>OZ022264.1:217655738-218088238 GCA_963978885.1 Nemotelus pantherinus
GAACCCTAAGTCTATGATATCTTCAAGCTGTAAAAACTTGCTGTAAAACTAAGCTGTAAAACTTGAAACAAGGATTTTTTTGATACTTCTATATTTACTGGAGGGCAGCAATGCTTTTTGAAATACAGTAAATGTATTAGTTGTACGACATTGTTTACTCCGTTTTTTTCTGAAATTCGAGGCTTTACATTTACGATTCAAAGTATTTGTTCAGGGCTGGCTGTTACATTCTCCCATCTTTCGGGCAGCATACGAATACCACGTCGAAAATACTAGTAACCTTTTTTGATCGAATCGAATCTTCTCCATAAAAACGAAAGTGCTGGCATTGATCGAAATAAGTGATTGATAGAGCAATGTCTGGAGAATGCAACGATTGGGGTAGAATTCTCATTCCAACCATCAAATATAGAACATGACATTGGAGCCGTGAATATTAGGTTTGGCTGTCGACGTGAAAGCATGACTGGGAACTTCCCATGTTTTTCTGCACGTGGGATTACCATAATGAATCCATGTTCGTCCCGTCACAAAGCGATGGAGAAATCCCACCCGCCTTTGCCTTTTTCAGCAGCGGTTCGCAAGCAAACAAACGCCATTCAATATCTATCTTGGTTTCAAATCGTACGATCCCATTTTCCTTACTTCTGAATCACTCACATAGCTTTAAGGTGTTTTAAAATGGCTAGTTGAGACCTTTTTAGTGATCTTGTAGATTCTTGTTGAGTTTGGCAGCCGTCTTAATCAAGTAGCGCCTCCAATGTCATGGTAAGTATTTGAACGCATCCGATGAGTTTCAGCCGCAGATTTCTACATACTGAACCAGAAAATTAGCCCCTCCTGTAATTGACGAGATTGATGCCCAAGCTTGTTGTGTGTCATATTTATTTCGACCACCATTTCATGGAAAAAAGCCTTTATTGGAAAACGGTTGAAGGAGAAAACGGTTGAAAGAGAAAACGGTTGAAAGAGAAAACGGTTGAAAGAGAAAACGGTTGAAAGAGAAAACGGTTGAAAGAGAGAACGGTACACCTAATACGTTTATATTGACGAAGACTATTTAGGTAATTTCTTTGCAATATTGCATACTGATATTGTTGATAGCAAAATATTATATACGTGCACCACATATAAATCTTAGAAATTTATGTTGTTTTCTGTAGCTACAAATGAAGGAAAAATATGTTTCGTATTCATTAAAAATGTTATCTTTTAACTTAAAAACTATTTACATCAGAGTTCACTCAAGTTCTAATTTTGTTTCGAAGCCTTTATATGACGTGGAGGTTCTACGTCGTATACAAAGTACCGCCTCTCTATGGGACATCCATTCAAAAATCCGTTATTAAAATCTACAGCCGACATTGTTTTCCTCCCTTCAATACAAAGTTTTAACACTTCTATACAGGATCCTCCCTTACAGTAGACTAATAAACATTTTCTACTTCTACTGAATTTCACAAACCCTGGTTTTATAGAATCATCGATATGCGATGATTGCCGCAATTCCACCAATTTAATGACTTGTAATTGCCATTTAGTTGTCACACTTTTAAATGAATAAAGCGCTCTGTATAAATTGTAGACTTGCATTGCACTCATTTGATTCCAATCGACATCACAGAATTCTGGGGTTATTTTTGGAGCTGTATTGAAGATTGTAAACTCTCAATATATTATTTATCATAAGTGATTATCATTCCATACCGTAAGTAGCTTGACTATTATCTTGACTTCGCGCTTCTTTTAGTGCTTGTGGATACCTTAAAATAGTAGACAGGAGCAAATCAGCTCCGTCTTCAGCCATTTTTTCGTGAAGCGCTGGAAGTAACATGTCTTTGTGAATAGCCACTTCCTTCTGTGCTAGAATCTATTTTTGCTAATGTCAATAAAAACATTTTTAAGATAAAAATGAATGCTTGCCACATACAGCACCAACATCGAAATGCTTTGGTTCGATTTTCATAATTGAGACACCAGTCGTCTGATCACCGTTTTTCATTGCATATATTATAGGTGCAGCTCCTCTCCAACGTGGAAGTAAGCTAGCGTGAAGATTTATCATCCCACTGGAAAATTTGGTAATTTAGTTGTAAAAAAATTATGAGGATGATAGACTTACTTCGAGCACAAGGATATTACACGTTCGGGTATGAGATGACCAAATGATACAACAACGCCCAGATCGAAAATATCATTTCGAACACCTTCTAATGGCCACTGATGTATTGTTAGATTCTCAGTTTCAGCGTATTTTAGAACGGGATTCTTTGGTTTTTTGAATGACGTTACGACCTCTAGTGATTGAATCGCTTCAATGTTTTGTCTAAAAGAATTAAAATTTATTAATTTGTGCATTTTAGAGAATATTGGTATGCACAATCAAATGTAGAGCCGAAATAAAATTATGAATGCGAGAACATTCTCAAATTTAAATGAAACTGATATTTGTGAGATTACAAAATTTATTCAATTCTAGATTATTTGAACTAAAACGTGATTTTTTGCTTTCAATTTTTCATCACAGGATAATTTTCTACTCTTATTTTGATTTCAAAACTTTTCAAAACCAAACAATTTTTTTATATCTACAATATATTATCATCCTGATTTTTTAAGCAGCAAATATTGTTTGTAATTTGAGTCGGATTTGAATTCAAGAATAAGGACTTTTATTGGATTTTCTGAAATGATTTTAATTTCAAATTATCTATTTGTTATCGTATGTTTGGCAGACCATAGACGCGGAGTGCTAAAACTCTCATTTTTATTAGTAACTAAAAATAAGGGGAAATGAACTTTCAAGTATACATTGGCTTGGGTGTCTGCTATATAAAACGTATAAATGAAAATTTCAATAATGCAGACGCAAGCCCGCCGTTCCATGCAGCAACATAAATTCCCCCTTGTAACTGTTGGAATTTCCAATGAGCGTCGTAATCACTCAGCAAGCATTATCTACACATTCCAGGTCATGCAGAGGTGTGATCGGCCACCGGTCCAAGCTTCAATAAGCATTGATCATAGATGCCGGGAGCACGGGAAACAATTTCGGGCTTTCCAAAAAGTTCTTTTTAAAAAGCTATAAAGCTGAAAGCTCAATGATAATCGGTTATTTCCAGTTCGGATAGAATTCAAAAAAAAAAATGTTTTTTGCTACCACATATACTCACTAAGCCAACATAAAAATAATATAAACAGGCCATGATTCCAGGGAGGTTCGAGAATGTTAACCGACTTGTAAAAGAAGAAACGAGTCGACATTTCGAGAGTGAATTTGGAAAAGTTCCAGGCAGATCGGCAGATTTTTTTGTCACGTTTCGTGATCATGGATGAGATTTGAATCTACCATTTTGATCCAGAAACCAAACAGCAATCGATGACGTGAAGCAACCTTCTTCACCAACGCCGAAAGAATTCAAAGTGTCGAGCTCGGCGGGGAAGGTTATGCATGAATTTTTTGGGACGTTGAAGGAATTATCATAGTGGAATATTTGGAAAAGAGAGCCACTATATCAGGCTCTTACTACGCAGACCAAATAAGAAGATTGCGAGAGGCAATGCAGAAAAAAGACGCCGCAAACTGCGAGCCGGAGTTCTGCTTCGTCAAGATAACGCACTGGCTCAAAAAAGCTGCAGTTTCGATGGCTGCAATGAAAGAAACAGGATTCGAACTTTTACATCTTTCCTCAGTGACTTTTACATCATCCAGTGACTTTTACATTTTCGGGGTTAGATATTTGAAGATGATAGCGAAGTGATGGCCGCTGTTGAGGCACTTTGGGAGAGTCAAGATAAAGAATTTTTTTCTAAGGGTATCCTGGGTTTAGAAAAAAGATGAACTGAATGTATTAACTTGTTAGGAGACTATGTTGAAAAATAAATATATCTTTTAAGATTAATCACCTTGGTTTATATTCATTATCATTACTTATTGATCGACCCTCGTATATACCTTGCCAGCCTAGGACATCCAAAGTTAAAAAGAAATGAACCGGGTATAGATCTGCAATGCTTCCATGCATTATACGGAATGATTACGGAGAGTATGTTTGCGGACTACTTTTTCCGTTGGGTACTAACGCGGCGCTCTTTTCGTACAATTTCTTGTTCATTTGTAGTGGACTGATTCGCAATATTCCGAAATCTAATTGCATTATGGCTTCGTAGTGAAGAATTAAATCTTCTGGCTCGCGGATTTTTAAATAACACTAGAAAATTCCGGCGTACGACTGCAAAGCTAGCTCAATAGCGTTTTATACGGATTTAAATTTTTTTCTCATACCTAATGTGTGAGAAAAAGAAATTTCTTCACAAATTCTTTTTTATTTTTTTTAAACCGTTCTTGAGTTATAAATAGTGTAACTAATCCCGACTTTGTTTTATATTTATAGGACACAATTCTCTTTATTGTAAGTCAAATTGTGTTTATTTCAATATAGTGAAGTGATTGGATTGGCAGCGTGGTGCAAGACATGGGAGCGCACATAATATTCAAAAATGGGAATCCTGCAGGAAGTCACGAATTTGGGATGGCATTCATTGTGGAAAGGGACTTCTAATCACACGTGATTGAATTCAAAGCAGTAAGCGAACAAATATCTTCGATTCTCATCAAAGCTAATTTTTTAAAAAATATGGCTGATTATGATTATTTAAAACTAGGACACATTCGATAGCCATCTGGAAAGATTATCATACTACTTGCTTTCAAATGACGTTAAAATAATACTCAGTGACATAAATGCTAATGTCAGAAATGAAGAAATGCATCGGGGAACAACAGGACGGCACATTCTTCACGATGAGACGAATGACAACGGTCAGCGCCTGATAGATTGCTTTTTGTAAGACTGCTTTTTGTAGAGATATAGTAATAAGTTCGATATGGTTCCCACATCAACGCATCTACAAAGGAACATGGGCATCACTAGATGGCAATACTTTCAAACAACTTTGACTAAGAACTTATTCAGCGAACTTGACATCTGTAGATTTCGAGGAGCAAATTGTGGCTTGGACCACTATTTGGTATAATCCAAATAAAGGAATCGTAAATCGAGGGCGTATGTAACGAAAACTAATCCTCTTCGAATTTTCAGCATAAAAAAACTCTGAGCGTCGTAAGTAGTGGAAAACTATGCAAAAGCTCTTGAGACGAAGCTAACTCCCATCTTACAGAAGAACATAGTGAAGCCGGTTGACGAAGTCTGAATGGAAATGACAACAATGAAAAGCGATGCAGAAAAAGTGGTTGGTTATGAAGCCCGGCACAAAAGAAATGACTGATATGACGACGAATATCCGGATGTAATAGAAAAGAAAAATTAGGCATATATATATATATATATATATATATATATATATATATATATATACATATATATACATATATATATATATATATATATATATATATATATATATATATATAATATATATATATATATATATATATATATATATATATATATATATATATATATATATATATATATATATACATATGTATATATATATATATATATATATATATATATATATATATATATATATATATATATATATATATATACATATATATATATATATATATATATATATATATATATATATACATATATATATATATATATATATATATATATATATATATATATATATATATATATATGTAGTTCCTCGAAAGGAACACCAGGATGAAGAGAGAACAATATTGGCGGGACCAATGATATTGAAGAATGCATCGAAAATACCAATGAAAATAAGGATAGATGACTTTGAACCTAATGCAGGATGGTTACACCGTTGGATACTAAAAAATAGTATTTAATAGTTCAAGTTTCATGATCGTCTGATGAAACAACCGACGATTATTGGATTAATTCAGCTGTCATCAAAGACTACGACGCTGGAGATATATAATGCGGATGAATTTGCCCTATTCTATAAGGCCCTACCCAGTGGCACTATTGCTTCTAGAAGAGACTCTGTGAAAGGCGGAAAAACAAAAACAAAAAATAAAAATAAAGAATCGCATAGCTCTATTATTTACAATAAATATGAATTGACCGAGAAAATATGTTCTATCATTGATCATTCCAAACAACCAGGGTGCTTCAGTGGAAAACAAATTTTTCTTCCGTATTACTCAAATCGCAAAGCTTGGGTGAACAAAATTTGGACACAAATAATCAAAGCATTTGTAACGAGATATCAAGCAAAGTTATCTTTTACGTAGATAATGCTGCTTGCTATAAATTTTACGATGTTCAGTTGAAAAGTGCTAAAATTGCTATTTACAAGCCAATACAACAGCACTTATTCAACCATTGCATCAGGGGACCATCCGCACCTTTAAAACTTACTACCGACAACGAATGGTCCCGAAGCAAGTTTTGGCTATTGAGTTATCTTCTTTTCAGAGTTTTGGAAAATCTTTAGATATCTTACACGTAATTAACTTGATAAATAAATTTTGTGTGGTCGGTTACGCCGAAAATGATCCAAAATTACTTTCATAACGCTAGATTTGATCAACAATCTTTACAGGTTATGGGTGAGGGCTCAGAGGATATCATCGAATAACAAATACTGAAGAATCAGTTCAATGAACTTTTAGCTTGTGCTTATAATTTGGATGGTTATGGAGAGATAAACGAAAATGAAATACTCGAAGAAGGTAATATAGAAGATACTGACGACGAAAAGATCATCGAAGAGATCGTCGGAGAGACTCAGCAACATATACATTTTAGGACGCATTGATTTCTCTTTCTAAAATTGGGATATGTATGATGAAATGGGGGGCCGACCTATCATCGGTAAAGAGTTATTCAAAAAAGATGACTTCTTTAAAAAATAAAAAAAAGATGTATAAATTACGATAGAATTTTGAAAAAGTATTAATTATTTAAGTATTTTTATTTTTTGTGAGTTGTTGTTTTTCATGTGAATAAAAAAAACCATTCATTATTTTGTAGATGTTTTCTTTTACTATTGATTTTTTGGAATATAACAATTCTAAATTTAACAAAACACTGATAAGTGCACAGCACGGATAAGTGCGAAAAAAGATGTGAATCATCGATGTGTACTTAACCGTGCTCTACCGTACATGGAATGCCAATCGTATTTCACCCTATCAGTGCGAGAAATACCGAGAAACATGGAGAAATGTCGTCTCAAACTAACTACATTTGTATCTGTAATATCTAATTCGGACACTCAAACGGATCGCACGTCTCCGCGAGTATATGACAGCAAGTGACATAATAAACACGCAACAACGGTGTACGTGCACAAAGCAAACAGCACTTAAAAAGTGCCAAAACACCGACCAAGTGCCCGAATAGTGCCAAAAAACAGAAAGAAAGCAAGTGAGTGGTCGAGCAATTAACAAAATTTTGAGGTTACACCAGGGTGCACGGAAATAGCGATTAAATACCGAATTCTAAATGTGTGGTTCTGGCGGTGTGTCTTGTTCAACCCACAAAAGACGACAGGGGAAATAAACGCCAATTAAGCGATCTAAATAAAACTGTACAGCAACTGGAAGAGACACAAAAAGAACTTGCGGAACAACGACGTGACAATAAAAAGTTAATGAAAAGTAACGAAGAGTAACTTAGTCAACTAATGAAACAAAAAAACAAACAAAAACAGAAAATAGCAAATAAAAGGAAAAGAATACCAACGGCATTCTTTTCTCTTCAAACTACCTCTATACCTCTCTCCATGCTCCGCTTCCGAAAGCGACAAAACTACATCAGAAAATGACAGACATTTCGATGACATCGAAATGGCTCCCGACATTGAACATACAGAAAACAACATGCAACAGGAATTTACTGACTCAGAAGATACAGAAAACGTAAATATAGATCGAATTGACGATATAAAACAACCCCCACTTCTCACTCCTACATCCACTCATAAAACTAAACCGAAAAAGTCAAACGATACAAAAACAACGCAACCACAAACAAAAACCCATTCATCACAAAAACTGGTAACGGCTAAAACAACACCAAACACATCTCCAACAACCAACGATACTAAGCCGCCAGCAATCAAACCAGTACCGACAATCCTACGCCAGCCGGATCAATTGGCTGCCATTGCCCGACTTCTCAAGGAACGAAATGTTTAGCTTGATGCGGCGAAAAGAGTATATCTGGGAATCTAGATTATTCCCTCAAATATTGCCGACCACAGGAAGATTACCAAGATCGTCACCGAACTGGAGGTACAGTACCACACGTACAACTTTCCCGAAGAGAAAAACCTGAACGTTATTATCCGAGGGTTCTACAGTTTAACGCCTGAAGAAGTCAAAGAAGACTTAGAATGTCAGGATTTCTATCCCATCGAAGCGTTCTTCCTCAAAATCAGATCAGATTCCTCAAAGCTGTTGAAAGTTCTCCTCCTAAGAAGTGAAAAGGAAATATACATCGTGCAAGCAATGTGCCACCTAACATGCAAAGTTGAAGCACAAAATCCGCGAGGTGGACAATCCTAGTCTCACATCTGCCAGCATTTTGGATACTCTTCCAGCAATTGTCATGCTCAGGCTCGATGCGTTAAATTCGACGGACTCTACCACTTCTCAGACAGGAAAAAGTCAAGGGAAGAAAAACCAAATTGTGTTAACTGCGGAGGCGAACATCCTGTGAGCTATGGGGGCTTCCAGCGGAACCCGAAGAACTTGAGGAAATCGTTTGCACAAGTCGCAAGTGGAAATCCTACTTCATCTTCCCAAACCCCAATCTCAACCACAACCAAAACCTCCATCAAACTCGCCAGCCAAAAATAAACAGACCAACCCACCAACCCCAACCACTCCCGAGCACATGGGCCACTTCGTCACCATTACGCAAGAACAACTACAGAAAATAATGAAAGACATGATGGCGAAAATGGTTCAAAGTATGCCCACTGGCCATAATTCACCAAACATACTCAAATGAGCCCCACTAAACAGGTTTCAATTCTTACGTGGAATTCCTTACTGCCCAAAAAGGGCGAGCTAATGTAATTTTTAATCGATTTGAAAATTGATATCATGCTACTACAGGAAACATCCCTCAAACTCAGCGACCATCTTCGGATCCCCAAATACATCCTTTACAGGAACGATAGAATGATTAGGAGGGGAGGAGGCACTGCAATCCTCGCGAGAAGAAACATCACCCATCATCTTGTCCCTATCCCCAACCTCAGGGAAATGGAAGCCACGGCTATACAAACGAGCTTTCTCGAGTTTGTATTGGTTTCAGCGTACCGGCCACCAAGATCACAGGAGTTTATTGAAGACCTCCGTGCAATCCTCGATCATGAAGGCACAGTCTTCCTTGCGGGAGATCTCAATGCCTACAACCGCCATTAGAGAGCTGTGCGAAGTAACAAAGCCGAGATCGAACTAAACAGCTATATCACAGATCGACAATCAAACCTGCATATCCCCTATGAGCCTACGCACTTCAGCCCATTAAACAGCTATGCCCTAGAAATAGGGATCTCACACGCACTTAACCAACATGTGCATGTCAATGCCTTCGACAAGCTGTCATCTGACCACATGCCAGCCCTCTTTCGAGAAGAGAGCATCAACATTGACGACCCCATAAGAGAGAGGAAAATCACAAACTGGCAAGCTTTCCGAGTTGCAGTGGCCGAAGTAGTCACCCTAGAAACACCCGAAATGGCCAACGACTAAGAGGAATCAATAGATCTCCTTCTTACGAACTCCTTAAGTCGATTAAGTTACTTATACGTTACCCTAAAATAAAGCGGGAAGCAAGTCAGCTTACAAACTACATACGTGGTCAGATATCCATCCCGACACCGAATGAACAGTGGGATAGTTTGAGGCAAAGCATAGAGCCTGGGAATAACAACCTATGGCGACTGTCTCGATACTTCAAGACCAAAAGCAAACCTTCAATGCCACCAATCTGCGGCACTCAAGGCCTTAAATACAACAGTGCGGATAAAGCTAATGCTTTTGCAGAACCCTTGGAGACACAATTCCCGGAGGACATCTCATCCGAGGACGACCTAGAGTACCAAGAATACATCGAACGAGCGGTTGCAAATCTTTTTAGTTTTGAACCTCGGGAAGAATACCATTAAAACGTGCTGACTTTGGGGGAAGTAAAGATCTTGGTGAATGGACTGAAACGACGGAAATCACCTGGTAGAGACAGCGTTACCAACATGTGTTTGACCCAACTACCAGACAACATACTACAAAACAAAGCAGACATAATCAGCGCAATTATCCAGATGCGTAGAAAGCAGCCATCATTATCGTTATACTGAAACCTGGTAAAGACTTAATATTCCCCCAGAACTGGAGACCAGTCAGCCTCCTGTCATCGATAGCTAAATTGGCCGAACGCGTTCATCTCTCTCGCTTGAGGACAACATCCTTCCGGAAGAGCAGTTCGGTTTTAACCCATATCACTCCGTAGAACTCGAGCTAGCAAGTGTAGTCCAACACATCCGAGCAGGGCTTAACCATACAAAATCGACCGAGCTAGTTATGTTCGACATAGAGAAGGTTTTCGACAAAGTCGGACAGCTACGTATTTAGGACTCTTTTAAACTTGGACGACACACATACAAAACAAACCCAGCACTTGCAATAGACTCCTCCATGCCCTCTTTCCCCTCATTAAATCCCAAAGAGTGAACAAAACCAACAGATTACTAATATACAAACAAATACTAAGACCGGCATTATTATACGGAAGTCCTGCATTCGGAAAAACCTCGAAGGCAGCAAACGAAACCTACAAACGTGCCAAAATCTCGAACTGCAGAGAATATTCCAAATTCCATGGTATATTAGAAACGTGGACATACATAAGGACTTTAGGATCGAAATAGTACAAAAATACATACGCGACAAAGCTTTAAAGCTCTTGCACAAGAGAGACCGACATACTTATAGCACCATGGATATTCTCAGA
Organism: Nemotelus pantherinus; assembly: GCA_963978885.1. NCBI lineage: Eukaryota > Metazoa > Arthropoda > Insecta > Diptera > Stratiomyidae > Nemotelus > Nemotelus pantherinus. Next base: position 217,666,715 of record OZ022264.1, read on the forward strand.
TTCCCGACCAGGGCACACGAAATATACCAACATCTCAGAAAAATCACCAGCTAGTGCAAAACATCTGCACACTAACTAAATCTAAGTACCCATTGCAGCCAAGATTCATAGTTGAGCGCAAGACCGCTCACAGAGAAAAGTGGAGTAAGGGTAAATCACTTCACCAGTTCCAAACGAACCCAGTTCCTCGTCGTCTAATTTATCTCATAGAAGGGAAACTCCTTGTAGCCAAGACACATGTACAGACAAACGAATTCCCATAGGACGAGAGAAGTTCAGAATAGGCTAGAAGTATACAATCGATGACAGAGGGAGTATAAATTCCCAGTAGTGAGCCTTGGTAGTTACGTCTCTGGGAAGCGAGTCTTTTGAAAAAGCAAATTAGATGCATTTTTCGGTGAATTAATTTCAAGGCGAATGATACTGAGTTTAATGAATTTTAGAATGTAAAGTGATTTAGTTGTGACAATTATTTTTCGAATAAAAGTGTTTCATAAACGGGGAGAATCATGAATCCATGAAGCGTGTTTTCAGTGGAAAACACAATATATGTATATGGATAGCAGCTGGTCGGATAAATCGCTGTTTGACTCAGATTAAGCATTTGGATGTTGCGGTCGAGTGACTGAGGTATTAGCGAGACATTTCGTTTGTGAGCTTAAAGACTCTTTGGTTTCAATTTGGTTTCAGTACTACCGAAGAAAGTTATCTTGAAGGTGAGCGGATCACAGCAGAGACGCCGACAAAACGATTTGTCTAATAAAATATTGCTTTTCGTGAGCAAATCATACAGAAATATTCAACAATTATAATATACCAAGGAAACATACCTTGCTTCATTCAACTTCTTCAAACTTGGCAGTGAAAAATTGTCAGTGCCAAAAAATAATATGCGGTATCCACTAGATTTCCATCGCTCAAATGATTTATACGAAACATTACTTGGTCTCCGCTTATATTTAAAGAAATCTTGAACCAGACGCCTCCTGCACTGATCCAACATTTTCAGTGGTTATAAGTTCACTTGGTTACGTCAAGACAGCTGATTTATGTCACTTCGCGTTTAGGATCCACTTGTGGGAAGTACAGCTGGCAAAGCGTAGTGTAACGCATTCTTAACCTCCGAGCGTAGTTTTCTTCGCCTCCGTCAAATTCCATAGTGTTGTGAATGTTTTTTTGTATCACATATTGGCATTGTTGTGAATTTTAAATGGTAGATACATGTAATTTTCGATTTATGCATGCATCTAATTTGATTTTAAAACATTATTTCCGAGGAAACACGACAGCTACGACGTAGAAGATTGATTGACACATCGATTTGAATTTTGAACTACATTGTGAATACACCTATTTCGTTTTGGTTCTTGTGACATTTCTTCGTACACTTGTCACTTTCATCAGCTGTATTCGTGTCTGCGAGATGTGATCTTATCCCCTTTCGCTGTGCTTTTATTCCCAGTAATTTTGTTTAATATATGCCAAACCATTTAATCCAGTACCCAAAATGAGTGCTAATAATAGTTTGGGCGATTCAAATGGCTCTGATTCGAATCTTGCGTCCGAATACGCATTGCGTGTTGCGCTACAGACAATCAAAGAACGATGCGTATCATTGCATCAACGCCTGGCCATTGTGGAAGAAGAAAATTTAGCAATTAAAACTAAACTTTGCTCGGATTCAGGACAGTATGATGATTCAACTATGCGGAATTCGAAATCGGATAATCCTTCGGAATTGGAAATGTTGCGTGATAAATTGTCTAAAGTGACAAAAGAAAAACTACAATTGAGCGATCATATCGCAATGGTTACGACGGAAAATCGTCAGCTCTGGTCGCGATTATCGCAGCTCATCAAAGACCAAAACAATAAACAAAAGAAATCGGACGGTGAGCAGACCAGTCCGACGGGCAGTCCACAAAAATTGATAAGATCCGAAACGTTTACACAGCATTCGCCAAATGTTTTATTGCGGCCAAAACCAATAATTGCTTCGTCTTCTGCAACCAAAGTGGCCAATAATGAATACAGTATGGAAGATGTATCGCTAAAGAATTTCGACGATTACTTGGACGAAAAATATGGCTGCGCTAGTAAAGCGGTCAGTGGAAGAGCGCAGTCGACATTGAATTTCGGCTACTTGAATGACGATGCGTCGCGTTTAGGAGACTTTTCACAGGACCTAAATAGCTGCACAACGGGATTGCAGGATATGAAATTGGAACTGAAGCGGCAACAACATCGAATGAAAGTTCTAGTAGACTTGCTCAAGGAACGAAAAGGTAAGTGATAGTATAATGTTTTTCGTAGCCTTATCGGTAATATTGTATGATTTGATAAAATGTTATCAGTTGGGTATGCATACAAAATATTGATGTATCTTTTTAATGGTCAAGCGCTATTAGTCATCGAGTACAACTTCTTGATTTTCGTAGCATGTACCGATATACATATGTATATCAATTTGCGTAGTTAATATGCCTGATAAAATCCTATGATTTGAACTTCCTTAGTTTTTATTAGGAATAAAATATAAACAAAAATAAATAAGACTACCGAAATAAAATATGGCATAAAATACTACTGAAGACAATGCAATTGAATAAGATAAAATTAAATAAATAAATAACAGCTACATAATATGTTGGATACAAAATTGAACTCAGAAAATAAACGAATCAGTGCAAGATTAAAAACGAAATTAATTGATTAAATAGTCATAAAAAAGCAAACGTAACATTACCACTCAATCTTCGTACTTAAAAAGGATGCTAGGTCGGTAAACTAGAAAAGGTTGGATAAGAGAGAGCCTTGGCAAGTTTATTTGAAAAGGACGCTTTCGAGGACAACACCTTCGTCTAATATTACTGAGTGTAGTATTGCTGAGGAGGCACGTATAATTTAAGAGTGTCCTTTTTCTCGAAAAGCTAATAACATGGCGCTTTCAGATATCGAAAGAGAGGTCACGCGGCACCAATGTTCCAGTGAGTTTATTTTTAATCGAAAAAAGTTGGCTCGATAGTATTAGAGTAGTATTAGTTGGCTAGATAGTATTTTGCCAAAGCTTTTGACACTGTCAATCATAAGCTGCTTCTTATCAAACTGAAGCATTATGGCATTCGTGAACCTTTGCTGTCCTGGATCTCTTCATTTTTAACTGATCGCACTTGTATTGTCTCCCTCTTTGGCTTCTCGTCCTCACCTTTCTCCCCTTCTTCTGGTGTTCCTCAAGGTTCCATCTTAGGACCACTTTTGTTCAATCTATTCATCAATGACCTTCCCACGGTTTTTAAGTCTTCATGTCTTCTATATGCAGATGATTTAAAAATCTTCCGGGTATTCAAAAATACTGATGACTCTCTCCTTCTTCAGGATGATTTGCATGCTCTCTCTGGTTGGTGTAACATTAACTGTTTGTCCCTTAATGTTTCCAAGTGTTTTTCTATGTCTTTCTCCCATAAGCTTCACACTCATGTCTTTCCTTATGCTATTGATGGTACTTTCCTTTCTTGTGTCGATCATTTCTCAGATCTTGGGGTCACATTTGATCGTAAACTGAAATTCGATGTTCATGCCCTTCTATCACTAGAAAAGCTTCTCGAATTGCTGGTTTCGTGGTTCGTTCCTGCCACAATTCATTTAGTATTTCTACTTGTGTCCACCTGTTTATTACCCTAGTCCGTTCTGTACTTGAATACTGCAGTCAAGTGTGGTGTCCTCGTTTCAAATACCTCGCTGACGCTATTGAATCAGTTCAGCGCAGGTTTACACGTACTTTACTTTTTAAATATAGTCTGCCGTATTTACCTTATAGTGAGCGTCTATCTCTTCTCAACATTCCTCTCCTTGAGCAGCGCAGAGTTTACTTGGATGAGTGTTTCCTGTTCAAAATCTGTCGCGGCTACCTTTCATCCTCACTAGCATTTTTGTTCATTGAGCGGGACTCCGTAAGGCCAATCAGGTCCTCTATTTTATTTGAAGTGCCGTATGCTCGTACTGACACTTTCTTCTACTCTCCCGTTTTGCGACTCTTACGTACTCACAATAGTCTTCAACTTGGTCCTCTTCCACAATCTATTGCCATTTTCAAAAATATGGTTCGTAGTAAAATTTTTGATCCTATTTAATTAGTTTAATTTTCTTGTTTATAATGGATCTTTCTTTTCTTTTTTGCTCTACTTAACTTCACTTTCTTATTTATTACTTGAATTTTATTACTTGAATTATAGTCTATATATATCTTATTTATTACTTGAATTATATTACTAAATGTATATTTTTATTTTTATACATAGTTATATATTTTTCTAATTAGTTTTATTTTCTATTTTCTTAATTTTCTTCTTTTTTTTCTACTTAATTTTACTTTAGTTAATTTACCACTTATATTTATATTTACTCATTTACTTACTATTTTTTATTAGGTCGTTTATTGTAGAATTGGACATTCGTGTTTGTAATGGATTTTTTTTTCTCTTTCTTTTTTACTTTACTGAATTTTTTACTTTTATTTTTTATTACTTTATTTTATTTTAACTTTAATTATTTTATATACTTATATTTATATATTATCATTTAGTTCTTGTTATTTTATTTTGTTCGTGGTATCCAATCTGTAATTGGGCAGTCTTGCCTGTTGTATTGAATACGTGCCAAATAAACAAATAAACAAATAATACAATTTGTTGTCATTCGCATAGAGTAAATGGGGATATATCAGGTAAAATCTCAAACAAGTCTTGTGTAAAAATGTGAAAAAAGAGAGCCAAGATTGATATAATGAAGATCTTTAGATCTCATAGCGATTTATCGAAATTGAGAAGCGCCAATGCCAGCACTCAACCAGACCGAATTCCGGTCAAGGCAGGCACGCAGCGTGGCAAACCATCAAGCAGCAAATAAAAAAGGAATTACGCCGGAAGCAGGGAAGCAGGCTAGAAATTGCCGTGAAGGCCAATTGTCCGCGTTGGCGGAGCACCCTTTAATCCAACTTCGACGGATGCTGATTTCTGCTTTGCAAGCTCCACGCGGCTGGGTTGGGTCATAGAAAAAGGGGTTTATTAGACCCCAGAAAAAGTAGGACGCTACGTATATTTCATCCGTCATAATATTTTATTTTATTATCAAGCCAAAGCAAGGCGTAGTAGCAATGATAAGTCGTCTTAGCCTAAATGAAACGACTTTTATTACAAATTTACAACCTATTGAGAGTTCTGAAATTCTTATGCGTATTTGAAATCTTGAAGACAACAAGTCGTCTGGCTTTGATAAAATAAATACAAAAATACTAAAAAATTGTGGCCAATTGATTGGTGAACCTATAACATTTATATTTAACATGGTCTTGACTAAAGGGGATTTTCCAAACAGGCTTAAACATGCAAATATTGTCCCGCTTTACAAAGAAGGGGATCCGGTAGATCCGAGCAACTACCGTCCGATTTCCCTTACTTCAAGCTTGAGCAAAATATTAATATTAATAATGGAGTCGATAATAACAAACAAATTCTAGCTATTTTTTTAGATCTCAAGAAAGCTTTCGACACAGTAAACCATGATTTACTTTTATCCCAGCTTCGGAATGTAGGGTTGAGAGGTAATGCACTTTTGTTAATAAAGTCTTATTTATCTGACAGGACTCAAAATGTAATAATCTCGCAGTCATATGTAGAGTACCTCAGGGAACTGTTCTGGGTCCAATACTTTTCCTTATATATGTGAATGAGTTATGTAAATTGCAAGAAACCATGATTAAAGGAAGAATTGTATCTTTCACTGATGATATGGTACTTCTGTATAGTGATAATTGCGAGAATAATCTTGTTTCAAATATCAATCGTGATTTGGAGCTTATTTATAACTGGCTGTGTAAGCACAACAACAGGTCACTCAATATTAGAATTAATTGCCATAAAGTACTTGGGTGTAACTATTGATTCCTTCTTGCAATGGGATATTAATTTTGAAAATTTGTGCAGGAGAATAAGAAAAACTTTGTATAAAATATATAGCCTTCGATATATACTTCCACCACAATAAATGAAAATGGTGTATTTTGCAATAATTCAACCATTATTGCAGTATGAAATATTGGTGTGGGGCTCAGCATATTCCGCGACCGTTAATGTTCTCCAAAATTTGCAAAATAGAGTGGCGAGAATATGTATTTAACAATCAAAGTTCTATTCGACCACTTTAGCTTTTTCTGAGTTTGATGTGCTTAATATACGACAGTTGTTTGTTTATGAAGTGCTTAAATACGTTTACTTGCATCCTTAGAAGAGAGAGATATAAGGAAATGAAAATGGCAGTGAGAAGTGAAGTAATTTGCCTAAGCTGAGCGTTAGTAGTAGTAAGCGAATTTGACATTCACTAGCTATGCCGAACAGAAAGATAGAGTGAGATAGATAGAGAAAAATAGTTGGCCATGTGCACGCGAATTTGACAATTACTATCTCAGCAACAACAAAAGCTCAGGTATCGGGGAAACCAAGGGGAATATCTGAGGTAGCAATTCTCTCGATTTGTTCTATTTATAGATTTTACCTTTGTAGTAAAATTACTTCACTAAATTTCGTATATGTATACGCTTGTTTCATTTCCTTAGATCTCTATGTTCTGAGCTTGCATCTCAATGACTTCGAAAGTCCGCACTCTTTTTATCTTATTCGTTCACAAATCAAGAGACCTCTTGCTCTACAAAGTTATAGGAAGACCAGAACGTCAAGGCATGCATGTAATTTAGGTCCAAAATTACCGACTGAAATTAAAGAATCAATCAATGTATCAAATTACAGGAAAGTCCTAAAAAAGTATATTGTTGATAGTCCTTGTTCAGTCTTTATTATTTAAAAATTAACATTCATAATGCAACACATGAGTATGAACTACACAACTATACATGGAATAATTAGGTAGTATGTATTACATATTAATTATGTTAAATTGTATTATTATAAAGCTATAGCTATAACTGTTAAAATAACGCCGCACCCACTCACAAGTTTGTCTTATGCGGGCTGTGAGCTTGATAAAAGCTTGATAAAAGGAATTCTGTATTTTTTATTTAAGATTAACTTGTAAGCTATAATGATTGAATAAATAAATAAATAAATAAATCACAAGTCACCTTAAACTAAATTAAATTCTAAATATCAAAAGACTTTTATCTGATAGTCAAATTGAGGAAGGAAATTTGTAGTTTATCGGGAATACGGGAATATGATTTGGAATATGATTTGTCTCCATACACAGTCTGATGTTGAAACTCATTCAGAAGACGTGTATGCCTAGTCCGGCTTTCTGAATTGTTGAAAGTTATCTTATTGAACAAAGTTTCAACTTTGTCGAGCCTCTAATAACCTCAAATACGAAACATGAACAAAAAACCGTCCTCTTTGAAGATAATGTCGAAAGATTTCATAAACTAAGTTTGTATAGTCTGGTGGTAGACTAGAAAATCGTGTGGATTAAATACAGCTCTCAACGCAAAAACTAAAAATTGCTGTTGGAGAGATTCGAATATGTGGCTATGAATATCAAAAATAGTATTCCATACAGTAACGGGCGAACTAAAGTCATGTATAGAAATTTGGCCACCCATAGGTTCTTGAACTCCTTCGCACACCTCTGTATAAATCCTAACTTGCTTGCTGGTCCTACTTAAGACTTGATCATGCTGTAGATTGCAACGCAGCTTTTTATCTAATATGACACCGAGATCTATGACACTATCAACATTGTTCAATATCTTATTATTGAGGTGGTAGTTGAAATTTAACCCTTAAAGTGCATACTTCTTAGGAATCACGTAAAGTGCACACTTGGGTGTCCGACACCCTGACGTGTTCTATGTTGATTTGCAGCCGCTATGGAATATTTTATTACAAAAAAATTATGGGATGTACTTTAAAATATCTCCTTCAAAGTTTTGTAAATTTTATATTAATTTATTAATTTTTAATTTGTTTAAAAAATTGTTGAAAGAAAAAAAGTTGAAAAAATGGCTTTTTTTTAACTTAATGTTGTTGGGTGTCAGGCACCCACAATGCACTTTAAGGGTTAAAGTAGTGGTATTGCGCGAAAAAATTATAGCATGGCATTTGTTGATGTTCATAGAAAAGCGCGTTGCTAGCGTCTGTAAAAAGCGGGTGAATATAAATCAAAAAAAACTTAAAGCGGGAAATATGCCTTCATTTTGTGCCCTGAAATGAGGCTGACCGTCTCAGGTCCCTGATGTTACGGGGGTCATTATCCCAGATGTTGGCGGGGTCATTCAGCCTACTGACTTCCGCCGAAAAACAAACAAACAAAAAGAAAAATAAGTGGTCGAAATCCCTCCCTTAAAAGAAAGAAGAAGAAAAAAAGAAATAGCACACTAGTCAATCATAGGCCAGCCAGACCAACGCGGAACCTGATAAAGAAAGGTCCTCACCTGGTTTCACCCAATAAGAAGGCCAAAGATTCAATTAATGACAATTCATTTTATTTGATGTAATAACGCAAAATCAAATCCATGAAAAATCCACAAAAAGGAAATTTTAATCTATGAAAAAAAAACCAGACTACGAGAAGGAAGAAACAGCAAAACTATGCATAGCTTTTGTTCACACTTGGAAAACTTATGGTATAAATTTACAAATGAATTTACACCGGAGCAGTTTATATTCTTAATACAATGAAATAATGTGCACCGTGTATGCCACGCTAGTATTCCGTATGTGCATTTGGTTTTCTTCAAGATTATTGCAGATTTAGATATTTAATATGTTTACGGTTTTCAAATAAAATATCTAACTTTTGCTATTGACACCCAGCTGACGTATTGGAAACATATCCGCAGGGCATGTGACAGGGCTCTAGTAGTCGTCACTTCGCTGAATAAGCTAATGGCCAACTTCGGTGGACCCCATGAGACGCGACGGAGGCTGTTGATGGTAACGACCGATTCCATCTTGCTATATGGAGCCGAAAACGGGGAGATGCGCTCCGAACTGAGAAGTTCCGGAAGCGCATTGCCAATGTCCAGCACAGGGGTTCCTTGCGAATTGCCTGTAGCTACCGCACGGTCTTAGAAAAGGCTGTGATGGTGGTATCGGGAGTAATTCGAATCGACCTACTAGCGCGAGAACGCAAGGAAGGGCACCTCTTTCGCTCAGAGCTGGGCACAACTGACGCTATGACGCACTTGCGTACGCTTAGTGATTAGTTCCACGACTCACTTTACCCCTGATTAGCTCAGGTACCTATTCAAAGCTAGTTGAACTCAAAGATCGGTGCGCGGTCCCTCGTCTAAACCTGGATTCAAACCAGGGACCCCACACACAAGAAGCCAGTGCTCTACCCACTAGGCCACACAAGCTTCTATATATGCAGGTGTGATCTCCAAAAATAGCAATTTTGAAACAGTGAATTGACGGAAAGTCAACTGTACAGATATGGACTTGGGCACGATCCCTGATATACGGTGCAAAGAAAGACGGAATGATTGCTAGGTGAAGCAGTCGCTAATATGCGAATTCCGATGTCGGATGGCAAAAGCTCGTCTAATTTCATGCCTAGGCCGGGATACAGAGTATAAAGCATATCGCACACTATTCCGACACGTCACAACACGACACGACAAAAATCTGTCAGAATAAATTGTATGTTATTGTATGAACGCCCGCACACTTGACCAACACGTCACGACACGACAGGACAGCAAAAAATTTTTGTCGTTTGGGATGTTTGAATTCAATCCAATCCGACAAATGATGTACGTCGTTGTAGCGTGTCGTGTCGGTTAAGTGTGCGGCCTTTCATATAGCTTCACAGATTTTATGATAAGCATCAGTTGTCGTTCGGCAGTTTAATATTTAAAAAAAAATTACGAATTGGAAATGGATGAAGTAAATTTTTTTGGCCAGAAAATAGAAAGAGCTGTATGAAATAAGTTCAAAAAATTACAATAAATCACAAAAGAAGGAAAATATATGTGAAGAATTTGCTGAGAAAATTTCAATTTTAATTATTTTAAATGCTTCACATTACACACTTTCCGTTGTATTGATCATAATGCATTTTCTGAACAATTCATGATAAGCATCAGTTGTTGTTAGACAGTTTGATATTAAATAAAATATAAAATTGGTTATGGATGTAAAATTTTGGCCAAAAACTACTGGGTGGCGCAAAAGTTTCTGTCCTTAGTATTTCCGGTACAACATTTAACACACTTGAAGCAACATAATATATAATTAGTATGAATTATGCCCTCTTTCGTTTTCAACACAGTGTGAAATTCGTTTTCTGAAACTTTCACATAAAGTTGACTATTTACCATTATTATCAATTCGATCCGCTGAAGAAATCCAAAGCTTTTCAGGTTTTATAAAAGTTCGATATATTAATCCTCTTTGAATTTTGGTACCTGTTTTTACCGACTCTAAAACAACTACAGTCATTATTTTGGTATCATCACTGAATTAATTAAAGCTATGCAGGTTTAAGAAAAATAGAAGAGGATTTCAAAATTTGAAAAGATAGCTTTTTCCATTAATTTATTCGGGTTGACTTTTCATATCAAAGAGCAGAAACTTTGACGCCAGTCTGTAGAAAGAATTGTATGAAAAAAGCTCAAAAATTTACGAAAACACACAAAAAAAGACAAATAGATGGGAAGAAATTACAATTAATTTCAGTTTTATCATTTTTTAATTTTCAACAATACACATTTTCCATTGCATGAAACATAATGCATTTTCTGAATACTTGTCACAAACTGATGTGTCGGTCGGTTCGGTATAGTGTGCGTTGGTCTACCGACTGTCGTCCGACATTTTTCTATGTCGTGTCGTGTCGTGACGGAATAGTGTGCGACAAGCTTAATACGGCTGGTCTTTTATATTCCTCATTCTTTTGGGACCAAAATAGAGAGTACCAAAGAAAAAAAGGAGGGGGCTGCATTAAGTGCTCGAAACCTAAAGGCTCCAGAGCCTTCTAAAACCGGAGGTCCAGTGCTGACAGTGAATCCTCAATGGGATTCAAGCCCGAATCTCGGAACGATTTTAAAGAACAAAGGCACAAGAAGGGTCAAAGTAAGAGGGGAGTTTAACATAGCTTCACACCAAAACAAGAAGGTGGAAAAGCCAAGCACCAAAAATCCAAGCCAGCTTCACAAAAAGGGAAAGGCAGAGCGGAAGAAGGAATAGAGGCCCTCGAAGCATCCCCCTCTGCTTCTGACGGCAGCTTATTCTAAAAAAAATCGCCGAGGATCTCTCGCACAGTATGCAAGTACTGAACATGACTTCGCAGGAGCCATTGAAGGAAACTCTAAAAAAGGAGAATATGAGCGGTGCAGCCAGAAAGCACATGAAGTTCTTCATAAGAAAAGGCATGCCATAGAAGAGGCTAGGGAAAAGGCATTCCTAACAAAGGCATCTGAAGCCCATAGGAAAAGGCCCAGACCTAAGGATGGAACTCCTGAGGACAGGTAGGCAAAGAAACTAAGGGGCATCGATGTGACCCCAAATCACATTCAACCAATTCAACCAAGGACTTCTGACGACTAACCAAATGGACAGTATACAAAATGCCCGTGAGGGGAGGATACTGTGTGAGATAGAGAGAGACGTTGCTCCTTACTTCCACAGCATCATCTACAAAGTAGACTACGTGCGCCTCGACTGCAAGGACAAATCAACGGCGGAGTGGATAAGGGTAGAGGCCCAATAAATAAGGCTGTGAGAAGGGGCCAACCTATGGGCCACGGAAGAATCTCTGATTCTCAACCCTAAGACCTTTGTTGGCTAGTTCCCAAACGCAGTGGACCTGGCTACGGAGAAGATACTGGTTTTCCGGGAATGCCAGAATGAGGACTTAGATGTTAAGTCCTGGAGAACCCTCTTCAGTGAAAACAAAGGCAAGTGCGCCATGCTAGTCATAGCGGCAGACCAGGCCTCTGCCACCAAAATAGCAGACGGAGACGACAGCACTAGCATTCGGTTTAGGCAGGTTAAGTTGGCTGTTAAAAATTCAGGTGGGGAAAACAGCAGAGCCAGCCGTTCCTCCAACTATCAATACGGATGGTAGTGGAACTGACATGAAGGCAACACCAGAACCCAGCGGTTCCCAACCAATAGAAAAAGCAAAGGCAAAATAAATGGCCTGTATACAAAAAATTGTAAGTTAATCTGAGCCGCAGGGAAAGAAAACCCGAGGGTGGCGACTGTAATTAACACAAACATTAACTTTCTTCTAATCCCAGAATACACCAATAGGGATACAGTGGCGGTCGAAGTACAGCTCCCCATCGAAGGAAGAATAGTGGAGGCGATATTTGCCTCAGCCTACTTATCAGGAGATGAGGACCAGGTCCCAAGTAACAATATCAAGGGATTCGTAGACCACTGCAGGAGGAAGAACAAAATGTTGATTATTGGATGCGATGCCAACGCTCATCACACAGCATGAGGGAGTAGTGACGTCAACACAGAGGTGTCGCATTCTTAGACTTTCTGCTAAACGGTAACTTGGCTATAGCAAATAAGGGTAAGACGCCAACGTTCCTGATAGCTAACAGGCACGAGGTACTAGACCTCACGTTAGCGTCAAACAGTGCAGTGCATTTAGTGATGAAGTGGAATGTAGCTTCGTTCTCTGATCACAGGCATATAAACTACGAGCTAGGAAAATATATCGTAAAAGAGGTAAAGTACAGGCAGCCAAAGTGTACGGACTGAGAAGGCTATCAAAGTGGCCTTACAGCGGGACTTTATGCACTGCACCCGAATTTCACTACGAAGACGGATTTGGAGGACACTGTGGACAAAGTAACAAGAATAATCGTCGAATCATACCACGATAACTGCCCTGAAAAAAACAGTGCTCCCTTGTGAAAAAAACTCAGAAGAGCCGCAAACCGAGCTAAAACTACATCAAACTGGGAAGCCTATAAGAAGAAACTCTCAGAATACAACAAAGAGCTAAGGAATTTCAAGACATAGGATTGAAGTGCCTTCTGCGTTCTGCGAAAGTCTCAATAGCATCCCAGAGACTGCCAGGATGCAAAAAGCTCTGTCGAAATGCCACCAAGGGCATATAGGACTACTTAGAACTCCGGATGGAGGGTTGACGACCACCTTTGATGACACACTGAACGTGCTGCTCAGAATAAAGTTTGCAGGGTGCAAAATTAGGAGCTGTCAAAAGAGCAAATCAACTATGTCAGCTACACATACGCTGGTAAAATAATAGAAAAGCCATTGCATGGCAAGGAAATCGCACTATGCTCCTTCATGGACATAGAAAGAGCCTTTGACAATGCAAGACATGACTTGCTGTACCACTCTCTCCAGAAGAGGAATGTTACTCAAGAAATAGTGAAGTGGGCGAGTAAAATACTAAGGCATCGAGGTGTGTTTGCGGAACTGGGGGAGGCGATATTAAGGCCGGACACTATAAGGAGATGTCCGCAGGGAGAGGTTTTATCCCCCTGCTATGGTCCCTACTAGTTGATGACCTTCTCTGGACCCTCAACAGTAAGGGCCTAACTACTCTCGGCTACGCGGACGACATCACGGTAATAATAAGTGCCTCACACATCCAAAATGCAAAAAGCCTTAAATGAAACAACCCATTGGTGCGAAAAAGAGAGTTTATACATTAATCCTCAAAAAACTCGCATAGTATCATTCGCCAGAAAAAGAAAAATCGAAATAGGAACTCTAAATATTAGGGTCATAGTCATATGTCTGCAAGAAGAGGTCAAATATCTAGGAATCCACCTAGGTAGGAAACTCACCTAGGACAATCATCTAAACAAAACGACACTGAAGGACACTAAGGCATTCTGGGCGATGAGCGAGGATATCGAGCGACTGTGGGAGGTGGGCAGGAATGGATTCAGCAAATAGGTGCAGCAGCTCTTAGCATTTACACTTACGGCTCTAAAACAGCTGCAGGAGTAGGTGCTGTAGCATACTCTGCAGTTGCAACTATGGAGGTCGCTTTCAGGCTTCCTAATCATTGTAATATTTTCAAGGCGGAGGTTTTTGCGATACATAAAGCCGCAGATCTATTAAATGCCAAAGTTACTACAAGTGAGGAGATCAACATCTTTACTTACAGTCAAGTGGCGGTAAAAGCACTGATGTCTCACACATACAAATCGAAGTGTATACTCGATCGCAATCACGCCCTTGATAGACTGGGCAGCTACAGAAGAGTCAGTATTTTCTAGATTCCCGGTCACAAGGGCATCGATAAAAATGAGAGCGGATGCGTTGGCCAAGCATGGGCCTGTTTTCCCCTGTCAGGATCGGTAGACATTCTAACTCCTATCCAAACGATCAGGTACTCGATTGACTCTAAAATGATGCAAGATGCGATATGCAGATGACGTAGAACTCAGTTACTCTATTATTTAGTTGTAATATAGCTCTGGCTGTTGAAAATTACACCCAGCAGTCTGATAGCTCAAGCAAAAATCGATTACTCAGCCATTTGTACATGCTTTTGCCAGAAGCAACTATCTAATGTTTATGATTTGATGCAGGAATCGGCTCAAAATTTTGATTGAGATTTGATTCGGTTCTCTTTGTGGCGATGTTAATAGGCTATTAGACTTAACATTTCCCAATCAAACATTGCAGTCCAATTTATAACAGTCTTCTCTTTACTTTCAGCAAATCCGCAATGCACGGAATGCCGTAAGCGCAAAGAAAAACCCGAAACCGTCGACAAGGGATCTGTAACAGATGAATGCCTACGGGAAAATCATAAAGCAAGTTCGATCGTTCGACCAGATCAATCAAAAGATTTCGACAGTTACGACGGATCGGCTCACATTAATATTCTTGAACAGAAACGTTTGGCTGATGAAAGAGACAAAATGTGCCCTTTATGCGGAAAAATATATTCCAGTGCTGTATCATTTGATGATTTTCGGGAGCATGTTGAAACTCATTTCATCGATGATATCGAAGTGGATCCAAACAGTATAGAGACTAATTTCGAATTCATATCGCACACAGTTGGAAATTTTTGACGAAACAATAAGATTTTCTTCTCGAGTGAACTGTGAATTAGGATTAATGATTATAATTTTATCCCGTTTACTGTCGAGTTTGACATTAAGTATGGATATCTTAAGTTTTTGTAGTTAGTTAAGAATTGCTTTATGTTTCAATTTTAGGTATATACATATGTATTGACGAATTAGCGTTTATGTAAAAACGAATTATAGAATGGCTGATTTGTGAATGAACCGAATGTACCTTATTGCTATACTGTAGGCCTCGATTCACGCATGCCTGCGTTTTATTTGTAATAAATATATGTTGAAACAAGATTGATGTTTCTTTTTAGAATTATGTGAAATACGAAACGTAAGCATCTCAGTGTTTAATAGTAAAGTAAAACACTCGTTTAATCAAATTTCAAACATTCATACTAAATATATAAACACTACTACACTTCAAATATCAAACTAAACTAAGTCATCTGGTTTTATAGGTTTGTTTGCGGTATTCTCTACTGTAGACTTTTGCATAAGATTTTTACTAAACCACATCGGTCTGGGCTTCTTCATTTCTACAATACGCTTTCCGTTCACGATTTCAGGCTGAAAATGAATAAATTCTTAGATGACAAGATTCGTCGTTCGTGTGAACAGTTAGTTACCTGGTCATTTTTCTCGCCATCATATAAAATTACGACATCCTTCTCAATGGGATCAAGTTTCAATTCTTCTTGGATTTTAGTTTGAATCTCTTCTGTTTCTTTTTTAACCTTGTTGTAGCAGTATGCTAAAATAAAAGGTGTTTGTATTATACTACTAAGTTTTTAGCTGAAAAGATTGTTTTCTATATTTAATTCTTATTTCAGTTTATTACAGAGATAGATTTATTACAAGAAAGGACTTAATTATCTTTTGAATGAATTGATAGTTTAGGAACTAACATATTTCCCAATGGGGACTCCGACATGATACATTGAGTATCAGGAGATTCCTCACTGGGACCCACGCTTGCTACATTGCCTTGAAAACAATACGTTTCAAGGGCAAAAAGTTTAAAGCTAATTTGAAAAACAAGTAACAGTTATAAGTTCTAGACTGCGGATGTTTATGCATTTGCATATTTTTAATAAAGAAAGCCAGAGTAGTGGGACTGAAATAGGAATTTGTTTTGTCATTAGGAGATTCTAAAAATGTATTATTTATTTTGCATATTACATACATTTTGCATATTGCATACGTTTTGCATATTTTGCATATATTTTGCATATTTTGCATATATTTTGCATAAATTACATATGCACAAACTCTGTGTTCCCCTGCATTATATGTATTGCTTTAGAGCCATCTTAAAGCCAGTTGAACGAAACTGGCGGTGCTGTTTGGCGGTACAAGACAAATTTCTGTATTTATTCACTTGTCAAAAATTTCATAGCAACTCAATTGCACGGTTACTATCAAGCGAATTTGATTTCACGATCAGTGTAGATTTTTAGTTCTCTCAAATTATTTACAAGTTGTTGCATAACCGTGTATAAAATAGTTAGTGAGGTAATCATTATTAATTCAAAGTCAAGACAATGCCGAAAACAACCAAATCGAGAAGTGCAATAGTGAAAAATGGGCTTGATCAACTGAAGGAAAAATATTTCACAGGGGATCGGGATGGACAAACTGTTTATTGTCAAGCTTGTAATAAAGAGGCGGATATATTTTTAATACTGACTTTCAGTTAATTATAATTACGTATTAGGTAAAATACTTATTTAACGTATTGTGTATTTTGTTACTTTCAATTAGATTCGATGGAAAAGAAAATCACAATTGACAGCATTTAGATACTGTTGGGCACAAAAAGATGGTGCTATGAACGCTACAAATATAAATCCAGAAGATGAAATAAATCCATTCAAGAATTCATGTTATAGTGACATGTGTCGAGCAATGGTCGCTGTTAATATTCCCTAGAGAAGCCTTGATAATGAAGTGTAGAGAAGGTTTCTTCAAAAATAATCAAAGCTGAATATTCCACATGAATCGACGTTAGGAAAAATTCTTTGCAAGATTGCAATAATTTTGCAATTCAGGATATTCGAAATGACGAGACTACAGACAAAATAGGTCGTAATGTAGCGAATTTAATAGTTGGGAAACTGTGTGAGAATGAAATAGCAAAACCCTTACTTACTCTGGACAACTCGAGCAATCAAATCATTCTACTATTTCTCGATTTGTGAATTTGACGATGCGGGTCTTACGGCGAAAGGGTGGTGAAGAAAAAGTGTTACTACTTGTAACAGATGTAGCAGCATACATGTTGAAAGCTGGTAGCAACTTGAAAATTTTTACACGGATATGTTGCATCTAACTTTTAAGCTCACGGAATGCATAGGGTAGCAGAAGAATCGAGTCTCCACTTTCCTTTAGTTGATAAATTGATATCATCTATCAAAAAAGTGTTTTTGAAATCTCCGTTTCGTGTAGAACGTTATCCAGTGACATTGGTAAATGTTCCATTACCACCAGAACCCATCTTAACAAGATGGGGAACATGAATACAGGCCGCTGTGTCCTATGCAACGCATTTGGATGGTATCAAAGGCGTATTAATTTTCTATTATTAATAATAATTTGACTTCATTAAATAAGTATTTTTGTATATCCTTGTGCTCAAAGCAGGTAATTCAATCTTTCGATGTAAAGGATGCAATGTCAATTAAAACAGGACAGGAAATATTGCAAAGTAGGCAACTTCCTCAAGACTTGTCAATCAGTATGAAGAAACTAGAAACAGTGGGATTATCTACAACAGAATCCATGGGATATGTGGTCGATATCATTAAAAATATGGAAAGCATACGCGAAATTTTCGAAAAAAAAGTTGCTGTAAAAGTTGATGCAGTTTTGAAAAGAAATCCAGGATTTTCCGATATAGGTCAGCAGCATTTTGAAGGGTGGGTCACTTGAAGAACCAAAGGAGATCCAGGCATGTCATTTGAACAAATTTAAATATGCTCCAAGTACTTCTTGTAACGTCGAACGATCGTTCTATGCTTACAAAATAATATTGTCAAGCAAACGTCACAAATTTACATTTCCTGATCAAGAAAAAAAACAGTTGTAACATACGGCAATGCAAATTATAATAAAATAGCATCATATCTGGCAGACTTTTCAAATTGCATACATTTTGCATATCTTGCATATATTTTGCATATCTTGCATATATTTTGCATAATATTTTGCATAAAATATGCATATTTTAACATGTTACCATAAAACAATTAAGAAACAAATATTTGATTTACATCTCTATTTCTTACCTCCCTTATTTACAAAATACGTTAGTGCATAAACATCCGCAGTCTAGTTATAACTGTTTTTTGTTTTTAAAATGATGCGCGAGGTAGAGCCAGACTGGTGCTGGTGTACAAGCCTGGACTCGGGACAGTCTTCCTTAGATCGTAGCCGGGGCCAGATGGCCGAAATAAATGAGAGTCGATCAGAAACCGAGCCCGAAGGCGGTGGTAGAATGTTTCTACCAAAGTGTCTCCTACATTTTTGAAATTAAACTAAATGTCACTATAAAAAAGAGTTTACAGTATATTCGCTGTAGTTGCGCTTGGCTGTGGATTTCGTGTCGTAAAAATAGTCCGGATGAGAACGAATTAAACTCTTCAAAATAAGTTTCATATGCAAATAGCTGTGAGGCCGCTATCTTTTGTTCACTAGTGACGTGTCCGTAACCTCGAAGTCTGATCGAGCATTTTGATAGCCTGCAAAGGTGAAATTCTATCGGAACCTTCGATAAAATTCGGAATGAACATGTATTTACCCAATCCCTTGATACTCGATAAAGTTCAAGTTTAATCGTCTCGTGTAAATCCCCACATACCGGTTTCACACGTCTATCATTTTTCAGTAGTGATATGTTAAGTCTATAGCCGCGAGGTTTAGACGTGCATTTCGATAGCCTGGATAAGTGAAACTTTACCGGAATCTCTTATAGAATTCTGAGTATTGATTTATACAAGCCCTTGATGCACAATTAAGTTTAAGTTGAATCGTTTCATACAAATGCCCATGTACCGTTTTCCCACGTTTATCATTCTTCAGTAGTGATGTGTGGGCAACCTTAAAGACTGGTCGTGCGTTGAGTAAATTTTGCATTTTCTGGAGTACCACAAGGCTCGCACTAAGGTCCTTTGTTGTTTTTGATATTCCTCAACGATATATCGCACATATTTTCCAACGTCCAGTATTTTTTATTTGCAGATGACCTTAAAATCTTCAAAGCAGTAGCTTCACAGCCTGACATAAGCATCTTGCAAACGAACGTAGACAAGGTTCTATGATTATTGTTTTCAGAACGGATTAGAAGTAAATGTTTGGAAATAT
Organism: Nemotelus pantherinus; assembly: GCA_963978885.1. Lineage (NCBI taxonomy): Eukaryota > Metazoa > Arthropoda > Insecta > Diptera > Stratiomyidae > Nemotelus > Nemotelus pantherinus. The sequence continues at coordinate 217,686,114 of OZ022264.1, forward strand.
CAATACATAAAATTCAATCGCACAAAGCAGAATTTTTCCCATTGTTATACTATGAACACAGTCCCGCTTGATTGTATAGAATCAGCAAAGGATCTTGGAGTTCGATTTGATACAAGCTTGAACTTCTCGGATCATATTAACGAAGTTTCCACACAGGCGACCAGATTACTCGAATTGGTAATTAGAAATACGCAGAAGTTTGCAAACATAAATACATTGAAAACCTTATAATTTTCACTTATTAGAAGCAAACTAGATTATGCTTAAGTAATATAGAGTCCAAATTAGGCTTGTTTCACACGTACGAGGTTCCATTCGGTTCGGTTCGTTTTCGTTTATCCTCAGAGGAGGCAAAGGAGGCAGTGCCTCCTCGGTAAAATTTGGAAAAAATAAACCAAATTTATCATTAAATTATATTTTGCTCATTGCAAAAACATAACTTTGGTTCCCAGTATCCTCTACTTTTCTGTGTGTTTTTATTTACGGAGTCAAAACTAACATTCAAAACACTGCCTCAATGCAAAAACTAAAAAAAAAATCACTAAAATCGATTCCATTATCCAGAGAATAAACGAATAAAAGTCGAAAAAAATGTGCTATTAGACCTACCCGTAATATAGTACAAATAGTTCACACACAATAAAAAAAAAGAAAAACATAAATGAGGCAAAATCAAATCTGCCTCACCACTGACAATTTTATCAATGAAACCGTCTCAAGTTCTGCTTTCCCGTCATTGACGAATTTTTATTTTTTTTTTATTTTTTCGTGCGTCCAGTATCGAGTACGCGGAGGATCGTAGAGGCAAGCCTCTGCAGCTACTGAAAAAACACCGCGAGTAGTCACGTAGTTTTTTTTTCGTTTTATTTGAACATTAGGAAGGAAATTCTAAGGCAGAGAAGGGCAATAATTAACAAATTCATAACACAGAAATTTCTGGGTTTTTGGATTTGCACTTGTTGTTTTATATGTTTTTTAATGTTTTATATCCGGTTAATGGAAAGTTTATATGCTTACAAATACGCGCATATAAATTAAAATATGAGAATGATTTATAATTTCATAGATTTTTTGGTTTTTTTAAGGGAAAATTCTTCTGTTTTCACTTTTATATGTCTGTTAATTAAGGATTTGGTGATGTAGTTGATTAGCGACAGTATTTCAGCTTACTGACAGTTTGAAACGTATGTATTTACATGTGCCAAAATTGTTTTATTGTGAGAATTGACTGGTATGGGATAGAGATATGCTCATATTATTGTTTTATTACTTATTTGTATTATTTGCATATTAATTGTCATTTCAATCAACTTTTGTTTGATAATTGTTCAAAGTAAATATAATTGATCGGTTATTAGTAAGGCAATTTTCTCGAAGATGCCCTTAGAAGACATTAAAAATTAAAATCATCAGAGCTGGAATATAAGATACCATAAGAGCTGCCGGGAAAGTTAATCATTCATTCATTCATTTCAATCATTTCAATCAACTTTTGTTTGATAATTGTTCAAAGTAAATATAATTGATCGGTTATTAGTAAGGCAATTTTCTCGAAGATGCCCTTAGAAGACATTAAAAATTAAAATCATCAGAGCTGGAATATAAGATACCATAAGAGCTGCCGGGAAAGTTAATCATTCATTCATGTGGAATGGTATTATAAAAATTATTGGCTTTGCGTTAGTTATACAGTTGAGAAACTATTTTGCTTGACATGTATGTTCCTTCCTTCTATTCCTAATAACTATTAGTGGCATAAGCAAATTTCATTTAATTGAAAAACCTGTATGGTGTGAAAACACAAGATTTTTTCAATATAATGAACTATCAACAAACATTTGATGTTAGGCATATACATATATAATTTAATGCTTAAATCAAACACCAATTCAAAAAATTCCACTGGTTTATTTAAATCCAGGCAAAACAAAATTATATGGGCGGCCTTGTTTTTTTCACAAGTTTTTTTTTTAACTCATAGCAAAAATCTGTTTATAATTTTTTCGGTTGAGAAACGGGTGAAACTACTGGGCAAACTTTGAAATTCTTTATTTTGAGGTAGTAAACCAGTTAATGAATTGTATAACTGGATTTCATAAACCTTATGGGCATAGCTAAGTTTTTCATTTTCCAAAATATGTTTCCTCAACCTTTGTTTTTCACTTACATAGGTATGGTCGTTGATTCAACTGAGAAAAATACATCTGACAAAAAAATATGGAATATTAGTTAGAATGTACGTTGTCTTTTAGAATTTTTACATTTTAATGAAATTCATGATGTTATGGCAGAAGTCACAAAATTCATAGAGCTGCTCAGAAAGAATCAAAAGCTGAAAAGAATGAAAACTTAATATTGGACAAACATTGCTATCGGATGTTGATTTTTCAATAAATTAGAGAACAAAAACAGCTAGTATAACTACAGCTGCGTCGATAATACCGCATTCTAACTGTGAAAAGGACTCGTTTAAACTACCTGTCGAAACTAATTTTAATCCCAAATCAATCCGGCATTGTATGTTTGGCTTGTATTGTTCTACATTTCGCTACCGCGAAAAAAAGATGTCTGGATTTTATTTTCAAGTAAAATGTTTCCATAGCGTCATTCGCAGCAATAATTTGTCATATTTCCTTTCTTCGAATTATATTGAAATTAACCTGCCTCCCTGGTTCTAAATGTCACCAGCCGCCACTGCTTCACACATACACGGTTCTCACAGGGTTCATATTAGGTTTTGTGTTTTCTTCCTTAAATTTGCGTAGTGACGTCAAATTCTTAAAAGTCTTCAAACATTTTCACACAATCATTTTTCCATGCCTCTTGCGTCTTAAATTTATCTTCATATTTTGCACAAGTTTTGTCCCACGGCGATACTTTAGATTGCACAACACAAATCAGCCGATCTACATCAACATCTTATAAATCGTTCATTTTAACAGAAAAACTGCGACTGATAATTTCAAAGAAATCGGAGGTAACAATAAAACTAACTAAATCTGACTAAACTAACTAGGTAAAACGTCCAAATATTTCAAACTAAGAGATCTAAACTGATAATTTATAAGCTGCGTTTTATTTTCATCCAGAGTGGAGTAGGTTTCCTGCATGCATAAAAAACGATCCGGAGTAGCATGTGAGTTTATTTAATTCCTAATTGGCTGGCAGCACTTAGCTTGTTAGATATTTGTCAGTTCAAAATTCAAAATTCAAATTTCGAAATTACAAATGTCTACCTAGAAAATTAGAATCATGGGAATTTCTCTTTAAAACGTAGTGGAAGAATATTCCGACTCATAGGATGAGAATTCTGTTGACAACATTGATTTTTGAATCATATTCATCCATTTCAATGTTTCCTGGCTGCTAGATTGACAGGGAAATTTTTGAGAATTTATCACTACAGCCAACTGTTTTAGCTGATATGAATTGTTGAAATACGTTCCGCACAGTGCACGAGTACGAGCTCCACTGAATTTACAAGTGTTCGTACTCTGGATGTTGTTGTTTCGCGTGCAAATTGCTATCCTGCACTACTCTGGATGCATAAAAAAACGCACCTATAAATTTAAAAAATAATTCAAACGATCCAATCAGGTTAAAACCGAAATCGAACCGTGCATGTATGAACGCCTTGATTGCTTTCTGTTCCCTGGACACGAATTCACACCTAATAGATCCCTGATGAAAGGTATTTATGTCCAGGGAGTGTTCGGTGCTATTCGGTTTCTATTAGGTACCGAATAGAAACCGAAGCACCGTTTCACACTTGTCGGCAGCGACCAAAAACGAACCGAACCGAATATAACCTCATATGTGTGAAACGAGCCTTATAAAGCTCACATTGCATCCATTGAAAAAGTTCAGCATAAATTTCTAGTTACAAGCTGCACTTACCACCTGAAAATAATAACAACTACCTCGTAATAATGCAAACTTTGAACATAACTACACTTGAGGCTAGGAGACGCTGTATTTTTATTTAATGTGATAAATAATAACTTAGATGCACCCGATATTTTAGCCGCTATCTTTAAGAGTTCCTATGCGGACAACTCGAAGTAACGTGATATTTTCCATAAGTAAAAGTAAAACGAAGTGCAGACAGAATTCGGCAATAGAAAGGCTTAAGAGTTGGTAACATGCTGTGGGATCACATGGATATATTTAATATTGAATTAAAATTTTTTAAAAGAATTGCCCGCGACTACTTTACTTACTTAGCAAAAAGTATAGGATGAAGGCAATATGATTTTTGTCATTTTGATCATTGTTAAATAAGTTTAAACTACCAGGTGAAGAAAGCCAGGAAACACAGGAAGACGTTCCTTTTCAGGGTTTCGCGATGGCCTGGCTGGCCTAGGATTTACATAGTATTTTTTTCGGAATTACAGATTTCTTCAAGGGAGGGACGTTGGCCATGTAGTTTATTTCTAGTTTTTTGTTGATTTTTGATTTGTTTGTATTACTGCCAATGTTAGTGGGTGGCGAGACCCCCTAACAACTGGGGTCTTGGCCTCAACAACATCAGGGGCCTGGCGGCCTGTCGAAAAGAGGCAGTTTTTCCCCAATTTCAGATTTCTTCCGGCAAAGAGGGCCAATTTTTTTTGGTGCGGCATCATCCACAAATTGCCTAAGAGAAGCGAAAAATGTATAGCTAGCGACGGCGCATACTTTGAAGGATAAATTTGTAACCATTTTCTTAACATAAACGTGTTTTTTTTTTAAAAAATTACCGGTTTCATAGGCGCATACCTGGTATTTGCGGTTCATTTGATGGATGAATAATACGTAGCGTCCCCTTTTGTTTTCTGGGAGCAAGTCCGCCCCATTCTTCATGATTCACCCCAGCTGCGTAGAGCTAGCAAAGCGGTAAACTAGCATCCGTCGGGGTCGGACCACAGGGTGCTCCGCTTATGCAGACGAGGGGCCCTCACGGCCATTTCTAGAGTAACCGGAGCACTTCTTTTTTTTAGTTGCCCCTGTTGATGGTTCGCCACCACTTTTCCTGCTTGTCAGGCCCTTTTTTGGACTTCGGTTCAGTTGAGGTGCCTGATAGCCTCATTCGTAAAGCGCTACAATAGGTAATACTCTTTGTGCTTAAACTACCCTCATATTTTTAGGCTAATATGTCGAAAGAGCTCGTCAAAGGCAAGAAAAGATTGAATTTTGATCGGAGAATTTATTTCTTTAAATCTTCGGCTATAATGGTACTAAGCGAACTTAAAATTGGCTTAAGTGTTCGAATAAGTTGAAAATAATTGGCTGTCATAATGCACATCTTGGTCGTTTTCGTCAAGTGTTGTTAGCTTTGGGTTACTTAACTGAGCTACGAAAGGGATTGTACACCACTTAAGTGTAATAAAACAGAACCTATACGATATTTTCCAACTCAAACCGCCAACAAGTATAAACTTGTTTTTTGCCATCGGATCGGAGCTGGGTCAGATTTTTATCTCAAATTATTTAATTTTTTACACATCTATCAGAGACTGTCTAAGTAGTGCATATTTGCACTTCATGAAAGATGATTCAAAAGAGCGGTTGCTCCTACCCAAAGTACTATACTGAAATAAAGGTGAATGAATTCGAAAATTTGTTACTTACGGCAAAGCTCTCCAACTTGATAATCATTGCCGCAATTATTGCATACTCGCAACTTGGTATTTAGACGTATCAATTTCCATACACGATCAGGTATTCCGAATTTCCTTTTCATCCTTTTTTCAACTGTCCGTCTATGCTTCGGAACAGCCCACAGAATACCATTTGACCAAATGTCATGTATTGACGGTGTTGATTTATTCATAGCTCTGTCTACTGCTTTCGATATGTAACTGTCTTCGACACTAGTAATACAACATGCACCTGCATAATTTCTTTGCATAAAAATGCTGCGAAATATTTTATTAAAGAGGTATTACCTGGCGGTGGAAATTGTTTTCCGAATAAGGAAATCAACATTCGGTCAATATGCTGCATTAGCCGAGCAGTTTGAACGCTTATGTAGTTTGTCATTATTAATGTTAGTGATTCAAAAAGTTATGTATATTGAGGTAAGCTGAATGTATGGAATTATTTGCACTAATAACCTATTTCAATATTAACCATCCGGTTATCGGGCGCCGAATTCCACAGCAGACTTCAATTGCTCCAATTGACAGAAACTAGCGATTACTGTCAGTTCGACAGCAGTCACTGTCAATTTTGCCAGTGCTGCCTTGCTTAAAGCGTCAAGTCGAAATTGAATGATGAAAAATAATCAGCTGTTTCGAAATCGGTGGTTGAATAATTTCATGGTTATCGGTTGCAGGAAGGTGCGAGTGGTGTAATCCGCGGAATATTCAAGTCCATGAATTTCGATCCGAGCTTTCCCGTGTAAGTTTTTTCGATTTCGCATCGAAGTTGGAGTTGAGTGTTCGGGTAACGGCCGTCTACTATTCGACGACACCACTCCATAGAAAATTTGCGAACGTCAGACCGCGACCGTGAGACGGTCTCGAAGAAAAGTGGTGGTGGGCTCCAGCGTTCAGGTGAGCGCGGTACAGACTAGCCAGAGTCTTCGACAGCCAGCAGTTGGACACAAGGTTCAATCGAAACGTTGGGGCCCCCGAGAGCATCTCCTCAGAATCAGTCGCGAATGAGCTAAGTTCAAAACAGTTTTAGCTATGGCGTGTATAAGTTCAAGTAGATTGTGTGCCCGTGCACAAGAAAAACTGTGTCAGTTATTGATTGTGAAGAATAGTCCTGTGAAGTCATTGCCGTCCGCGGCAGGAGTAATAGTTCTGAGTGGCGGTCAATTCGCGCCTCTACTGACTAGGAAGTACTCGTCGCAAGTGTCGACCTCGAAAGGAGGCAGTGGCCTGTGGAAACCGTCCGTGTCCGCGACTTTTTACAATTTCGGTTCGGGATCACCTCGTTACCAATTAAGTGGATTTTTAACGCTTAGCCAGCCATCGGCATTAAGTGCAAGGAACTACTCGATCGTATGCAGCAACAATTCAAAGGTAAATCCAAGATCATCTAATTTGGAGTATCCCTTATCTGAGACATAAAAGTATTATCGAAACTAGTGCGCGACGGTTACATAATAATGTACCTATGTATCTTTCACCCAATTCAAAAGTGATTCTTGTTGAGGAAGTGCGAGATGCATTCCGGATATACGTGTAAAGCGCATAAGCAACCTCTTGAAATGAATATGAATTTCGCATTGGAATGTGCCCGTGTTCTGGAGAAAGTTATTTATCGGCCGTGTGTTTTCATGCTGTGTTCGTAGGTTGTTCGTTTCATTTGGCCGACTACGGCGGACGGAACTTAGCTAAAGAGTGCAGACTGCACTCGGTGTGAAACTATGCGCCGTCGAGGTCTTCAGCGACCATGGCAACGGCAATTTCGCACTGCGAAGAAAATGTCGAAATTTTTCGTAGCCTGACGCAATATGTGTCCTGCCTGCCATCTCAGTATTTAGCACCACAAATATATACGTCTTGTCGCTGATACCATGCCCACATGATTATTTAACGAACGGCCTTACCATTCGTCCGTCTTCTCTGTCTTGTCTCAATCTGCGCTACTGCATAATTCGTGGATATTAATGGAAAGTGAATTTTATCGGAAAAGAAAGTGAAACTGTTTTGTTGATTGTCGACTTGACAGTGTTAAGCTAGCGTCGAATCTGATAGCTTGCAAACTGTACTTGAAAATTTCGTTCTTCCATTCAGGAAATGGCTAATATTTGAGCGAATCACAGGATAAGACAACAGGTGCATTCTATGAAAATAGCACATATGAGAACTGTCAAAACGATTGTGTAACGAATGTTGATGCACGTCCGCATGCACAAGAATAATTATGGGATTTTGCAATTGGACTGTGGATGTTCGAAAATCATAGGCTCAAACCATTAGAATGTAGAATGAAAAAAACAGTGGCAGCATCGTTCTGCTGCACTTCCGATGCATTCTGTTCTCCGAGAAGAACTATACATTTTGAAATATTTTGGCTATCTTTTGTACCTGTATCTGCGGGAAAGTGCAGAAAGCATATTTTGCGTTTACTTTGTTAGTGATTTCTATTGAGAGCGAAATTCCGATGTTTCACCTGCTTATCCTCAACCGCATTTGAAGCACGTTAATATGCTGCATTTCGTAGTGGATGTAGTAAAAATATGCAATGAAGATTCGATAAAAATATTTTTTTTTGGTCTTAATTGTTTCTAATAATATTTACCAAGTCACTTTATTATGTGTAATATACACTTCGATGTAAAGTGATTAGACACCTCTCAATTTTTCTAAGGTTACAGAAACTATAAAGACTGTAAAAAGTCAAGTGCTTGTATTATTAAACTTCTGCACGGTTACTGAAATTTGAATAGAAAAAGTAACTCTTAAATTATTTATTTACTGGTTACTGAAATTTTAATAGAAAAAGTAACTCTTAAATTATTTCTTAACAAGTTTAAAAAAAAATCCCTAATAATTGGCTGCTACAAAAAGATAAGAGAGATTTCGCGGCTTTCACATTTCCTTTGATGAATTACAGAAACAAAGACAAAACCTTGGATTCTGGAAATTAAACTTGTGAAGGCAATTTCTATAAGTTTTTGTGTTAATTGAGTCGAGGAAAGAAAACTTACGGAAGAAGAAGTGAAAATAATACTAAATCTGAATAACAAAATACAATAGTAGTATTGCAAAAATCGCTAAATTTATTAAAAGGAGTCAATGTGTAGCGATGAATCTTCTCAGAGATCCTGAAAATCATGGAAAAAGGAAGAGCCTATGTTGACCACATGTTCTAAGTTAACGAGAAGAACGTGCAATTTTAAGAATGACGTCCAATCCAACGAACACTGCAAGGCAAATCACTGAGGAATCTGGCATTAAAGCAAAAATAACGTACAAAAAACTATAAAAAGGGCTGATCACCTAAAATTTAAGAAAATGAATGTAATGAAGTCCGGTAATTACAAGAAACAAAGAAAAGAGAATCCGGTTTACCTGTGAGCACATGAAATAGAAAAAGCGATGGTGCAAAATAATTATTACCGACGAAAAACGTTTTTGTTGGCTGATGGCTGGTCGCATTATTTTCACGTTTACAGAAAATATCCTTTGATAAAAATCAGGCGTCAAATAGGCGGGGATGGAATTATGGTTTGAACCGGAATTGGGTATAAAAGAAAAACAGAAATTAGATTTATGTTGAGTAAAATGAAAAGCAGGTTTTATACTGAAATTATAGATGAGCAGATCCAGCAATATAGAGTCATAATTTCAATTTCTGGTGCGATTTTGTCTTTCGGCCGTGCATATCGCGAATGCTATAAGGGAATATGTCGCTGAGCAAAACATAAATCTGTTACAGTGGCCATCGAGGTCATGAAATCTTAATATAATTGAATAAATGAAACATCTATTTAAAACTCTACCAAATAGAATGCTCGAAATGATAGCAAGTAAGAGAAATGTACGATTTGGGGTCGTGATGAATTATAATACCAAACGGATCGTTTTTTCAACTGCGAGTGAACATTTGGGTCTTGGAGGGCAAGATATGCTGTGATCCTATTTATTAACTACGCTAACATAGATTGTAAAATGAGAATAAAAGAATAAAAAGACAAAGCGAAAAGGCTAACAAGGCTATTATCTAAAAAAAAATTGCCGTAAACATATGTTTATATTTCTAAAATTTGTCCTTTGCTGAGCTTATTCAACTAAACACAAACAAAATAAAATAACGTAATTCAGTTTGTTAACAGAATAACCAGGTATCACTGAAATTCCACAAACGCAAAATTGAGCGTACACTTGGAAAAACCATGGACTCACTGATCTAATTCCTGGAATTTATATCGCGTTAAAATATACCGCTAAGTTCAATTCCTAACATGCAGAGTTCGTGAAATTTCTTGTGATTTGGAAGTGAATTATTAGATAATTGTTTAGAGTTTTGTTGTCAATTGGGAAAATGGGAGCTAAGCGAAAGCAAACAAAAATTTCGACTAGAGAGCTTATTGTTAAGATGTGCCGTAAAGGTAAATCATTTCGGGAGATAGGAGAAATTTTTGGGCGGACACATTCTACAATTCAAAAAATTATAAATAAGTGGAAATACGAAGGAACCTTAAAGAACAGGCCTGGAAGAGGAAGAAAGAAAATTCTTTTACAACATGATGAACGGCTCATTGTTCGCAAGGTAAGGGCAAATCCTAAAACAAGTGTTCCGAAATTGACTGCGGAAGTGCTCACGACGCTTAAAAAGCAGTTGCAAAAGAAACGGTTCGTTGTGTTTTGCGTCGAAATAATTTGAATGAATTGAATTCATATCTGTCGCAAATAATAGAAAACGTTTAGAGTTTGCAAAAACACATGTAAATTTGGGAGAGCGTCATTTTCACAGATGAAATAAAAATTAATTTATTTGGCTCTGACGGGAAGCAAATAGTATGGAGAGAACCTAACACGGAACTCAAAAAGAAAAATCTTAGTTCAACTATGAAGCATGGGGGCGGTAGTATTATGCTGTGGCGCTCTATGGCTGCAAATGGAACCGGGAATTTGGAATTTATGCAATCGACTACGGATAAAATTAAATACCTCGATGTACTAAAACGGAATCTGCATCAATCAGCTCAAAGACTGAATTTATCTTCGTAATTCTACTTACAACAGGATAATGACCCGAAGCATACTTCCCACATTGTTCGTGAATGGCTTTTGTATAATGTCCCAAAACAACTAAAAACTCCACGACAGTCCACAGATCTTAATCCGATCGAGCATCTATGGCTTAAAATAAAGAACCGCCTGCAAAGTATGAATCCTACGAACAAAAATGAGTTGAAACACAATATACGGGAAGTTTGGGAAAACATTCCTTCTTCTTATACAAAAAAGTTGGTAGAATCAATCCCCGGCGGCTACAAGCTGTTATAGATGTAAAAGATGTATAGATACAAAGTATTAAGTTTATGAGTGTTTTTATTTTGGATTTTTCTATAATATTTTTGTGAAGTGTTCGCTCAATTTTGTGAATTGTTATTTTAATGGTATTTTTGTTTTAATATAATAATCTAAGAAAAAAAAATTGCATTTATTTGCTTTGCAAGCATTCCTTTAAATAAGGTAAACATATAATTTACAGAAAAATTTTTAATAAAATCATTTTTTAACATGTTAATTGCAACGAAATACGTTTTTTTTTGGCTGCCTGTACGCTCAATTTTGTGAGTAACTGTATATATTGGTGTCATGCTGAAATGCTAAATTAAAACGTAATGAGTGTTAATATGCTGCTTCGTTTCGCCTAACTCGCATGAAAAAAAAGTGCAGTCATCCTGTATTCACATTTAAAATTGAAACTCTTGATGCCACATTAATTTGACTGCTTATTATAATACGAACAACAGTAAAAATCAACGAAAAACTTAATTTACTTTTATTATTTGCTAGCATGTTATTTATTAATTTTTATGTTTTTGTCGTGCAAAAAAAAAACCAATTGCATGTTCCCAAAATTTCATTTCACACCTTTAAATAACTTGATAGTACTATTTAGCTCACGAATTGCCTTGTAACGACACGCTGCTCACAAAACAATTAAATTAACACGAGGTTTCAAATTTTAGTATGTCGAGTGAAATTAGTATTTTGCTTTATTATATTCATGACTAAATAATAGACAAGACATTACAAGTTTCTATTTGTTTTCATATGCGAGCAGATGATAAAAAGTCGATTTTACAGTGATTTATATGGGACCTTTTCCTAATTGACGTCTTCGCCTTATTTTTCAGCTTGTCATAACAGAATGTGACGTCAGACCAAGTCGAGCTTCTCTGAATTCAGTTATCTATGGGCTGGCACTGCTATCCTGTATAAATCATAGTACTGTGTTCGATTTCACGTGAAATTTTCATACAAAATTTCACGTGAAATCTGTTTCGGCGGAAATTTAGCTCGAAAATAAGCAGGAGTTGTACTCAGTTTTTAGCATGAAAAGCTGCTTTGAAGTTGTTTTTGCTTCGAAAATATAGATGGTATTGACACATATATCCAATCATTTCACGCCTATTTAGTATGTGCAGTTCATTCTTTCGAGCTAAAAAGTGGCATTTGGTGTTTCAATTTGAAAACCGAATTGTGCAAATGTCTTTCCAATAAGAAAATCGATCGAAAATTGAAATTCTTGACATTTTATCCGTCAGAAATAAGCAGTGTCTCTGCTTTTCTCCATTGCCAAAATTTTTGCTCGAAACAATAGGTCCAACTAGTGATGAGTCTGCGTCCGTACGTGCGCATATGCGCCGAGGTAAACCACGCAAAGCATATGTTGTACCCAAACATAACTTTCCGAACAGCCAGAAAAGTGGCATGCTCATTAAGCAACCTTTTGCTCAATTTTTGCTATGAGCTGTCCGTATGTAAAGTGGTGATGAGATACGACTTGACATACTTATGTACGTTCGCTTATGCGCTGTATGGGCTGTATGGGCACTTATGTTCACTCCTGTTGGCGTATGTCAAAAAGTGCCTTTTTTGCTCTAAAACCGGTCGGTTTTGACAGACGATTATGTTCGCAGACTCATCTTTGGTTAGGGCTTATGTCAAAAAGTGCCGTTTTTGCTCTGAAACCGGTCGGTTTTGACAGACGATTACGTTCGCTGACTCATCTTTGGTCAGGGCTAATGACCAGATAATGGAGACATGTCAAAATTTAGCTTCACGATTAACTCAGTACCAGCCTTAACAGTTGACGAAGTCACGTTCTGATTTGATTTTTCGTTGGCTTGATGGTGGTTTGCAGTGAGGTAGTAGAAATGGAGTGGACATGCCCATAAGATTTACATTGAAGGTGATGGTAGTAATTTTTTGTCCACTAAACGTCAAATCTGGTCAAATCCAAGTAGTTCCCCTCCAATTTGACATTTAGCGGAAAATGGCGGAAATGCTGCTTTAACATGATTTGTGCGCGAGAAGATTGAAGGGGCTAATAGTGGAAAGCTATACCGTCGATGTCATCTCCACTTCTACTACCTCACTGGTGTTTTGAGGCAATGTTACAAAGCAAAGCCAACGATTTTGGACACCTCGTCTTGGTCTGTTTCAAACTGTTAGAATAGCTCAGCTACTCTGCTGACGTCACAATCTGTCAGAACAGCTGAAGATGATGTCGAAGACCTGAATCCGGAAAGAACCATAGAATAATAACTGATACTGTTTAATTTTCTCGGCCACCAACTTGTGGTGTGGAGGCTTGTGAATCACAAGATGTCCCACTAAGGTTGCCTGGCAAGTAGCATAAGGTTACCATCGTGATAGATTCCATGGCCAGCGAGTTTTCGAACTTGGTGATAGTATCCCCTGTGGTTTTAGGCTCGGGAAATGTGAGTACCGCGTCAGCTGGGAAAGCCAATTACTGCCGTGACTGAGGAAAATATGCCTTCTCTTAAATCCTCACAAAAGAGACTACCCCGGCTCTAGCATAAAAGGAAAGAGGAATGGTTAGGTTAGGTTAGGTTAAAGTGGCTGCCGGTTTACAGGGGTCTGCCGTCTGACACACGTAGGCACAAAAGAGGCCCGTTGTGATGCCACACTAATTAGTGACTCTCTCCTACTCACTAAAATCGGGAAACCATCTGCTTCCCTTGACAAATCGCGCTATCCCTTTTAAATTAACCAGGGATAACTCGGTCAGGTTTGAGAGATAGGGAGCACCAATTGCCGCCAGCCTTCTCCTTGCCAACGCCGGGCACTGACACAAGAGGTGGAGGACGGACTCCTCATCCTCAGAGCCGCAACTCCGACAGAAATCGTTAAACTGCACTCCCAATCATTGTGCATGCCGTCCTATGAGGCAATGGCCCGTAAGAACTCCCACTGTGCAGCGTAGAGCGCTTCGAGTTAAGCCTAAAAGCTGCCTGGTGCGATGCGCATCCATGGATACCCAGGACTGCCTTGATATTGCACAGGATGATTCATCTGCCCAGGACCTCTTAGCATCCTCGAGATATTTTTGCCTAATGGCCAGTTTGACCGATGACATCGGTATACCTATTGAGAGGGAGCAGGAGACCTCCGGTAACAAGGTTCCAAACCTTGCTAGCTCAGAGGAATGGGTGCTCTGAATTTTGCAAACCTGTGAAACCGCTCAATCGCAGGCAGCAAAAGAAGCTGCGGAAAGTGAGAAAACTGTCAGAAAACTGGCCAGAGAGATCAATGCAGCAAAAGTTGCTATGTTTTCCGTGAAAATGGATGACAGGTAGTGGAACCTTAGAGCCTATCTGAAAAATCGAGAGAAAGGCTGGCTTTGCTGGTGATGCCGATGTTTTCAGTTTGGATCAGAAATATCTGAAACGGATGATTAGGAATAAAGCCACGTCAACTGTATATCGCCAACCAGGTAGAGCGTCCACCCGAAGAAGAAAGAAGGCTCTGCATAAAGAGTCGATAATTCTTGGTGTGAATCGCGATTTATAGATGTCTCTGATAAGCAACGGCGATCCGACTACACCGGAAAACTCCATGCCGATCAGCTTAAATGCCTTTTGTCTGAAAGTATAAGCTTTGTTCAGATCCAGTTGGAGCATTCCCAGGCTTCGTCCTTTGTTCTGAGCGAAAAATTGGCGAAACTGCAATCATTCTTTTACATTGGACTTGTGCAGGAAACGTAGATTCAAGGCAAAAGGATCTGCGGACTCAGCTTCGTAAAAGGGGTAAACATCTTTTATGGTGAAAAGTCAATGAAACCGAGAGCTTGAGTTCTGGTTTACAATCTGGTTGATACGTGGTGCTCAAACAGTTTTCAAATTGGAACTTGTCAGCGATTAATGGTGGGCTGAAAGGTCCGATTTGTGCTTCAGCTTACGTTCATTTTGACTTCTTACTCCCGCGGCAAACGCAGGAGCTGAAGGAAAGAGATTGGAACTTCTGGCGAATTTTGATGCTAACCCCGAGCATACCAGTTGGGACAGTAACAAATGCAACATCCGAGGAAGCATGATGTTGATGTAATAACTTTTGTAAAGCTTATGATTCTAAACACTGAAAATTCTCTCATCTTTGTCTACATTTTTATATAAATGACTGGGTTTTGCGCATAGGATTAAATCTGATTCTCTAACTACCGCTACTTGATGTTCTCTTTAGCTACGTGTTTAACACCCGTGGTGAAGGGAGGAAACCCCAGAAACACTGATTGGGCTAGTTTCGGTTGGATAAAGTGGCTGCCAGTCGGGAGAAAACTGCCGAGAAACACACTTAGACACAGAAGGGGCCCGTTGTGATACCACGGTTAGGGTCTCCCCCTAGTCGCTTTAGACGGGGAACCATATGGTCCCTTTGAGAAACTGTTATCCCTTTTGAGTCAACGGCAGATAGTTAGGTCAGACTTGTAAGGGAAGGTACATCAAGCGATGCCAGTCTTCTCCCTGCCAGAACCAAACACTTACACATGAGGTGGAGGAATGATTCTTCTTCCTCCTCTGAGCCACAACCTCATCAGAAATCATTAAACTCGATACAGCACAGCGAGAAACTTTACGATTTACGCCCAACGATTGCCTGGTGTGACGCAAGTCCATAGAAACCCAGGACTGCCTTGCGATCACGCCGGATGATTTCTCCGTCTAGTGCTAAACTCAACTGATTCCTTGCAGACAAAGCGTGTCCTTGTAGTGGGATTCAGCTACCGAAGTCAATAGAAATTCGATTGAGCACTCTAAATAGAACCATATTAGGAAGCTATGAGAAGGCCTGTCCGACTACCAAGAGTGTATGCAGAAAGACGGTTTCTTGGTAGAACCGGGAGAACGTAACAGAAAACTCATCAATCGAACTTGTAAGAGCAACACAGAGGGTGACTGGTTTGCTTTCAGAACCTTACGAAAAACGTTCGAAAATTCGGTAAGGACCTCCAAGAAGGAATCATTCAAATCGTGTTGCAAGGATCTGGAGGGTGCAAGAGAGACTTCGAAGCTGTGCAAGTTCTTGGAAAATTGCCAATTAGCTAAGATGGTCTCGCTAAAACGCCCAAGACCAAAAAAGGTTCTCTATGAACTTTACTTGAGAATCACTTTCTGATGACTGAAATCCAGAAGGTTTCTGTGTCTCTGACTAAACATTCCGCTATTCATGTCACTAGGTAATGCTAAACGGCTCGATCTGTGGACACCAGCGGAAAGGTGAGGAGCGCAATCATTGCCCCTTCAGAATTTCAAATCGCCAAGCTTTGATGGCATTTATCCGAGTATGCTAAGAGGGGAGTTGACCACCTGGAGGCAGACTTCAACAAATATTTTTCGACCAGGTTGTCTTTATTCCAAAGGCTGGGAGAGATGACCAAAGAACTTTAAGCAAATCAGCCTAAGATGAACCCAACCCGAACCCAATATGACTGGAGAGATTTGTTAAAATACATACCATGCTGACGCAGAGATTCTCGTTGACCGAAGCTGGAGCCGACCGCTGCTTGCGAACGGAACGGACAAATGGATGTATCTTAATGCCGTTCCTGCCGAGTTTACTAATCGGACTGATAGACACTGTCAAAACTGATCCAAGCTGGAGAAAAGGGTGGATTAACTTCGATATAGTTATCTGTCCAAAAATTGAAATAGGCATATCTAGCTTCTAAAAGAAAAGCCGCACCGTGCAGATTCTAAATCCAGGCAGCAATACACTTTCATTATCAGTTTATATATTTATGCTGTCTGGGATCCACACACGTTCTTTCGTCTTTCATTGCGATGGCGATGTACGCAGTCCGCCCCTTATATCCTCTATAGCTTCATGATATTGGGTATCACATCGCTCGTTACATATTTCACACAGTTAGCGCAGCGGATTCTTTGTCTACTTTCAATCCGATAGTGCTTAACCTTTGTACATATTGGAACAAAACAAGTTGACTCAACGAAGTCGTTGCTTCGAATTCACTGTGCCGGCTATAACGTCAAATAGTTTGTGCTATCTTTGGGTTGATACATTATCGTAGTGTCAACGTTTACCTCCTCTATCGTTGAATTAATTGACGGAACCAAGTGAATTAAATCCCTCAAAATGAAGTAAATAACGATTTTCTCGTTAGTTTCTACGTATAATATAGTAATTGGTTTCCAAGATCTTTTTTCAAATGTTGGAATGGTTGAATGCTATCCAAATGAAAGTGAAGTCATTACACCGAAAATAAAATCTAGTAAAAAATTATCTTGATATGTTTTGTTCATCTTTTGTTGTGTTATTTTGTTTTGCTGGCGATTAATCCGAAAGTTGTTTACATTTCCTGGATTGAATTTGTTTACTGTAACATTTTACATGATGAGTGCCGTCTCCATAAAATTTACTCCATAATTGGTGTCGTGTTTTTGCATTATTATTAATTAATTTTTTAACATTAATTTTACTGCTTCTTCAAGGTTAAAGAACATACCTTGAGTGAATGTATTTTCAGGCAATATGCCAATGCATAACTACTTGACTGGATTTATTCATGAATTGTGTGTTACATCTTCCCTGTGATACATTCTAGGTTGATACAGAGAGGTATCTTTTAGTTTTTAGGTGATTTCAATCTGCGCCATTGAATTAAAGCGCTGGGCACACAGAATGCCTTCGGGCGTCCTGGTTGTCACGGGCAGTGATACACAGTCGTTCAGTTATTTGGAAAAGATGACGTTTTGAATAATATCAAATTTAGCTAAAGTAAATAGTGAGTGTGAGTTGTGGGAGAAGCGCATGCCACCTCTAATCACTCTAGCCAAAATGACTAATTGTTCTCTTACCCCCAACCTAGCAAAGATCTCCGGATCTATTAATGAAGTTTAAGATCGCCGATAGATAGACGAGGCTATTCTCTTCATAGATGTAACATCCTACCCGAAGCATTATCATTTGATACGCACATACGCTGGGCATTTCCGAAGGAAATCCTGCACAGGCTCCGCCTCTTTTAAACAGGATGGGCGAACACCATCCCGTGTAACATTAATGCGTTACATTTGTTCTCCTAAGTGTTTGTATCCAGTGTACCTGTCATAGCTCTACAATCTTTCTACTGTTGTTGAGGAGAAATACTGCTGTGCCATAGCCAAGTTTTGAGAAGATCTTTGTGTACCTGAAGACTATCATCTCTTGTTATGAATATCGAATACCTACTTTCGTAAAATGGCATATTCACATCTAAGGCGGGTGCGGGAACCTCTAGTGGAAGCATCGAGCTTTGCTTCAGAACATAATTTCAAAAATAAAATAAAAATAAAAATTTAGATTCCTTCAACACCAAAATGTCCTAGTAGTCACAATAGCAGACCACACCACAGATACGTTCATTACATTACTGCCCTGAACTGCGAGCATTGGCAGCAGTAGCCAAACTTTTTTCTGCTCTCCAGATAGGCTCTGAGGTTCCTCTATCTTTGTAATTTTTTGCACTTTTTGCGAGTCCTTTCAGTGCCTGCAAATGAACGCCTCTACAGGTTTGCAGTTAGCGTTAGCGTTTCCATTGATGGGGTTAGTGGTGGGACTACCTCTGAGCTAGGCGGCTGTCTAGATCTTCAAGTTCTACCGATAAAGCAAGGAGGTGAGGCAGGTGTAATGTCTCAGGAGGACCTAGACTCGACCCTAATCAGTAATAGTGAAGGTACTTCAAACTAATGCTCACCATTCCAATGCAGTAACAGTGGCCCAGCTCCTTCACTTATTCTAGACAGGCGAGGAAGTATTTTTGTTCCAAAAACCTTGGGGTTATCAACAACCAGGTTTGTGGGTTACACAGCAATAGATACAGGCCTATAATACCCAATGGCTTTAAGAAACCACGAGTCTGTATTTTGCCAAAACTATCATTAATGTCCTTGTTTTTTTACAATCTCTGTGACATGAATAACATGGCTATTGCAGCTGGTTTATCTCTTTCAATATGGCACACGATCATGGTACAAATCCTCCGTGTGATACCATTAAGGATGTGGCAGCGTCAGCCAAGGATTTGTGTGCCTCTTATTCTAGAAGCTGATTCAAATGTTCGAGGCGAGGCACTTTTCGACTTCATCTTGGCCTACGACATATCTATTGTAAATGTTAGCAACGAACCGACCTTTCTAACCTCAAATCGGAGGGAGAATTATATTGAAGAAGGTAGAAAGAGGCACGCACAGAGATAATGGAAGAGATTTAGCCAGGATATTTGGAATACCGTAGGAATCAATACTGGTTTTGGCATCGATATTGCTCATAATAAGTCCAAGCTCTAGAGGGTTTGTTCGAAAGGAATGTAATCCAAGAGAAGATGTTGAGAGAAGATTTTGTGACGAAAGAGAGCATTATTATGGGAAGAAAAAGGAAAAGTAAGAAGCAAAAAGTTCACACACTTCATGCGGCGTGGAAGCAGCTGTATTACCCAAATGCAGACCATTGGCTGTAGGAAAGGAGGAAAGTTTCGCACATCAAATCTAAGGACTACCGTCCAATATGTTTTAGCTCCGTCGTATTAAAGATTTCGAAAGGAATTATTGGATATATTAAAAAGTCACTCGATCCTACGTTAGGCGAATGACACACAGGTTGGTTGTACCGAAGCGTTTCCCGAAAGGAAAATCGAGTCGATATAGTCGTGCATATATTTAACCTTTTGGCGGCAGCAGGCAGTTTAGCAAATTTTCAGGAACTCTTATATTTCCATGCAAAGTAAATTTTTGTTGAAAAATAAAGAATTGGGAATGAAAACTTATTATGTTTTATACTTGCCTATGATAAAGCATTGGAAATTTTGAGCCGTGTGTAAGTGCTGCGTGCCTAAACGTAGGCAAGGGTTTTTTTTCAAATTTTGATTTGCCATAACCTCTGACAGAAACATTGGATCATCGTGAAATTGGCAGAGCGTATTGATGTTGACTCAGACTTAACACACATGGGTATTCAAGACTGTGTGGGTAACCCTGCAACTACCGCAGGCTCTTGAAAAAAATCCTTCAAATCATCGACCCTCCTAACAATTTTTTGCTTTTTGACGAAAAGTTCAAATCATTGATAAATTTTAACCTTTTTCCGCCATGTGAGTTTGAAATTTTCAAAATTCCGATATGCACCAGAACGGCAACCCATCACCAAATTACCTCTATTTTCAACACTCAAAACTTCTGTTCACGAGAAAACTGACGACCGGATAATCCGATCATCGTGAAATTTACAGGACCTGCTAAAAGTAAATAGGACCAGGTCTGATAGCAGTGATTTTGAAATGCGGGCAGCCCTGAGGGCACTGGTGCCATCTTGAAAAATCACTGAGAAAAAAACTGCTTTATGGCCTATAACTTTCGATTTAGCCATCACATTTTAACAAAATTCACACAGTATTTTGACCTTATTTTAGACCACATTTGGTAAAAATTAGAATAGAGTTGCCAGCTATGGTGATTTTTGTCTCCTAGATTTTGTAAATTTGCTCAGCAAAATAAAGTTTTTTTCCATATAACTCACAGTCCAGTCATGAAATCAAAACGAAGTTCATGCAGCAAATGGACCTTATTTTAAACCAAATGTCGTAGGATTTTCGTAAACAAATCATGAAAGGGCTGCCAGCTATGACGATTTTTGTAATTTTTTGGCATTTTACTAAGCGATTATATCATTAGATTTGCAAATGAGAATTATTCTGCTGTGACAATTAACAAAAAATATTAACGTTTCGAAAATTTGAAAAGTTTTGAGGTGGAAACTAAAATTTTTTTTCACCCCTATAACTTCCAGCGCAGTGATTCAATCGAAACGAAATTTACTAATTGGGTTTAACTTAACGTGAGGCAGATTTGGTATATTTTTTGCTTTGCTGCTAACACAGGGTAACCAGCATCAGATATTTTCGTAAATATTGCATCAATTACATACTCATATGCAAAGCATTTGCAATAAAAATAAGGAATCAATTTTTAAATTTTCCGAGTTTTGGAAATTTTCCGGATGGCAGCCTGAAACAACGTTTAATCACTGAAACTTTCGATGAAATCCTGGGATGAGAACGAAATTCAAAGGAATGGTTGATTTAAGCATGAGGTTGTTATGGTAAAATTATTGCTGCTTCGTTGGAAAAGTGTTGCCAGCACTGAACATTTTCATCATTTTTGTTATAGTTGGGCATTGTTGCTTTGGATAAAGAATGGTTCATATGATAGTACAAAAAAAAGTGTATAACGTCTTTCCATATTTTTTGTCACTCAAAGACAATTTCTTCGAAAATCAGTTTTGTAGCCATTCTGATGCGCTAGACTTTTTGTTAAAATTTTTTTCAATTTTTATTATCTGTTTTTATTCTCTAGTTGCTATTGTCTGTTTCCATTTCTTAGCTGTCTTATTTGTAATTGGACCTTTGGCTTGTAAATGGATTGGTATAAATAAATGAATGAATAAACAAATCTCTTAGGTATATGTCGAGACATTCGGCAGTGCTATTGATTTGGTTACGTGGACATAAGGGTATACAAAGTAACGATGTGGCCGATGGACTGGGAAAGCTTGGTATCTTGCCGCCAGATATCTCATGACCCTTCTCTACAGAAACATCGATGACATCGGTCAAACTAGCCATCAGGCAAAAATACTTTGATAAAGCTGAAAAATTCGGGGCTGATGAGTCATCCTGTGCAATTGCAAGACAGACTTAGATCTCCATGAACGCGCATCGCACCAGACAGTTAATCGCAGTGTTCTTCGTTGTGTCGTGACCGTTCTCACGGGCCACTGCTTCACAGTACGACACGCGCAACAGTTCGATGTTGGGTTCAATGAGTTCTGTCGAACTTGTGGCGAAAAGGACTCTGTCCTCCATCTTCAGTGACAGACTCTGCTAAGGAGAAAAATGGCCTCTGGAGCACCCTTCCTCTCAAGTCTTTCGCGCAGATTGTTAAAGAAAGCAGATGGTTTCTTGAGTACAGTGACTGAAGGAGAATAATATCCGTGGTATTTGTGCCTTTATATGGCCCATCTAATATGTAACTGTGCCTTTATATGACCCAACTAATGACATACTTATATTTAAATTAAATTTATTATAGAATCTATCACACCAATAAGTATACTGATCGCCCACTAAAAATATTTGGTGCATATTGATTTTAAATTCATAGTTCTGCCAGCACTTGCTTTCACCGTAATTAATACCTGATCGCTTAGAGTAACAAGTCTTGATTTTGTAATCTTCACCTGATATACCTGAAAAAGATAAAATCTCAAGGGTGGTTGGTGAACTCTACGATGCCGAGCTCGCTTCTGTCAAATGAAACAACTCGTGTTGATGCACACAAATGCGATATCGAATCCATTAGCAATCTGTTACTATAGAAAATTCAACATAAAATTTGATAATCTGAATGGTTTATATCAACCTTCAACCCTCTCCCCCATCAATTTTTTCTCGATTTATGCATACTATTGCCTGAGTAGTTTCGCAGTTGTACTGTGGCTCAAAGTCAAAATATTTAGCACAGATTTCGTCGTTACAGTCAATAATCGAGGGATCTTCGGAAGATCGTAATTAACACTCGCTTTAAGACTTTTCACTCCTCCTCAGTGCGTAGCTGCGGTTTCCATGAAAAAAAAATTGTGCGTGCGTTCAAACCACACCAAACTGAAGAAAACTACGGCCGTTGCATTTCAATGATCCGCATGTCATTCCGGTCTTGCCAGTGCCACACCAATCTGCAAACACACACACAGCCATTGAACTGGGCACGATTGCGAAAAGCTTTGTGGACTTGAAAGTCGATAAAATTATTAGCAAGTGCAATCCGTGAAACAAAACAGGTCGTAAAGTAAGACTAATGCGTTGATTAAATAATTGTATGTATTATTTTGACGTACTCCCGTTCGTCGCCGCTGCGTTCAGTTGTATGCATGTATGGATTTGTTGTTGCTGTCGGTGCAGGTTTAGGTGTCGTCGATTTTGGTGGTTTTCCTTTTCGATCGATGAATGCCAAACTGAATTAATCACGTCGTCGCTGGACGCTGGCAGTGTAGAGCTGCGCAGACTAGCGCACTTCGACGTCCAAAGCTACAACTGGAAAGTTTTTCAGTGAAAGTAAATACCATAGCCAACTGACGACGTACCGACAACTGCACGCTCACTACGACCGTCTTGGCAAGGTGCTTCCTATCCGACCATTTGCAGAGGTCTACCTGCATAATTTGCCTCTTTCGAATTGATTTAACTCCATTCGGGACCAAGGTGTTACAGATATCTGGAATTGCAGCACTGACTCGAAATAAATAATTTTGATCCACTCATTAGCCATAGATTGGCTGTGACACCGAAAATAAATTAAACAATTGTCTCTGTGTCTGCTAAAACTAAAATTTTGGCACCGATGAACTAATTGGGCCGTTGCTAGCTCAAATTGATTTTTTTTTTGGTTCGTTTCAAAGTTTGCACAACGAAAGATTGTTTTTTGACGCTGGCTCATTTCAAAGGTTTCGGTTTGTGTTAATAAGCAAAAAGCAAAGCCAAGCCATACAAATGGAGAAATTAGACAAGCGAGCGGAATGAACAAACAATTATATTTCTCATATTAATAAAATTTCAAATGCGTGATTGCTCCGCTGAATACGTTTCGGCGTGTGATTACATTTAAAAACTTGAAACGTTGATTGCAGATTACATAGAAGAAATGCATTTGCGGAAAAATAAAAGCATTTACATTGTAATGAAGTCATTCAAATAGATATTTCACTTTTGTTTCGACGAGTTGGGTGTTGTATTCCCGATGATGGTTGAAAGCAGGAAGTTGAGATGATGAGCAGTGCGATATCAGTTAACAGTTGCGGAATAAAACTGCATGCGTCCTTTTGTTGTAGAATCGTGAAAAATCGCTGGGCAAATTACTGGGCAGTCTGAAAAAACTCCCTTCGTCAACTTGTCAATATTAAATACATAGCTGTAATTGAAAAACGTCAGGAATGCTGAATGAAAATTCCAATCTGAGCATTTCATAGTTATGTAAAGATCCGACAGCAAGCAGTATCCAGTATCGTCACGCGTCCATTTCAAGCTTGAAAATGTCAACACTCACTCGAAGATGTAAATCCTATACCGTACCGGACAAATAACACGCCGTCTAGTTGCGCTGACTCGAGCTGGCTGGCCCTTGAAGATAGTTAGCACTCTTTTTGCTTTCAACAGATCATCTGGGTCACCACCGATATGTAAGTGATTTTTTGAATATTGCCAAACAGCTTCACGATTTAGGATGTCTGTGAAGTTGCGCTATGTTCGCGAAAATTTTGAAATTGGGAATTAATTTCAGAGTGTGCGGTGATAATTGATACGAGCTACTTTTACTTTCCGTTGATGATTTGTTGCTTATGAAGTTGCTGTTTGTTGTAATTTTGGGAAACCGGCCGATTAACTATGATGATGATGATGCAACCTTTTTCCGTTCTGTTTGTTTGGCTATCGTAACATAATGTATCCATTGATTCGGGATGTATGTTGTGTTTGATGGAATCGAGCTGAGATATGTTTTGATCGAGGTGTTATTTAATTAGCAATTTTTTAGTCTAGTTATCATATTTTCAAAATAGCCGTTAAAAGCAATGAGTTAAATGAATTGATGATACTGAAATTCGCTTGCAATGTTTCATGAAAGCTTCTTATCTAATCAATTTTTAGTGAATTCACATTGCATTTCTATCGGGGGAACCACGTTGAAATAAGTTTTTTGGGCCACGTGCTTTCAATCATTGTCGAGCTAAATAGCTTAATTTCTGGTTTGAAAAGGCGATTGAATTTATTGATATTCATTTCCATGTTTCGGTCCCTAGGTGGCTTCAGGTCCGACTCTTGGTGCAAGTAAAGGCTCTTCGGCTGCCACGACAGTTTTGAAGATCTGATGGAAAATGGATTTGGCTTTGGTGGTCATGACCAAACAGTTTGGGATCCCGGATAATTGTAAGAGCTGCGAAACTGAGCCTTACTGTTATTTGGTTAGCTAACCTGTTCATAAAAGTAAAGAACTAGTCCTGCTAAGTAGTAATCTCTTCGTTGGTTTGAGCTAGTTTTGATGCGAAGACTTGGACTTGAGGTTGGCCCACTGAAATAGGAAAATCAGCAGTGAATAAGGCATAAAGAATTGATTCAGTGATGGAGCCTTAAAGAACTACTGATGTCACTGGCCTTTGGAAAAATCTGTTCCTTTAATGTTGACCTCGAATTGTTTATGGGTAAGAAATTATTATCACCTTTCATGCGAACTCAAACTTGATCGACTTGGTATAAACCCATATAAAACGGAAAATGATAAGAAACCAAAACTCGTCAGGCGTAAGGTTGGTGTTCATCTCGAAATACCTTATAACGTCGAAAAGAGGAAGGACTAGAATGGCTGAGCCGTCGAAAGCAACCAAATCCACAAGAATCGGAGTAATATGAAATGAGAAAGCTAAGCCGACTGTTAGCAGTCTCTCTATTAAATCTGCTAGGATTATTGGAGATAGTAGTCTCGCTACCAAATCAGTTAGGAGTCAGCTACACTAGTTTCCAGCACAAATTCGGCTTCGACCCTTTCCTATGTTTCCATTGATATGCAGCCAAAAGTCCGTTTATGGTCAAAAACTCGTTCAGGCTACAACAAATGAGCCGGCACCATCGTCAACTAGTGTGCCTCTTGTGGCGCTTATTTTTCAGGCACTCAATCGACGTATTACAACCGCCCATGGGCTTTTGGACGAAGAAGATCAGCCTTCAAAGTTGTAAGGTAAGCTCGGTGAGATCTCTCTCGAAACGTTGTTCGGTAAGTATATAAAGTCCCTCCAATGGGTAAATCGTTTCATTGGGGAGCACTCGCTCTTTCGAAGCCATGCAGATTCTGCTCAAGAACGACAAAGGATGGCTGGGCAAATTTTCAAGAAGTCTTAATTAATGGTGACCACTCCAAAGTGAACTTGGCCTTTCAACGTAATGGCTAAAGACTGACTAAAATGGCATCTGAACTGGAAACGATGCCAGCAAAAGAAATGGAATAATTGTAGCAGAAAACTGGCTAAAAAGGGAGGATATGCTCATAGCCTACTGTAGACTGCAAAAAGCCAACTCGTATCGTCAATGAACAGTGAATAGCGGAAGCTGTTATAGTCAAGCTATTAGGTGCTCGGTCGACTCTATAAGCTGGCGAACTGGAGGAGCTTTACCTGGTCACTACATTGCTAATAATAATTATAGGCATAATAGCTCAAGGTATAGATCGAAGGATCCTGGGAGCAGGATCGAAGGGCTAGCACATGTGAAAAAAAGTTAAACTTATTGTTAAACATTTGAAGAATATAGTCCAAAAATTTGAAGTCAATCAGAGCAAAACTCTCAAAGCTATTGAATACTTAGTCCCATCTCCTCTATCATTGTTGCTCCGACAGCTCGGAGTTTATTAAAACAATTTTTTAAAAGTCCGTGTTCACTGCCATTTAAAAACCACATTACCGATTCATTTCAAACTTGGCACACATTTTCTACATGTAAAATACTTCCCCACAACGATAAGTTTTAGATTTTTTTTTTACATTGAACGAGTTTTCCATCTGCAAAAAAGTGAAAAAATAGCAATTTTCACTTCAAATGACCACCAACAATTTAAAAATGAAAACAAATAGAAATCAGTGAACGTTGGCTGAAATTTTAATGTTGTTTGATTTCCGATAATTTTCAGCTGAGATACAATGAACATTGCAAATCGTCTTTTTCCAAAGACGTTCTGGAAAAATCTTTGTCACCGGTTTGTTTGTCGATATTTTCGCATAAAAAAATTACACAATGATTGAGATGATAATTAATAATGTACAAAAGGTTGAAATAATTTGTTCTATTCATATTTCTAAAAAAAAAATCGTAAAAAACTGGGTGCTTCACTTAAACAAATCATGTATAACTGGGCCTGAAATTCTAAGCCGACAGTTACAATCGAGAAAATGGTCGTAGTGCTTGATAGTTTACAGCACACGAGAGTTAAAAAAGCGAAAAAAAGCTACTCAAACACATTTTTACAACATTTAATTCTTTAGTTGGCTAGAAGTAATGAGAAACGTCATCGATTGGAGCGATTTTATAATGGCGCCCAACGTGGGCTTTTCAGCAGCAATTAATGCGTTTCAACATAGAATATCGCAAATACGAACTTAATGGTTTTTTTCTGGAATCCTGACCGTTTTAGCATGCATCGCTTCACTAGTTTTGGCAATATTCGTCGGACAATCAAAAGTAAGAGCACAATTCCTATTTCAGGAAACTCATTTGAGATTATTTGCATGGAAATGATTGAATACCATTTTGGGCTCGAATACCAGTGTGGCTTTAAATGCAAGCCTCAGTCTCACTTCTATGAGCAAATCATTCTAATAATAGTGTGTGCTTTAGATACCGGAAAGACTTTTGATTCAGCTGGTCAGGCTCCCAGCAAGTTTTTTAACCAATATACATAGCTATGTCAGCGTTACTAGATTAGATCCTCCTAAATGGCCTGCGACATCAAATGCTTTACAATGTTAGTTCACTGGATCAATTCTTTACACCTTAATCACGTCTGACATCCCCATTCCAGTGAGCCAACTTCAAGTCCTTAAATATGCCGATAACTCACGCTTATTTAGCAAAATAATTAATTAATTAATAAATTGTCAGTGAAATATTGCTCCAAAGAGTTTTGCAACGACCGAAAAATGTGGTATGGTGAGTACAGTAGATGTGACAGCATATCCCATCCAAGCTGTAACGTTTTTAGCGAGTGACCAAAGAAGTTTATTGCTGGCCAAATGTGAATTTACCAATTCACCTTACTAACTGCGTTCCAGTTTGATAGCACAACCTTCTTTTGATACGATTCTGCCTTTGTTGCAATTCAGCTGGTTCATTCGACTTACTCCTTGATCTTCTATGATCTATTTTTCACCGCCACGGACGATTCGATGTGTCGTTTTCCTGTTTTATGAGTGAATCGCATACATGCATACACTGAGTGTTAAAGACTCTTTTTTTTTTTTTTTTTTCCAAAAAATCAGTTTTTTTGTTCAAATAATCTTATCTAATTACAAAAATAAAATGCACATCCTTTTATATTGAATCACACTACTCTCCTTGTAAGGTTCGCACCTGGTGGTAAAGGTAAGGAGTCTTCCCGATCAAATTACATTTGATGAATTATTCAATATCTTACAATAAAGTTGTCGTTAAAAACACAATGGTGAAAGAAAATTAAAAAAGAGATAAAAAACTTTACTTAGATAATGATACATAAAAATTCATAAATAATCAAATCCAATAAAACAAAGAATTAGCTATTGTTACTTTGAACTCATGTCCGTAAAATAAATTTATACTTCAACACATCCTAGCTATTTGCTCAATAAAGGCTAAAAGCTGTCGTGCCTGAAATACGAATAATTAGCCTGACCTAGCTGTGAAGCTTTCAGAATAAGGGTTGGATCGGAATCGTTGAATTTTTATTTATTCTGATTATACACTGCTTGTATTCCTTATAAATTTGAATGGCAGATATTATATCCAATATTTGATGTATAGAGAGTAGTGATGGGCCCAAAAACGCCAAACAGTTTGAAAAAACCTTTGGCAACAAAAAACGAACGAACTGTTTTTCCAAATAGCGACAAACAGTTTTTCTAAAAAGAAATTTTTTTTCTAAAACGAACAGCATTTCTAAAACGAACCATTTTCTACAACAAATAGTATTTCTAAAACCAATTATTCCAACTATTCGACAACGAATAGTTCTTCCAAAGCCAATCGTTTTTCTAAAACGAATCGTTTGTTTAAAACGAACTGTTTTTTTCAAACGAATCGTTTGTCTTTTTTCTCCAACAAATCGTTTTTTTCAAACGAACTGTTTTTTTTCAAACGAAACGTTTGTCGTTTTTTTCAAAGGAACTGTTTTTTTCAAACGAAACGTTTTTCGTTTTTCTCAAACGAATCGTTTTTTTAAAACGAACTGTTTTTTTAAAACGAATCGTTTTTCGTTTTTTAAAAACGAACTGTTTTTTTTAAAACGAATGGTTTTTCGTTTTTTTAAACAAACCGTTTTTCGCTTGTTAAAACCAACTGCTTGGCAGTTGAAAACTGTTTAGCTGCGGAAAACAATACTTTCGTACTTGCGAGCATTTTCGTACTTGCAAGTATTTTATCTAATATTCAAAAAGTTTTTAGGGCAAAAGGAGCTCAAATCGGACAAAATCGGCCAATTTTGGGTTAGAGTGGTTTGGGACATAACGGGCCAATGCCTATTGCTGTGATAAATTTCGGTTTTGTAGAGGAGTAAGGGGTTTTTTGGCCATAGTTTGGAAAAAACTAGCTTTACGGCGCTTTCGATGATTGAAAGTGTTCGGGGAGTACAATAGTGATATTTTAAGGGCAAACATTTTTTTTATAGGGGAATTTGGGCAAAAACGTCAAATTTTTCCAAAAAAAAAATTAGCATGAATTCAGGGACCAATCTGAGCTGTTTCGGGCAAAATTTCCATACAAGTCTGGAAAAAAATGGCCTAGTTTCGAAGATACGGCAAAATGAAATCCTCCGGAAAAACTAAAAGTAGCACTAAAAGTGCCAAGGAGGATAAGGTTGAGATCCTATTTGGATCACCAGTTGGCGTCTCTGGGTGTGCTGAGGCCCTCCTCGTGACTGGAGGCCGCCACGAGGGTGTCTCCAACCCTACCGGGGTTGTAAAATTAACGAAACCGCGGGAGGTAAGTTGCCCCTTGGTCTCATGTCCAGCCTTACGGAAGAGGTTGGCCCCTTAGTGGGTGCATGTTTAATAAACGAAAATTTTTTTTTATAATTTCTTAATAAAATTTTCGGCAAACTTCATGCTCCAGTGAGGTGAAGTGGAAATCCGACTGTTTTAGATTAGCCAGAAAAAGTTTGGTATCAGAGACTCAATGAAAAGTCATATAGATGACAACAGGATTAGTTGGTCCTATTTTAGTAATTTTTTTACCTTGGAAATTTGAACGAATACAGGAGGTGTTTTCTGCATATAATAAAAAGAAAAACAAATTAAATTGATTGAATTTGATTGTTTTCCTTTAGATGGCCCCTAGATTGGAGAAAGACTTGCCAAATTAATGACCGACCATTGGAAAGTTACGGACAAGCTGCACAGTCTAATGACTCGGTATTCTTTGAAGGTAATCTTGCACCATCACCATTCTAGGTTGGGAACGTTGTGTCTCGAGGGTGGAGGAGGGCATATTAGTCCATTTCATTACATTACTGCAAATCGTATGCATTGTATGTATACATGTCCATACTTCAAATAGGTATTTAGAACAGGTATTTTTTCGTACTCGTACTAGTTATACCTAGTATGTGAAAATCCTAGTACGACCAAACTCTAATTATCGTACAGCATAAAATTTGTTTCTCTCGTTAATTCAAACTGTTTTTTTCAAACAGTTTTAAAAAACAGTTGTTTTTGAAAAAAAAACAGTTGGTTTTCGTTTTTTGAAAACAACAGAAACGCCCATCACTAATAGAGAGTATCACCGCTTCGTGCCGACCCGCGATAGCTTCAAAATGACGAATAACTAAAACAACTGTTGTAAATTCCCAATTTATTCAAATTAATTTTACCTTAACCTACTGTCGTCCTTTGTGACGATTTACTACTGTCGTCCTTTGTGACGATTTACTACTATCGTCCTTCGTGACGACTTTAACTTAACTATCATCCTTCGTGACGATTTTCCTTGTTTCATCCTTTGTGACGACTTACTTAAGTTGTACTACCCAAATTCAGTACTACTAAGCTGCCGCTCGTGAGAATCCGTTCGAACGGCCGTAGTAATAACTCTTTTATTATGAGAATCTAAAAAGACGGTGCTCGTTCTTTTTCGAATCCTCGACATTTCTCCCTTTTGATAACCATTATTATCACTTCTTCCTCTAAGAGAGCATAAGCTTGTTACAGGTCTTTGTAGTTCGCCACTTTGCGTTCGAAGGTCTATTACTTTTACCAGTCAATCTTTGTCGCTATCATTATGACATCCATGTATGTTTTACGCTGAGTATTCCTGGCTGATGAATAGTGTTGCGGCGACGGAATGGTAAGCATATTTTTCTTCTTCGATGACGATTTGCTGCCGGCGGCCCAAGGGCGCTTTCGTCCAGAAGACAACTTTTTCTTCTTCGGAATTTCGTTTCGATCCGATAACTGCATTGGAAGCTATAGGGTACAAAGAAATTTAGGACTACCATACGCAAAAATTTTCAAATTTTCGAAACATTAATATTGGTTGTTAACTGTCACTACAAGACCAGTACCGTTTGAAAATTTTACGATAAAATCGCTTAATAAAGCTATGATAAAAAAATACAAAACCAATAATAGCTGGCAGCCCTATCATAGTTTTCCAACCAGATTCTTCCTGAATATTGCCTACAATAAGTTTCATTATAAATTTTGTTTTGATTTCATGACTAAACTGGTGGCTCTGGGGCAAAAGGCTTTATTTTTCTGAGCGAATTTTCAAAATCCAAGACATCAAATTTACCATACCTGGCAGCTCCAACCGAATTTTTCAACCAAATTTCTTAGAGTAGAGTTCAGCTACTGTGTGAATTTCATGAAAATCTGGTAACTTAAACAGAATTCATAGGGCAAAAAGCATTTATTTTTTCTTTGTAACTTTTCAATATGGCACCACTGGCACACAGTTGCCCACATTTGCAAATCGCTTCTATCATACCTGGTCCTACTTAAAACCAATATATTTTGTGAATTTCAGATGTATCTGATTATTGAGCCGTGGGTTCCCGTGAACAGAAGTTTCTGATGCTCTATTAGTATCTGCGTCTGTGTCTAAAGATACTAATAAAATTAAGATAAAATAAATAAGCGCTGTAAGATGCCCCTATAATATCAAAAAATGAATGAAATACAATCGGAAAATAATTAATTTGAAAGCAAATAAGGCCGCCATATAGTCAACCTATTTCAATTCAAATTTTTACAATTTCTTATCCTTCGAGACCAGTATCCTTGAAAGTAAAATATTGAATAAAAAAAAAATGAAATTCACAGCGCATCTTTTTTTTCCCTCGCAGCTTAAAAATATAATTTATGTTGTCGTTAACTCATTCGCATATATGTTGTATTAGCTCGTTTAACTATAAGTTGAGTAAATATACAAAATTTTCTCAATCATTGAAAGCCATTAGCCACGATATGATCAAATTGAGACAAATGCCTAAAATATGTGTTACGCAACGCCCTGTATCTATCGCCATTACTTGTTAGGCCATTTCGTATACTCTGTCTGATAAGAAAGTCGACAAATGGATTGGTGGGAACCGATGAGTATGTTTTTTCTCAAAAGATTATCTTCTATATATTTGAATAGTTTGTCATAAGTGAAAGTGTTTGGATCAAACTACATTGAACTGAGTGAATTAATAAATATTCATAGATAACTTGGAGCTACGAGCGCTCTGACTCAGTTAACATTGATTTGCCAAAGATGCATCAGTCACTAAAGCCTCGTCTCTTTAAAGTTTCCTCAAAAGCTCTTATAAATGATTAGGTATAGCTACCTGATTGACGTCCAGATTTCTGTTACAATTTAAGATCTCAAAATCAATTTTGCATCCAGTGTTAACCGGAATTCTGTAATCATGAAAATCAGTCACTGCTCAGCTCATATATCATTCTTAAATACTCGTCATTGCATGTCATCATCGACACAATAAAAGATACTAAAAGACGGACTGTGAAAAAGTTTAGTTGATGAGGAGCCATTATTTTGCATATTGTGATTTAGCTACACTCTTAGAATTTTTATCGACTGATTTCCTTGAACATTGTTCTGCAAACACGTATGTACATACTCGTCAAATTGATCAGCGGTTAAATGTGTGATTGCATGCATGTTGGGTGAACTGTTGAATTGAGGAAGGAATTTTTAATTTAGACTGTTTACACATGTTGGGATAGAAATATATCGTTCTTTATCTCAAATCAGTGTTTATGTCTTGAAAGCGAATAAACAATTTGAGTGTCTTGCTGAAGGACACAGAATTTTGTGAAAAAAAAACCACTACCGTATTTGGTAGATTTGGTAATCATATCACAATGTGCCACAGTAATAAAAAATTTAAAATCGATCGACAATAAAATACATCTTAAAAATATAATCACCAATTTGCAAACTGTAAAAGCTTTGGATGTATATCTCATTAAATGTGAAACGCTTTGTTTTTTTTTGCAAAATTCAAAATAATTATTATATTAATATTATACAGTAATAATTTAATTGTACAATTCTATTATAGTGCAATAATACCATATATTATTCGAAAAACCCACTAAACGCTTAAATGTTGGCAATAAATTCAGATTAAACCGCAACTTGGTTTCTGTAGATTACGCCGATCCGGCACATTTGTTTTCCACCAATTTAAAAAATAACAATGCGCATCATCAAATCCTTCCAACTTTCTTCCATTGTATCCAGCTGCTGTTGGTTTATACCAAAAACGAAATCTGCAACAAAAAAACGAGCAAAACTTATTGGAAATTCATTAATTCCCTCGTGATCTCAAACACAGGCGAATTTATGTACAGTACTGCAATCTTCAAAGATAAATTCATCTAACTTGCTTTAAATTTACCGCTCACATAGGACTGACGGAAACAGTCAACTGATAAATATTTTCACCGAAAATTTCATTACGATTGAAAAAAGACTGCTTCAGCATGTCTGCGCTGGTCTGGCCGTGCAAAAGAAATTGTTAATATTCGGTATGTAGTTTTTATTGCGCGAGACATGCAAACAAAT
The DNA here is from genome assembly GCA_963978885.1 of Nemotelus pantherinus. Lineage (NCBI taxonomy): Eukaryota > Metazoa > Arthropoda > Insecta > Diptera > Stratiomyidae > Nemotelus > Nemotelus pantherinus. The sequence continues at coordinate 217,719,939 of OZ022264.1, forward strand.
ACAATGTTACCTGTTTCACTTTCATTTTCATATACAACGCTACGTGGGGCACTTGTGTGGACGCGAAAAGCTAGTTGAAACGAGATTACTGCAAAGACGTGATAAAATTACAGTTCAAGTTCATCGCTTAGTAGATTTTTCGTTTCGGCGTTTGACAACGACGACCGCGGCGGAAGACAAAAAAATATTGGCGAGGCCGAATGATGTATTTGAAGATGTTATTGCTTATTCTTTTTTCTTCGATTCTTTTTTTACCAACGGCGCACAGGTGAATTTTCAGCTTTATATGGATGATACGTGATTATCATAAATTCATCGAAAGAAGAGTGAAGAGTGAAATCGTAAAATATTGACAGAGACATATAAAATAATGGACACGGAATGACCATTTAGGACTGGTTCCATCTAAGAATCGGCTGCATAATCCTAGATACTTTGTTCTCTTTAGTAGAAATCACCTCTTCTATTTCTCTCACACCTTCTTCTACGGTCGAAAAGCGGAAATAAATACTGTCATATCTGATGTATACATTTTATAAAACCCCAGAGACTATTTCTCGTAATTAGATCATTCGATCGAACTGAAAATTTCAGGATGCATTGGTGCATATGTGGAATAATTTGAGGCCTTTGCGTCCTATAACTTCCGCTGCAGTCAAGAGATTAAAACGAGATTCACATGGTAGGTTGAACTTAGTGTAAGTTGTATTCAGTAGACTTTTGCTTGCAAAATTGGGTTAGGACTGCCAGTTTTGGTAAGTTTTGTCATTTTTTTTTTTACTAAGATATGCTACCATTAAATTTTTAAATGGTAGTGATCGTGTAGTGGAGATAAACAACAAATGTTCTAGTTTCTAAAATTTTTATAATTCCACGGTAGATTATCCAAAAAAATCTTTCTTTCCCATAAAGTACCAGCGTCAGAAAGCTGAACGAGAAACGACAAGGCTGTGCAAGATCCTAAACAAGGACTAATCAGCTAAGCTGGACAATCTCAAACACCGGGATCGTGATATTGCCAGGTCTAAAAATGAATCTGACCAAACCTCCTGCTCCTCGTAGCAGCAGAGAATGCTGGAACTGTCGTCGTCAGTGAAATGGTCAGGGGTGCAATGACGTCCTTTGAAAACATTGAATCGCCGGGCCTAGATGGCATCTTTCCAACTAAGCTGAGAGATTGAATTAGCCACCTGAAGGCGGACCTAAAGGAAATCTTTTGGGTATGCTCCGTCATTTTGGATACAGGTTAAGGTTGCCTTTATTCTAAAACCTGGCCGATCAGCCTAACATAGCTGATGCCAAAATGTCGATAGAGTCTTTTGGAACGACCCACACACACTAAGGCTCGTAAGTCTAATCTTTTGAGTAAAAAGCAGCATTTGTGCCAGCAAGCAAAATCATGCGAGTCCACTCTTCATTCTCTGGTTTTAAAGTTGACAGAGATATATCTAATGATGACTATCTGAGGGGGGCATTAGTGGATATTGAAGAAGCGTTTGACTGCGTGCTCTTGAGGGAGCTGCAAAAGCTCATGTCATGGACACCGTTCTATTTTAATGTATCTATGCCATGTTAACACAGATTGTTGCTGTTGGAAGTTGAAGCTGATTGCTATTTGAGAACAAAAGCGACAAATGGATGTCCTCAACGGGGTGTCTGCATACTTGTCACTGCTCCTGACAAGTATGCAAGTCGACTCCTTGCTAGACGAACTGCAACAAGAGCAGTTTCACGCGCACACTTGTGCTGATATCGTGGCCACATTAGCAATCAGTAAGGATCTTAATGTAGCATTTAGACGGCTCTTCAATGATTGCTGATAAAATAAAACTTGTTTTGATAACCAAGAAAAGAAAACCGGAAAGACTTCCAAAAATGAAGGATTTATGAGTACGTTCGCATTGTACTCCCAGATTAAGTCGATTTGGTGCTGATAACGAAATCAGGTGAGCCGTTTGCGCTGGCCAAAGTGTCTTACAGTTTGCTTGGGAGATGATGAATTTAGTGTGAAAGTAGTTAACGCAAGCATGCGTGCATATTTGTTTTTCTCTTTGTGTACTCTACATTCTCCCTTTTGGACAATTTTGTAGCGATTTCAACTGACGATTTGAGACAGTTCGTTTCGTTTCGATTTAACTTTACAAAAATTATGAATTTGAAACGAAAAAATTTAACCTACAAAAATTATGAATTTGAAACGAAAAAGTCTAGCGCATCAGAACCGCTAGAAAACTAATTTTCGAAAAAGCTATCACTGAGGGATTTAAAAATGAGTGAAGACAATATACACTTCTTTGTAGTCTCATATCAACCATTTCTTACTCAAAGGAACAAATATCATTTTCTGACAGCATTTCCTATAACACAAATGACGAATATGTTCAGTGCTGGCAACATTTGTCCAACACAGCAGCAATAAATCTACCATAACATGCTCGTGCTTAATCAACCTATCATTTGAATTTCGTTTTCATCCAAGGATGTCATCGAAAGTTTCAGCGATTCAAATATGTCCGGGGTTGCCATCCGAAATATTTTCAAAACTCGGAAAATTTAAATATCGGGTGCTTATTTTATTGTAAATGCTTTGCTTATGAATACAAAATGGAAGCATCTGTTGGTGTAATATTTACGAAATTGTCTGGTGCTGGCAATCATCTGCTAGCACCATAGCTGCTTCACGTTGTGTTAAACCCACCCTATGAATTTCGTTTCGATTGAATGGCTGCGCTGTAAGTTATAGGAGTGAATAGAATTTTAGGGCTACCAACGTCCAAACTTATTACATTTTTGAAACGTAAATATTTGTTGTTAATTATCATTGCAGGATCAACTAGTTTTTTTGCAGCGATTTTTCCAAATGGTACCACTGCCACAGTGTTGCCCGTATTTCAAAATTACTTCTATCAGACCTGGTCTTAGTTAATACCAACATGTCCTGTAAATTTCATATTGATCGCATTATCCGATCGTCAGTTCTCGTGAACAGAAATTTCGAGTGCTGAAAATAGAGGTAATTTGGAGATGGGTTGCCGTTCTTGTGCAAATCGGAATTTTAAAAATTTCAATTTGACATGTGCACAAAGGTCAAAATTTATCAATGATTTGATTTTTTTTGTCAAAAATCAAAAATTTTTGAGGAGGGTCAATGATTTGAAGGATTTTTTTAGGAGCCTGTCGCAGCTAAAGGGTTACTCGCACTACCTTGGAAATCCATGTGTGTTAAATTTTAGTTCACATCAATACGCTCTGCAAATTTCACGATGATCCAATGTTTTTGTCAAAAGTAATGACAAATCAAAATTTGAAAAAAATCCTTGCTTACTTTTAGGCACGCTGCCCCCACACACGGATCAAAATTTCCAATTCTTCATCATAGACAAGCTTAAAACATAATAAGTTTTCATTTCCAATACTTCTTTTTTTACAAAAATTTACGCTGCTTGGAAATATAGGAGTACCTCAAAATTCACTAAAACGCTCGCCGCCGCCTAAAGGTTTAAGATATCTGAATTTTAGTCATGGACCTACCTGTTATATACATCTACGTCCTTCGAAAATTTCAGCTCAATCGGATCGGCCACTCCAGAGATTATCTCCCTTAATCATTTTGCTGATATAAATATACATATAAATAGATATATATATATATATATATATATATATATATATATATATATATATATATATATATATATATATATATATATATATATAAAGAAATATGAATATGAATTTTTGGCGAAACGAGTTTAATACTAATTTTCTTCGAAAATTAGTAAAAATTGTGAACTTGCTTTAATAAAATTATGAATTTGACTAAAAAAATTATGAATTTGACTTAAAAACTTACGAATTGTTATGGAAAATCTACGAATTTGTTTTGAAAAATTATGAATTAGGCTCGATAATATTATGAATTTGTAATAATAATCTATGAGTTTGACTCGAAAAAGGTATATATGACTAAAAGAAAATTTTTAATGTTTATACATAGATCACTCCAGGCTCTCTTATACCATCATTTCGCTCTCGATCATCAAATATCCGTGCATGCACATCGTCTTCACATCTACAAAACTGCGTCAGCTGATAGTATTTATTAGTGAAGTATATGATGACTTCTATCTTATCCATTCCCAAAACTAAGAAATGAATATTGCCGTGTTTCGCAAATCATCCATAATTATTCCGTTGTCAACTAGAACAACTCAAAATCATGTGACGGATTTGTTATTTCCCAAGTTGAAGTCGATCGAGGGAAGTAGAACTTACGTTTGATTGATTCTATAAACAGTTTCTTCTACATTTATAGCATTGAACTTGACACTTTCGGCTAAAATTATCACTACCCATTTGAACGACGACTCATACACACTCCGCTGCAAAATGATATTACATCCCTTAATTTTTCTAAGTTTACAGAAATTTTAAAGAACAGAAAACGCATTTAAGAATCTCTTTTCCATTGAAATTTCAATAAACTTTCATTAGATCAATAATGCTGGTACTTGGGAATTTCCGGTCTTTACAGTATCTGAAAACTTAGAAAAATTGAGGGTGTCTTATAATTTTGCAGCGGAGTGTATATTCATTGTGCGTGCAATCCAGCCCCATAAAATCTACTTTTTAGCATCGTTGGGGCAAACATAATGACTTTAGTGATCAACCAATGGTAGATTTAAGCATATAATTTCCCTATTAGCAATAATTTAAACTAAAGTTCATGTGCGCGAAAGAAATTTGCGTTTAGAATTTTTAATTTTGCCCTTCGATTTCTTTGATTTTTAGTGAAGAAACCTGGCAATTATTTAGAAAGCAGTTAATAAAAAAAAAAAAAAATTATGTCAGCAAAATACCTGAAAAATGTATCTGAAAGAAAAATCCTGGTTTCCTGTATTTTCGCGAAGTATAACTTTCTTTTGAGAAGTGCAACCAAAAATTGTAAAAAATCTCTTTAGCATGAATAAACTAAATCAAGATATCCCGAGTGTGGTTGGCAACATTAGACTACATAATTTAAAAGTTCTCACTGAGAACCAAAAAGCTGCATCAGATATGCATAACCGGAATTTCAAATTCATTTCTCGTCTTTTCCCAATTGTCTCGACTATTCCACTTGAAAGTCTAACGACCAAAAAAAAATCACATAGTCAAAGTTTATTGACCATGCTTTCGTTTTCGATATCACTCATTCGAAAACCACAACTTTTCGTGATCGCGAGTGACCGTGAAATTCAGAAAGTGCTAAATCATGCTTTAGTCTAACTTCGATATAAAGCTTGTACGAGGTGTAGGTTGCCGGTTGTTTTTTGATTGTTCTTCGGTTTTATTTCTCTCTTCGATTCTTTCATTTCGATAATCAAGATTGATTTTTGTAACTAATAAATTATTTTTTTGTTTAGATAATTTTGTTTAGTTTTCTTGGTTTCTGACTGATTCTCGATTACAATATTCTTGAAGCATTTCACTTTCATTCATTAGAATCAATGAATGAATTTGAATAAATTGTTTGTATTCGATTGTGTTGTATTTTTTTTTCAGGTAAGAAATATGAGATGCATTTGTTCTTTCAATGAAAAAAACGGCCTAATCATGCCAATATCATATTCAACGCTAATTAAAATGCTAATAAATGTGTGAGTGACTAATAGCTTTATTTCTATTATTTACAGGTAAGCGATCGATTGTGTTGGTTTGGGCGATAAGCAGGTGAATGAAATACAGGTTGTGACAATTTAATTAGTTTAGTGTTAGTTTTTTAGTGTTTTTTTTCTTCTTATTAGTATTTTTATACTTATTATTTTATTGTATATTTGTATGTTTTTTTAAATATTTGAATACCTATCTACAGGGTTTGCAAATACAGAGAGCACACTACAGAAATAATATTATGGTAAGCGGAGTGAAATTTGGGAAAGAATGAGTTATTAGGGGGCAGGAACTTAACTACGTTATCTACACGAACGCATGTTTTTTATTTTGACTGCAAGTTTTGACAGTGTGCGGCTGAAAAAAACGAATTATCCTTTTCAACCGTGCTCTATAATAAAATAAAATGCTCTACAATAAAAAGAATTCCATATATTCTGCTCTACAATAAATTCTGAAATGTTATTATATATTTGTTCTTAAAAATGAGTCTTAACTTTTCCAACTGCCAATTCAAAAGACTCTTTTACAAGAACTTAAATACTGTTAAACTTACACAAATGCTTCCGATTTGCCTCTGCTTTCAATTGAAACTGTAAAAACTACATTTTATGGAATCCGTAATTACATACAATAAAATCAATTCACATACATCTAATAATTTCTTACTGAATAAAAACTGATTTAATAATAAATAATTCTTTTGTCTATTTAGTTGTAAAAGGCTCACCAAAAGTGTTTCATGCCGTTGGGAAAAAGGTTGAGTCAGTCAATAGTATGCTCCCAAAAAATTGACATCCGTCCACCAATGCTAGTAAGTGTGGACAGGCACTTTCGAAGCACTCAGGCCATAATGACCCACTATACTCAGAGAATATAGAGTTTTTGCAGATCTATTAATAAACTTCAGAAACAAGCCGAAGCATTGGCACCTAGTACGCCTGGTTATTCGCAAACGAGTTACTCCACAGTGCACAGTGCAGTACAGTGCACCCATCGCTCAAAGTAGTCAGGTCTGATTGAAGATCCAGGCAGTTTTCAATAGTCAGAGGTCGGTAGCTCAGCTCGTTGAGCTGCCAGTTGATCTATTGCCCGCAGGTTCGAATCCTGCCGTATGCACATGGCTGTATTTGTTTGGCTTGTGTTGTCGTAAGAGCCGGTGACTAGGCATAATACCAACGGTCCATTAATTAAGTGTCAGATCATAGCTGTAGTGGCGACATCTCAATCGGGACCATTCCATCCCTTTGCAAATCCGCCAACATATTTCCCATCCAAAAAGCTGGTGATATTTCTTCCATCTGTCATTACCGTCCCATATCCCTTTTGCCATGTTTTAGTAAGCTCCTCGAAATAATCGTTTGCAATAGAGTGTACCCTTTGGTACAGCCCCTGCTGGCCAGTGAACAGCATGGATGCATCAAAGGGAAATCTACGGTTACAAAACCTATTGTCTTTGACAAACACCGTTGCTTCCACAATCGACCAGCAAAAGCAAGTAGATGTCCTCTATACCGACTTTGCCAAGGCCTTCGATTCTGTGAACCATGATATTCTTCTGTCAAAGTTAGCAGGGTTTGGTCTCTCCGGTGCGCTTTTTTGTTGGTTCACCGCCTACGTTTTTGATCGCTCTTGTGTTGTTACTGTTAACTCTTGCTCCTCTACACCTTTTTTTTTCCTACCTCAGGAATTCCGCAAGGATCTATTCTTGGCCCTTTATTGTTCCTTTTGTTTATTAACGATCTTCCTTCCCTCTTTAATTCACCCTGCCTTTTGTACGCTGATGATCATAAAATTTTCAGAGTGATTGAATCCGCTAGTGACTGTACCATATTGCAGAGCGATTTTGATGCTTTGGCTAACTGATGCACTGCTAATTCCCCCACTTTGAATGTTGTGAAGTGTCATCAAATGTCTTTCACCTACAAAATATCCCCTTTGCTCTTCTCCTACTGTGTCCTTGGTTCTTCTCTCAATGTTGTTTCTAGTTTCAAGGACCTTGGCGTGATTTTTGATTCCAAATCGAACTTCGACTTACATATTCTATACATAACTGCCAAGGCTTTTCGTCTTTCTGGCTTCATCATCAGATCTTCTTAACGTTTTGTTAAGCTTTCTACTTCTCTATATCTGTTTTTCTTCCTTCGTCCGTAGTGCTCTTGAATACTGTTGCCAAATTTGGTGTCCATATTACGGATACTTGATCGATGCGGTTGAATCCGTGCAACACCGATTCACCCGCTCCTTGTTCTATGAGTACAGTATTCCGTATTGTGATTACAGTATGCGCCTCTCCATCCTTCAAATTCCTTCCCTTGAGTCACGTAGAGTGTTGCTTGACTAGTGCCTCCATTTTAAACTTTTTAACGGCAGTATATTGGTTGACCCCATCATTCAACTTTCTGTTAACTTTCTGTTAGAGAATTGGGTCGTTCTAGTAGAATATTTTTTTTAACTTTAATGTTACATTCGCCCGTACCGACACCTATTTCTTTTCGCTCCTTTTGCGTTTGCCTCGTCAGCATAATAGCCTTAACATTGGTCCTCTGCCTCGAACGTTATCAGTCTTTAAAAATACTTTAAAAAATAACGTTCTTTTATATACTCGAAATATGTCCTAATTTACTCAATTTGTTTGTTTTTTTTCGGTCGATTAGCTTTTTATTCTTTTTTCTTGTATTATTATTTCATTTTGAATTTACTAATTTTCTTAGTTTTTATGTAATTTTTTTTCTTTTTCTTATATATATTGATCTATGTATTTTTTTTCTTTATTTTTTTTCTTTATTTCTTTTTCCTGTCTAATCTATAATCTTGTCTAATCTATAGTTGTCGTCGGATTGCTCTTTAATCTATAATTGGATTTGTTCTGTGGATTTGGTCAGTAAATAAACAAATAAATAATACCAGCGCTTCATAAAATAAGAAAACATGTGGCACTTAAAGAATAATGGAATAATTGATGTAGGCTTTTCCCATATGTGTCTCCCTACTGCCATAGTCAAGCATTCACTTTAAAGGGCAATCCCCTGAGCTTTGGTATTATCATAAAAAAAAGCAACAAAAAAATTGTATGTAAGAGCTTAAAGTGATCCGTGTAGTAGAGAGAAACAGAATTGAAACAGCTGGGAAGGTCATTTATGGAAAATTCGAACAGGAGCGGCCCGAGGATGGAGAGCCCGAGAGCCCGAGATGTAGGAAGAAAAGGGGAAAAACAGCCATTGAAGATAACACAACAAGTATGGCTAACGAAATATGAGTAGAACCAGGAATCAAGAATGAAGAAATTGCGAAGCTTATCTAAAAACACAGTATGGTCTGTGTTGTCAAATGCCTTAGTAAAATCTGTGTAGACGACGTTAGCTTGATATGTATCATTTAACGAACCGCACCAAAAATGACAAATTTGACCAAGTTTGTTAACGTAGAATAGTTTTCAATAAATCCATGCTGCTCCCTGAAGAGCAAATGGTTAATGACGCTATATACCCTGTCATGGCTGATTCGCTCGAGCAATTTCGGCAAACAGGAAAGAAGGGAAATAGAAAACAACAAAAGAAGAAAAACCACCGGCAGACATTTTAGATTATATAAAATTGAAGAAGATGAGGATCGATGCATCAATATAGAACCAAAGTTGACTAAAGAATTTGCTGGCACGTGTCCTAGGAGTGTAAATAGATATGAAGTTGGAAATTAAGCGTGAAAATATGAAAAAACAGCGTCTATGTCGAGCAATTAATAAGTGCGTGTTTTTGCACTCTGAGGCAGGGTAAGTCAAGGTAAGTTTAGGTAAAGTACAACTTACCTTAATTTACCCTGCCCAAGAGTGAAAAAAACCCACCTAATGGCATCAAGTTCATAGAGAATCCAAAAAAATGAAACTCAGAAAAATAACGCTCTTTTTTCGAAGTGGTTTGTCTCCCTCTCTGGCGTTTCGTCCTTACCATTTTCGCCCTCTTCTGGTGTACCTCAAGGTTCTATATTAAGACCGCTATTATTCAACCTCTTCATCAATGATCTTCCTATTGTTCTATCGTCATCTTGTTTGCTCTATGCAGATGACTTAAAATTATTTCGAGTAATCAATAGCTCAGATAATCATCTGAACTCTCTTACTGATTGGTGTAACTCTACCGGCCTACCGTTAAATGTTTCAAAGTGTTTTCCCATGTCTTATTCTCTGAAGTCCAGACTAATACCTTTCCTTACTTACTATGTGAATCCGTCCTTATCTCTGTAGATTATTTTACTGATCTGGGAGTAGCCTTTGATCGTAAACTAAAATTTGATATCCATGTTCGTAACATTACTAATAGTGCCTCGCGGATTGCTGGCCTTGCTATACGTTCCTGTCACAACTCTTTTAGTATTTTTACTTGTGCTAAGATATTTGCTACCCTTGTTCGTTCCAAACTTGATTACTGTACTCAAGTTTGGTCTCCTCGTTTTGCATATCTGTCCGATGCCATTGAATCTGTTCAACGGAGGTTCAGTCGCACCCTACTCTTTAAATATAATCTTCCCTATTTGCCTTATGATGAACGCTTATCGATCCTTAATCTCCCTCTCCTCGCAAAGCGCAGAGTTGACATTGATGAATGCTTTCTTTTCGAAATTTGCCGTGGCCATCTGAACTCATCTATTGCATCCTTGATTAATGAACGGCAGTGTGAGAGATAAATTAGGTCCTCCGTTGTCATTGATGTACCATTTGGCCGTACTGAAACTTACTTTCATTCTCCTGTTTTGCGCCTATTATGTACCCGTAATGGCCACCAATTTGGTCCTCTTCCACACTCTATTGCCACCTTTAAAAGAAGTGTTCGCAACACAATATTTGCTGATGTTTAATTTTATTTATCTTTTTTGCCATTTGTTTCTTGTTTTTCATATCTTAATTTTCTCAATTTTTTAGTACTAAGCTATTCTATTTGTAATTGGGCTTTTTGCCTGTTAATGATTACTTAAATAAATGAAATAAATGAAATAAATCTGCATATGTCATAACTGCCCCTCACCAGGAATCTCGTTCTCGTGGAGCCGGAGCGCTTGCTCGTAAAGCCTCGGCATGCAGAAGTTTTGGATAGCTTCCAATGTATAAATATAGCGAGTGTGTTCGCCGCTAGAAATAATCGACGTCGCATTCTGTGAGGTTCTCATGTGTGCCAATTGAGTTTCATATATCTAGCTCCCAAAAGAAAAAAATATTCTTAATATAAAAATTAGTATATGCTTAATATTTGCTTTTCAAAGTTAAAAAAAAAAACTGGATCAGATTAAATGAAGTTTCGGTTTTTCTATCAAAAGCCTGGAACTGATAATACAAAATATTAGGGTTCATATCATGCAGTTCGTTGGTCTAATCGAGATTCCTGACCCTTTTTTTGTAACGATTAAATTTATAAGCGATACATCCAGTGCATCCTGTGACTATAAAAAAACACAGTTATTGAAAGATACCATCATAACAGCTACTGGTTACTCTCAGTTGAAACATCAATTCTGCAATATAAAGTAAGTAAAAAACTTTGCTATCATCGTTTTGCAAAGATTATGAAAAATAAAACTCAAACAATTCATCCTATTACTAAAGTCGACTTTTTGTCTTCCATAATTTCGTTAGATTTCGCATTTCTCTAAATCGGGTCGGCCTCAAATGATCAAAATCAAACATCTTCAAAATTCCTTTGACCGGCAAAAACGTCTACACCTATTGCCAACATTATCGCATAATAGTATTGTGGCCTCAATGTAAAAGTCATGCTATGGGAAAGTTCTCCAATATTTGGTATTGTCGAAATTCCGATAATTTGTGCAAGCTCCATAATATTTCATCAGCATGTCCAAACATGCAGCGGATTAAGCAATTCGTTTTTTTTTGTTGTCATATTGTAATGAACTTTCTGGTTTGTTTTCAAACGTTTTAAAACCTCTTATTAGATCGTATATCTGTTACTGTAAGAAACACGTTTATTTTTTGGCGCGCAACCAGTTGGGCATGAAATTTGTTTCTTTGTCGCCTTTTCCGAAGCTTGAAGCATGAATCCCGTTTGAAATACAAAGAACTGACCATTCCGTGCAAAATATTTTTTGCTTTATCGGGATATAGATGCAAAGATGCATGCGATGATGATTCATGTAAACAGAAAACTCGAGCTTTTCCATCGCAATTTATTTCTTAACGATTGAAATTGATAGATACGTACTTTGGAAAAAGTAAGTATAGTACGAGTGTGTATAATACATACCCCTCATATTGATTTGGCAAGTATCGATTGGTAACTAATTGTTTCGGCATTTATTTTGGAAGCACTGTTTTAATTAAGTCACTTAAAACTGAAGTAATCGAATCTTATACTTGCATGTGTAATACATTTGTTGAGCCCATTGATTTAACTAGAGTTGACTTGATTTGGAAAGTTAACATGCATTGCTTGCTTTTTTTCGTACCGCTCAACCCATTTGTATCCGTAAATGAGGAAATTACTAAATGAAAACGTGGAAATCTAATCCATCATGTATCTCGTTAGCTTTATGTCTCATAAAATTATCATATTATATTTAATGTCATGAAATAATTTCGGCATAGCTTTTCAGCTAGCTAACGTTCGATACCATCACTTGCCGGACCTACGAAACTGTGAGTATTGTCGACTTTCGTTTTTGTCTTTTGGCGGTTTTTGTAAAAAAATAAGGAGCTTGTATTGGTGATACTCATACACAATTTAACGTTCGATATTTAGTATGCTGAAGTAAAACATTTTTGTTTGGTTGGTGTTACATTCGTGACAGGTTTTATTCAACAGTTGATTAGTTCGACTGACTCTCAAGAAGAAGTTGATGCGGAATCTATACTGGTGTACGGTACCGCATTTTTTACTGTGTGATCAATATTTCAATATGCATGAGGTTTTACATGTTATGTGTTACTCTTTCAGACTAGGTTGGTGCTGCTAGGCGGCTAAGATGATTAGCGATATTAGCGATAGGATTATTTTATAGTAATAAAGTGTTTGTTTAAGGTTTTTTTTAAAAAAATGAAACAGATTCATCTCCGCTTCAATGAAAATGACCTGAAAAAGTGTGTTTTCCTAAAAATACAATCTTTTCGAACGAGCGCTGCTGATTCAAAAACATTGTAAATTCAGCCCCCACTTCAAATCCTTAATTATTTAATTATTTCTTTGTTCCACTAAGCAAGGTATAAATTTAGTACAGATACCAAACATATTAAAACAAGAAAAAAAACAGCAAATATGAACAAGACCAATAAATAAGTAAGCCACATATAAATAACACATATGTAAATAAGTTAGAAATAGACTACAAATAAATAGCAAATAAATAAATGAATAACAGTTTAATAGCGTATATACTAAAAGCTCAAAAATTACGGGATACAAATGGCTTAGATAAGGGAGGATTTGAGGGATTGTTTGGAAATTGTTGCTGTACAAAGGCAGCCAATGAAAAGTCCTGCGGCATCTTTTTACCGGCTCATTAGCTGCATATGTGCTGGAAAGTGGATATTACCTTTAGAAAACGATTGAACCTTTTGATCCGTACAGTGATATTAATCGCCATCTTATTTTGCAAAAATTCAACTCCGATATCGTCTATAACGACATCGAGCGTGAAGCAGGCTGAAATAATCGTTCTTCTGGATGCAAGTGGAATTAAGCTTCAATGACCAAGTCTAACCTCATATTGGGGTAAGTTATCGAAGCCGTAAGGGCTGTACACATCCCTCCCGGCAAAAAGCAAAAATTGTTCTTGCATGAAATCGGTTCTGTTAATGTGGATTTCAAAGGCTTGGTCTCAGATAATGCGGGCGTATTCAAGAAAAAGATGTACGAGTGCATTAAATACCGATCTTATGATCCACAAGCTTTTTAAATTTAACAGCTCGTCATTTTATACAGCCGAGCTGTTTGTTTCCACAGAAACAGGTCTTTCATAAGTCCACTGTCAGCAGTGACCTCTACTGCTGCCCGGGTCACATCATTCAAACGTTAGAGACATATCTTCCAAGCTCGACCCTCGTGCCTGTTAAGTTTAGCGGCATTTCAGCCTAGCCACTTACAAGGAGAGTGTGGCGTTTTCGCATGCTCTCAGCGATTTGGAAGGTGATGTAATTATGATGACTCGCAGTGTAATCTTCCATCACCCACATCCATCGCTGACGAGTACCGCAAGTCTCTCTGAAGCCATGATGATGCTGGGAATAAATTTACCATATCCGGGCCTTCAGAATATGAGTATCCAAACTAGATGACATCTCGACTGTGCGCTGTCCGCAAGTATTTTCGGTGGCTATTCCTCACTCCAATGTCCTCGCATTGAAGTCTTTCTCGGGAATGATATTGATCCCACGGAGAGAGTTCTTCAGTGAGTTAAGCTTGTCTCCGAATTCCTGTATTAAGTCATATGGCGACAAGTAGCAGCTCACGAAGATAATCTCTCCACATGTCATCCACACGTGACCGTTGCCAAAGTCACATCCGCCTATGCATGCTCTCTGCCCGTCAGCGATCTGAATTGCAGTGTACTCCGTGTTATCTGACATCCAAACAGGCGAGTTTCTCTCCCTATAGGACTCGCCGGTCAATATGATCTGAACCGTATGTTCGTAGACTAGCTGCGTGAAAAGATCGCCCGCTGCTCTACAGCCCTGCAGGTTTCTTGGTACCGAGTGTGCCTCTGAAAACCCGAAACATACGCAACCCCTGCCGTTCGCGACATGCTTCACAGTGCATAATATGCACTGAGCCAGCGCAGAGCAGCTAGCTGCCCGATGGTCAGCCTGACTACACTTCCAGTAGGTAGCGCTCCAGTCGGGACCCTTGCAGTTATGCCTTGTCTATTCATAGCGCAGACATTGGTAGCAGCTTTCCACTTCAGCCCAGTTTCGCACTCGGGCGCTTATCATTCCCACCAGCACCTGACCAGAATTGAGGAATTTGGATACTGCTACCTCATCCAGCTTCAGCAGGGCCCTCTTCTGTCCCCTTGCGTTAGAGGAGAAGAGTGTGGCTTTCATTTCACCGGCTCTTTCCTCTTCAGCCTCGTTTTTGATGATGGATGCAAACTTTTTACTGACTATGAGGCAATTGAGGTCCACAAGCTCAATCTTGACTCTACTAGTCACGAGCTTCACGTCCCCCTGGTTACCTATGGCAGCCCGAAATCTACCTTGCAATTTTGACCGCTCATCGCAGCAGGGAATTTCCAAAAGGACTCCTCCTTTTGCTGCCTTTCTGATAGGCGGTACTTCTAGAACAGAATGAAAATTTGATGTAACGATTTCGTAGCATTGCAGCCAAAAACCTACCACAATTGCTTCGCCTCAATATCAACACATTCTGTTAATTTTGTTTTCAACCGTTAATAGCATCGGAAGTTACAGGGATAGAAAGAATTTTGAGTCAGCCATCGGCGAAATTACCCAAACTTGAAAATTTTTTACATTTGATTAATATTTTCATTGCTGATGTTTATTAAGGAAAATTAGATTACAGCATCTGTTGTAACGAGAATAATGAAAATGCTTATTGGTAGCAACCCTTTTGCGAACTCCCCGAAACACTGAAAAATTTAAAGAAAAGTATACATGTAAGAGATGATCAGAATTTTGGAAGAAAATATGGTAATACAAACTGCATTGCATTCAAATTATTATATAGAAACTCCTACAATGTGATTAAAATAATAATATTTACGGTTAATGCAACGCAGTCAAGACCGGACTCGGGAAGGTGGCTGACTGTAATGCAAAGGAAGAGAAAGCAGAGAGAAATTAACTCTAGGTAAAACGTACGCAGAGATCCTCGGACCGATTCGCAAAAAAGTTTATTTGGGAAAAACCCATAAAAAAGGGTTTCTACTACTACTAATCACACGAAACTCCGATCCGCTTTGTTTTTTTTAACAAGAAGGAGAAGATAAAGACTGAAAGAAAGGGATACACGAAGTCCTAGCGCTATGGTATGTAGTCCTAGTAGTCATAGCGGCATGGTATACTCCCGTATGAAAAGGGAAGCAGAGATGATACGCTGTTACTAGTGTATAGACTATGCTAAAACGGGAGCAACTGCAAGGGACCAGACTATTCTCGCAGCTGTTGCGAGCAACAAACTGGTCTACCGAGCCCGCGTACTGATTTGCGTCGAAAAAGAAGGATTCTTCTAGGAATCCTGCATTATTGCAAATCAGCTGACTGAATTACACTAAAAAAATTTTGGTTGAATTTTACCCTTATAATAGTAGGAAACTGGTTTCCTACTATTAAAGATGTAAATTTACAAAAGTGCGTAAAAAAAATTAAATTATGCGACCAAATCGTGTAATTTTACCCTAAAAAATGTTGTAATTTTATGGCTTTGGCGCAAAGGTGAATAGCAAACTAGTAAATTTACACTCTTTTTGCTTCAATTTACAAAAAGCTGTGTATTATTCAGCTGATATGACGTAAAAGCAAAAAAATGCACATCGAATGTGTAAAAAAATTTGTGATTCGTTACTTTAAACGAAAAAATCAAATCTATTATCAAAGTATTAATTATAGATCCACTTTTTAGAGTGTAGCTAATGCAGCTGGTCTGAGAAAATAAGGCTCATATCGTCCTCAGTGCTGCCAGATAGGCGCTGCGGCTTACCCCCAGACAATTCCTATTTATCCCTGAAAATACCCTAAGTAGCCATAGTGACGTCATTTCCGGGAAATTTACCGGGATTCTCGAAAACCAGGTTATTTAAATATAAATTTTTATATGTGTAAGACTTTCGTCACATGAAGCAAACTTTTTTAAGGTGAGGTGAAACTTTCCCCCACTCATCCTAATCTTTTGGGACTAATTTTTTCCTGGATGCGTTAAGTTTTCACTCAGAAAAAACTAGCCCCGAAAGGTTTATTATCGACAGAGTCACCAGAGACAGACAGTACCATGGGCATATTAATAAGCGAGCTCGGAGAAACGAATATAACTTATTCCGATATTTTGGGATATCCCCGTGTTAAATGCAATACATATCAAACAATGATAGAGCGAGGGCGGTTAAATGACCCCATCATGGATTTGACGACAGCGTATTGTAAATAATACCTACGAAAAAGTGAATCGGTCACTCAGCTGAATAGATAGAGATATAGGGTACGGCAATCGCCGCCTATATCGTCAATCGGTAAGGTAGAAATATCAATTTTGAAACAGCATCACCAACATCAACAGCATTATTGGTGTGATAAAAGATTGATATTTTATATTTTCTTAAATAAAAAAAAGGTGGACATGACGTATTTCGAAATTAATATTTACCGAAACATCCGTTCCGGAAAAATGTATTATCAAATTTCAGAACACCCTAAACAAAACCCTGAATATTTTTTCCCCCTGTTTGTTCCCTAAATAATATGGGAGCACTGATCGTCCTGCTGCTACAACGGCGGTAACGTCTGGGTTCAATATGAAGAGATAACTTTCGTGAGCTATCACTCCGAAAGACTCAATGCAGGAATTTTGAGAGAAGCTCATTTCATTGGATGACACACCCCGTAACATCAAGGGCGATGTCATAGTAGGGGGTGACTTCAATGTTAGAGCTTTGAAGTGGCGCATGCTCAACGAAAATGCTCGAGGATGGCGTTTAGTAGAGATGATGCCGATAGTAAGTCTGTTAATGCTATATATAGGCTCTACGTGGTCATATCGAAGGCTTGGGTTTCGAATCTATTCTCGATGTCACTATGACATTCGAAAGACTAGTGGTCCTCGTAATAGAGGACTACATAAGTAGTGAGTACAACTACGAGGTTTGATCAATAAGTAATGATAATCGGTTATTTTCAGTTCGGATAAATGAAAAAAAAAAAAATATAAATAGGCCATGATTCCAGGGAGGTACATTCAAGGGTTGAGTAGGGTGGAAGAAACCACCCACCCAGAGGAGGGAAATCAAAGTGCTGAAAGCACTAGCTCCAGGAAAGTACAGTTCCAAGGAAAAAAAAGTGGCACATTCATTTGAATACGGACAGTCGAAGAAAGAACATCAAAATGGAGAAAAACGAAATAAGAGCTGCCATTAAGTACCTCTGTTTGAAAAAATTGTCAAACAAGAGAAATACACGGCGACATGGTAGAATTAACATTAGGGGACTAGAGTTTAAGCTGGGAAGAACATCCAATGAAGGCGAACACCGCGAAGGACGTCCAACTAGGTCTCTCACTGAAGACAATGTGAGGAAATCAAAGACGTCATGTTGGTAGAACGAAGAGTGACCTTCAGGCAAGTAGCTGGGGTCACAGGGATCTTAAATGGCAGTGTTCAAAGAATAGTTGCCCACGAATTACATATGCAGAAGAGCTCTGCGCGGTGGGGGCGGAAAATGTTAACCGACAGCAAAAGAAGAAACGAGTCGACATTTCGAGAGTGAACCTCGAAAAATTCCAGGCAGATCAAGAATTTTCTTGTCACGTTTCGTGATCATGGATGAGATTTAAATCTACCATTTTGATCCAAAACCCAAACAGCAATCGATGGCGTGGAAGCAACCCTCTTCACCAACGCCGAAGGAATTCAAAGTATCGAGCTCGGCGGGGAATGTTATGCATGAGTTTTTTGGGACGCTGAAGGAACGATCATAGTGGAGTATTTGGAAAAAGGAGCCACTATATCAGACTCTTACTACGCAGACCAAATAAGAAGATTGCGAGAGGCAATGAAAGAAAAAAGACACGGCAAAATGCGAGCCGGAATTCTGTTTCATGAAGATAACGCACCGGCTCATAAGGCTGCAGTTCCGATGGCTTCGATTTAAAAACCAAGATTCGAACTTTTACAGCTTTCCTCGGAAAACTTTTTTATGCATCATCCAGCGACTTTTACATCTTTCCTCGGCTCAACGAACACCTTCGGGGTAAGAAATTTGTAGATGATAGCGAAGTGATGGCCGCTGTTGAGGCATTTTAGGAGAGTCAAAATAAAGAATTTTTTTCTAAGGATTTCCTGGGTTTGGAAAAAGGATATGTATTAACATGTTAGGAGACAGTGTTGAAAAATAAATATATCTTTTGAGTCTAATCACCTTGGTTTATATTCATTATCATTACTTATTGATCAACCTTCGTACATCACCTTCCACATCGCTGATCTCAGACACAGACAATACTACTCATTTTGAAAAATGCTTGGCTAGAACGCAGTCAGTCGGAACAGCAGTGAGGTGGTGGCGTCACTAGATGAGCCTAGACGATGAAGTTTCGCTGAAGCAGTTGGGGGTACTGCTACTAGCACTATAGGTGGATTCGCAGAGCATGCGATCGAAACAAGCCTACTGGTGGAAGAATGAAATCGTGGAACTGCGCCAGGAATAAACCCGAGACTGCGGAACTTTCTGTAGCCTATCCGTCAGCAAAGAATTAGTTGATTTAAGCTCTTAAGAGGAAAAAACGCAAATTGGCCACTCGCAGACTAGGCAGCAGGCAGTGTAGATCTCCCATACGCGTAGTTATCTTGGAGCAAATCGTCGGCTTGCTGTCATCGGTGCGTCAACCAAGGACGGATGATGGCATGATGAAAGAATAAAAAGGCCTCGAGTACTGATGAAATACCGGTCGGTATGGTGCCTGGGAGTAAAACGGGAAACTAAGCTAGACGACATCCGTAAGGTATGTGTTAGGGTGCGAATAGTTCTCGGCTCGCTGCAAAGTTTGATGGCCAACGTCGGTGGTCCCAGTGAAATGAGACGGAAGTTGCTGATGGCGACGACCAATTCTCATCTTGCAGTACTGGGCGAAAATTTGAGAAAACGCACTTCAATCTAGGAAGTTTTGGGCATACAGCGTAGAAGTGCTCGACGTATCACCGACACACCATGTATAAAAATGCTATATTAGTGGTACCAACAGTAATCCCAACAAATCTACTGGCGCGAGAACGCAGAGAAAGACACTTGATGCACTCGATCCTAATGCAACAAGAAATCTAGCGCACTCACGTAAGCAATTCCTCCATGTATGATTTCTCCAGCTTTAGCAACAAAGCTGAAGGGCAAGCAACAAAGGTCACTAGACGGCGAGACTGAAAACTCCTGGACTGACAACACCTGGAACAGAGGGGAAAACTTTTACCCCTACATATTCATAATAGGGGATGGTTATTTCAAAGGATACCTTAATAGAATGGTAACTTAATAAAATTAATAGAATACTGTACTGTCAGTACTGTGTGGATGAGTGCGATGATGTCAACCAGACATTCTTTGCGTGTAGTCGGCTCGTAAGTTTTTGGAGCAACCACGAGTCCAGCGTTGGCTTGGTTGCGACAGAATCGATCGTGGATCCGATACTGCATAAAGAGGACACCTAGTGCATAGTCTCAATATATGTTCAGAAAATACTGAGCACAAAGCGAGAGAGGGGTCGCCTTACTGACCCACAAGCAGTGGTACCCGCTGACATTTGATTATATGTTCGTATCCATAATGAGCAGAGTTTGAGTAGCCTAGTGAATTGAGCACTGGTTTCTTGTGTGTAGGCTCCCTGGTTCAAATCCAGGTTCGGACGAGAGACCGCGCACCAACCGTTGAGCTCATCTAGCTCTGAATAGATACCTTAGTTAATCAAGGGTAAAGTGAGTCGTGGAACTCGTATTCACATTGATTGTAAATTTGTGACGAAACTATCTACCAGCTTCAATCCCTAGACTCGTACGAGGGTTGTCGTTGGATTACTTTACTTTATCTCGAATGAAAAAAACTCCACTTCAATTGCAGCTGGCTTCCCGATTTTGGAAATTCTTCTATTTATTTTCTCGTTGCTGCTGGCCTCGAAGAATGAGGATTGATGTATTGCTATTGATCAATTAAAAATTATTAGGTTTATGGCTCATTTTCTTGTGCCTGTCTTGTTATTGGCCAACTGGGATATCTGAGGCTGTGTTATAAGCTGCTTCCTAAACAGAATATTTGTTGGAATATGATATTTTTGGTTCATATTTCCCAATCTGTAATGCCAGATGCTTTGCTCCTAACTCGCGATTGGCGAGTTGTTGATAGGTAGCAAACTCATAATGTCCACGTCGAATTTCAAATTTAAGCTTATACCGATAGGAATACTGCTATAATGACACAATATCGATTCGAAACCAACTTAAATCGATCGTTGGCCACACCATTGACGTGATCAAATGAAAACGAAAGGAAAAGTGTTTCGACAAAATTTTCTCAAACTAGTCTTGTCAGTGGGATAAAAATAGTCTTGCAACTCTTAAATGACCCAGACATAATCTGATATGCAAATATATGTTTACACATTAACAACATTATTCAAAATAAGCAAAAGCTAATCATCTTTTTATTTTAGAGAGTGCCAGCATCCGAGGTTTGTTTGAATTATTTTTTTGACGGGAAACATAAGCCATTGCAACCACATGTTGCTCTAGCAAAAATAGATACTTTGGAACGCACTACTAGTATGTCGATGCACAAAGCTTTTTTTGCGACGGTGGCAAAATATATCAACTCTCTCATACAACAGCAGTGACGTGCACTGCGTTAAACACAGACGACGAATGCTTCTTGAATGAAAAATGTTTCTGTTTTCGCTTGAGCGGTTCCGGTTTTTAAAGTGAAATCTTGTACGAGCCGATTTTGTTCATGGACAAACGTTTATTCACTGCGATTGTTGTTGGTTGTCAACATCATCATCATTGGTTACCATATACCTACCGTGTGTGCCATCTTCATTTTTTTATGTCATCTAAGCTCACGGCTGTTGTGCTCGTATCCTATGGTGCGTTTATGTTGTCTTTAAATTGCCAACACACATGCCGCAGACTTACTTAGGGTGGGTAAGTATGTCTATTGAAACATTTTAAAAATCGATTACGCAAGCAATGGTGGTAACCGATATGATGGGCATTAAAAGTGGTAATGTACAGCATGCCTAAGCAAGCCTACCGAAATCGAAACGGCGAAAATAAGAGCCGACGAGACTTAATTTCAAATTTACGAGTACATACATACATAATCGGTAAGCTATTAATTGGACATTAGCAATGATTTATCTATGAACGAAATCGTATCGAAAGAGAAAGTCTCTCATGTGTTGGAAGGCTGTTTATACGCGTGAAATGTACCGCGAAATGGTAGTGGGGGGGAGCTTTGGCTGGAAACACAAAATACACTAGTGTAATTGATGAAGATACATTAAACCGATTTGCAAATTGTGCTGATGCACTCCTCAATAAAAATTTTTTCTTAAACAGAATAAACCGATATGTCAGAATACAAACAACGGAAAGAAAATATAATCCAAAACATCCTTCTAGATAATACGAATGTGCCTTCGGTGCAAGTATGAGTGCAATGCTACAGCCTTCTTGTACCTGTTCATTCCGAACAAATTCATCATCATGAGTAATGTTCAATGGACAATGCAGACACTCTGTCACGCCAAGCGTAGTACGCAAACGAGGATGTTGAATGGACAAGCAACACCTCAGATTCGTTGAAGATCGTAGATACTCACTTTCCGGGCTTTTGTATAAGTCGGCAGATGCCGGGTGATCACAATACAGAAGTTATAGATGCAAGTGTGACCAGGCGAAAACCCCTCTGGGCCACCGACACCTTCAAGTCCCTAGGCCCAGGCTGAATTTTGGCTGCAATGCTCCAAAGGTCAGAAATGTTCACCATTTCTTAGTTTGTGCCTTTTTACAAAAGTTACCTAGTGCTATATCATGTACTTGCAGCCTATATACCTAAAGTAGTAAAAGCAACCATGCGCATTTGAAAAACTATAGGCCTATTAGCCTAACTTCCTCTCTTCTAAAGGTATCTGAAAGAATTTTGGACACCCATATAAAGGAGACGCTTGAATTTCAAACCTTTTCGAGAGCCCAAAATGCGTACACGAAAGAAGTCTGGAAAAGGCATTCTATTAGAAAAAGCATGCGTTGGAGGCCTTTTAGATATCGAGGGCGCCTTCAATAGTGTGCATTCAACAGTCATTTTGGAAAGCCTCCACATAACCAACACTGACCCTGCCATATGCAGCTGAAAAAGTAACATTCTTAAACAAAGGCTCATATTAGGGGAATGGGCGGGTGCGCGAAGCGCAAAAAAGGAGAATTTTATATCATGTCTTGTTGAAACTGGTGGCAAATATAATTTCAAAAAGTTTGAAGAGCAACGGAATCATGGTTGTGAGTTACGCCAATGACATCGCGATCATAGTCTCGGATGTGTTCTCGCATACCCGTGGGGAGCTTAGTAAGTTTGCTCTTGGGCTGGTAAGTGTGTGGGCAAACGCCATGGGCCTTCGGATCAACTCCAGCAAAACCTATCTTATACTCTTCACAAGGAAATACAAGATTCCTGAGAATGACCCAATCAAGTTGAACGGCGCTAGATTAAGGATTAAGTCTTACAACAAATACCTAGGCGTTATCATTAACAGCAAGCTCACATAGAAAGCAAATCTGGAGGAAAAAGCAAAGAGGATTAGCAACGCGGTGTACGCCAGCAAGAGGATGTTGGGTAAAACGTGGGACCTGAACCCTGCTATAATGCACTGAATCTATAGGGCGATAGCAAGGCCGATCTTTACTTACAGCTACCAACGACTTCTTCGTCTACGTTGAACGTCTTACTTCATATTTGGGAGTGAGAAAATGACTGAGCTAGCTATGCATAAGGCAAGTCTACATCTTGTTAGATCGGCAGACATGCCAATTTTTATCCAAGCAGTCAAGTACTTGATCGAATCCAGTATGATGCAGGTTACGGTTCGCAGGTGGCAAAAAACTCAGTCCTGCAGTGGGGGCCATACAACCTCGCAGCTGCCAAATAGCTTTTTGAATAACGGTTGGTCGGCATAATTGCTGGCCACAGTCTTGTAGCATCTCACGTCATGAAATTGCGAGTCTTAATCAGTGATACCTGCAGAAAATCTCATGAAACCGGAGTCTCAGAGATAATTCAGAATCTTTTGTGTCACTGTCCGGCATTGGGAAAACCAGTCAGCACGTGGCAAAGCAGAGATTAAAGCACATACTTCAATTCGCAAAATGGTCTGGGGCATTCAATGGCCATTTGAACTAAACGTATAAGCTCCAGGTCTTCTTCTGTGGTATCGCTATGGACCAATAGGTCTATGCGTGACCTTGTATCACAAACCTAATCAAACCTAAAACCAAACGTTGCAAGATAGTCCAATTGGACAACTTTCATCTTTGATCAGTCTTTGCGATGCTTTTGTATCCGGTGAAAGTGTTGCTGAGCCGCTTGATCACACGATACAGCCCTTCCCACTTCTGTTGTAATTTCGGACCAGGGACTTTCTGCCGATGAAAGTTACAACGCCACATCAAACCGTTTTCCTCGAACCCAGTCGAATTTGCTTTCAAATTGTGTCGCACTTTTCGTTCGGCTCGGTTTCAAGGTTAGCTGCTTCCTAATTGCTTCGTGAATATAATCTAACCGTTGCCGCAGCTGTGAAATTTACTCATGTGTCGTTTTGATCTTCTGATCTAAAATGCCCCTTCAAAGAATTGTATCTGCTGAGTTTTCCTGCTCAAGCCAGGGTGCATACTTCTTACAGGCTAAATTATACTTTATGTTGTAATCAGCGAGTATCGTATCCAGCGCCGCTTAATGTTATTCTTCTGGCTTTGGTAAAATGACTGCTCGTTTCACATTTACGTATACAAAATTTTTTTGATTTCCATTCGATGACCTTGCTTGCATTCTGGTTGGCGTTTGCATTTCTTCCCAAATCATCCTAATAAAAACTGAAACCACGACGGTTGATGAAACCTATCTCAAGTATGCACTAGTCAGTTATATCTGCTGTCGAAAACTTGTGTTGAAACACAATCTCTGAGCTGTTTCTGTTGAGCAATCTCACCACAAACTGATTAAAATCCGGCAGTAGCCATCCGAAGCACGTATTGCTCCACGCTGCAAAGTCTCAAGGACTATTGCATATCTGCTCTCAGAATCGAGCTGTCAGCTCCGATGTCGATGGTGATGTTATAAACTTCATTATTGGCTTTCCCTGTAAACTCAACTCTTTCGCGCGAAATTCTAGTCTGGCAACGGTTACGGCTTTCGCGATGTCTGCTCTACAGGACAAACTTCTGGTCTTGGTTTCTGCTCGTTTCACTGCCGTTGTCCAAGAAGAAGTGGGTTCTTCCAACCGTCTACTCCCACCGTTTTGTTTGCATCTCCCTACACATCTATGGCAGTATCTAGGCTTCATCTTGGGGCAGTCACATCTAACATGCCCACAAGTCCAACATCGTGGAACTCCACCGCATAGTAATTTTTCGATGCTGGTTGCCTTTTGGTGTTCACATTCTGCTGATTTTTTTTTATCTCGTACTGCCTGGGTGAATGTATCTTTCGTTGTTTGCTGCTCTAGATCTGAGGTAGGAAAAGACAAAAGTGCCTGATGGTCAACAAATAACCCAGGTGCTGTAAGATCTCTTCTGGGTTGGTGGATGATAAACCTCTTTCAAGTGATCGCTGTACCTCATACCTAAGCCTCATATCCACTGGAATGATTTGAAGAACTTCCGCCGTAGCTCTTATTAAGCACACCATTAGTGTAGTTGCTCGTTTTCGACTAGTCCAGAATTTGCATCCTGTAACGGTCTCAATTGCTGCTCGCTTTTTCCGGCTTACTGTTCCAACTCTTTCTTAGTGTCCAAGACTTGTTTGTCAAGTTTCTAGTCCAGTTAAATGGCTTGTTTTGTACTGTCATCAGCTTGTTGCTTTATTTCAGAAGCCATTTTGAGTAGCCAATCCATTATCGTACTCTTCTCCACACTATCTGGTTCTTGCTCAGCGTATTTCTGGCCCGTTGCATTAGCTGAACTTTCAGCTAATGCAACGGATCAAAAACGATCCGCATAGATAGATGCTTCCCGCTCTCAAAGTCTCCCTTAGTTGGGATAGCAATGCTGGTTTATTTTCGGTTGCTAACAAGTTGCGTTTTCGGCACTCCACTTTCAACTCTGTTAGCATTTATTCGCTTACTAACTTTTACATAGTTTTTTTTAAGCGCACGCTGTTTCACACAATAATTGCTAATTTTCACCTACTCCTTACCCACATCATTTCTGGTTATATCAGTTGGATTGAATTACGCACTCCTGGGATAATCTCACTCACAACATTCGACTCGAACACGGGTCCAAATTCACAAGTGAGGTGAAAATTACAGCAAATCACAGCAAACGAGATGATAGCGAGCAAAATCACAGCAGTTAAAATCACAGCTATCAGAATCACAGCAAACATCATATTTAAAAATCACTGTAAACAAATCACAGCGATCGGAATCAAAGGGAACGAAGTAGCCGTGGACAGAAACACAGTTTTCATAATCTGTGACGACGTCGTTTGCTATGATTTCGATCACAGTGATTTTGAATATGTATATTGTTTGAGTTTTTATTTACTGTGAAAAATATTAGTGATTGATATATCGGTCAAACACACCATACGGTTTCCATCGTACGGCGACATTTTTTTAGTGGTGCGAAGAAGAGCATAGCCTCTATCACATTTCACGGTTACGGCGAAGTGCCGTGACCATATCGTATAAATGCAACGAAAGATGCCTGGCATGAAGTTTGCGTATAAATGCACCCAGTTTTATACCTCATCTGTGAAATCTTGGTAACGGAGAATTTTTCCAATTTCAAATGGGAGTTTTAATAGTAATAGCAGATATCAATGAAAAACCCGTGCATAAACCGTATAGTATGAACATGTTGCTCATTCAAATTTTCACCGTATGGTTTTTTTTTTGCCATACTGACAGCTAGGTTAGCTCAAGATAGCCTGGCCTAGTTCTCTGTTTCTGTCAGCGTTTTTTTTTTTCTTAAATCTCCCCACAGTTGGTTCTGGTAAAAAATAATGATCGTCGTCGTCGTAGCACTACAGCCCCTCTCGGGCCTTGGCTTCTCACAGGTGAC
Organism: Nemotelus pantherinus; assembly: GCA_963978885.1. Taxonomy (NCBI): domain Eukaryota; kingdom Metazoa; phylum Arthropoda; class Insecta; order Diptera; family Stratiomyidae; genus Nemotelus; species Nemotelus pantherinus. The sequence goes on from OZ022264.1 coordinate 217,746,576, forward strand.
GCCTTTAGTTGTCTCGGTCCAATGACCGCGTCCTCGAATTTCGAAAACCGAGCAGCTTTGCGCAGTCTTCGTCGACAGAGTCAGACCAGCGTTTTCTGGGTTTTCCCACTGGTCTTCGACCCTCGGCCCTTCCGTCGAATACCTTCATAGGTACTCGATGCTCGTCCATTCGTTGCACGTGACCAGCCCATTGCAGCTTCCGCAGTTTGATTATCAAAAACCTCGTACAACTCGTGGTTGTACCTTATCCGCGATTGGCCGCATTCTTGTTCAGCTCCAATTATACGCCTGAAGACCTGTCTTTCGAAGGCGTTCAACATATTTGCGGATGCTTGAGTAAGGGTCCAAGTTTCACAACACAGGTCTGATTATTGATTTGTAGACTTGGAACTTCGTCTTCCTGTGTATGCAACTGGCCTTCAGTACGGCCAAAACGGAGTAGAAAGTTTGATTAGCGAGCTGTATTCTCCGTTTAATTTCATCAGTTTCACTGCCTTTCGTTGTCAATTTCGAGCCTAAGTGTATAAATTCGTCCATATTCTCTAAATTATATTCGTCCAGAATTATATTTCGTCTAATGGAGGTCTTCTTTCTTGTTTGCGTCATGATTTTTGTTTTCGTCTGATTGATCTTCAAGCTTACTTCTTTGGTTTCTTGGTCAAGTTTCAACAGGAGTTCTTTGGCGGATGTGAAGGAACGTGGCAGGATGTTAATGTCATCCACGTAGGCCACTAATTGGTTCGACTTATACAGAAGCGTACCCCCTGTGTCGACAGGAATCTCCCTTATCACGTATTCAAGTGCTAGGTTGAACAGCAGAAGGGCCAACCCATTGCCTTGCTTTAGTCCGACATTTGTGTCAAAGGCGTCAGTAAGACTGTTGTTGATTCTGTCTTGTGATGCTGTCGACGTCATCGTCATCTTGGTCAGTCGGACTAGTTTTGTCGGGATGCCGAAGTATAGCATTATTTTGCACAGTCCGTTTCGGTCAATACTGTCATATGCTTGTTTAAAGTCCACGAAAATCTGGTGGACGTCGATGTTAAATTCCCAGCATTTTTCGAGCACTTGTTTGATTGTAAAGAGCTGATCCGTAGTTGATCGACCAGACCTAAAGCCTCCTTGGTACTCCCCAAAGACCTTTTCAGTGTATACATTTATTTTATTTTTTAATATTTTCGTCAGTATCTTATAGGACGTACAAAGTAGCGATATGCCTCTGTAGTTTTCGCACCGAAGTTTGCCTCCTTTTTTGTGGATATGGTATATTATGGATTTGCACCACTCCTGCGGTATTTTTTCTTGACCCCAGATGTGCTGGATCGATTTGTGGATGGCTTTTATAGGGGAGGTTCCACCGTACTTGATTAGCTCAACCGGAATCTCGTCAATGCCCGGCGCTTTATTGTTTTTCTGGCTTTATATAATGATGGATCCGCCTAAATAACTAGTCTTAAGAATAATTTTGGATACGGATGAGGCTACTACCGGATTTGAAATTGAAATGTGGCAAAAAGAAGCAAGCAAAATAAGAGCTATGTTTCTTAAAAAATCTAAACAATATCTTTAAAAAAAGACTTGTTTTGTGGAACATGCATTCAATATCCTCACATTTTTGCTACTTTTCTTCGAAGATCAGTGTTTCTTGCGATTCCTATGCGCTAGAGCTTCTTATTTTCTCCTGACGACTGAAATATGTAGTAATACTAACTTGAGCTTTTAGCTGGCAGTCTCAAAGACAAAGATTGTTAAGCTAAAGAAGCGGATTATACCAACTATCACTCCCATGACAGTTGTCTCTGTCGATGTCCAGACCTGTCGGCCAGATATCGGAGTGACCTTTGATACCAAGCTCAAGGGATCAAATTCGGAGGGCATGTGGCAGGACTCTAGTAGTCACTCTGCTGAGTAGGCTAATGACCAACGCCGGTAAACCCATTGCGACGAAACCGATGCTGCTGATTGTAGCGGCCAATTCCATTTTGCTATATGGAGCCGAGCTTTGCAGAGTTGAACTCCGAACTAAGAAAATCCGGAAGCGGAGAGGTGCCCTGTGCATCATCTGTAGCTACCAAGGTTGTGATGGTGGTATCGGCACCGATTCCGGCTGATATTAGCTCGAGAACGCTCGAAAGGGGACCTCTCTCGCTCTGAGCTGGACAGAATTGAGGCTCTGGAGCGCACGCGTACGCTAACCCTCCAACTTTTCAACAGCGTTGGAGTGAAAGTGACATAGAACGCTCGACAGCTAAGTAATTGGTCTCAATGAGCCTTTGCTTAGCGGTAGCCGCGGAGAGGTAAACTTCTACCTATGTCAATTCTTGACAGGACACGGTTACCTCAGGAAATACCTAAATGAGTGAGGTGATCACACCGAACTGTCAGTACTGTGTAAGGGAGCTCGGTGATTCTCAGCGCACATTTTTTGTATGCAGTCGCTGGGTAAGCTTGAGCTGTAATAGTTTTTGAAGCCCGTGATTACCGATAGGTGAGTCAGCACAACCGAGTTAAAGCGATGCTTAGGCAGGTTTCGAATCTGGTAAGCAATTTTTTTCTGCCATCTGCACCAGGGGAAGAAAAACGTGCTTGAGGGACTCATCTCCCTTGAATCTCATTCTTTAGTCCGTCAAATCTTAAAATACTGCTCCCAAATGCTGTCTGCTCGTTCCATTGCCCAGATGTCATCGAATTTTCTTATTGTAAATTTATTCGTTGTTCTGTATATTGTCTGTATAACTTGTATATCAACCATTGTCATCATTCTTAAATCTCTCTTTCCTCAGCATCCGTAAACCCTGATCCTGTAAAAAGAGCTTTCCAACTAATCTGTAGTTTCAAATATGCACCAAAGAGTCACTTGTGTGTTATGGATAGATAGTCCTACGTAAAAAACTAAATGAAAACTACACACATGATGGAACGGTATTCGTTTGCCAAATATTTCTGCATACATTATCTACGTCAAATGTCTAGTAATTAACTTATTATTTTGTTACCACCATGCACTATAATAAATTGTTTCGAATACTGCTATTATTTAGATTGAATGAAATTAGCTTGGTGTATAACCGAAAAGAAACAGCCCAAAGTTATGATACTATTTACTCATTTCAAAATGCCGTGAATAATATGACAATATACTTTTATAATGTGTGAAGGCCGATATCATTATTACACGCACATTGTTGTCAGTTTGCTCATAAATTACACTTAATAACATCTCTACAAAACATCATATTTTTTTGCAAGACATTTGCATAAACAAAAATATAGTGTACATTTTCATGAATTTTTATTTTTACATGCTACATATTTTTCAAATAATAAGTATGCAGAGCAGCAAATATTAATTGAAATTGATGCTTGTTGTCGGAATGCACACAATCATACTAAAAAAAAACTCCCATCAGATGAATCAGACTGGAAATATCGAATTAATTTCAATTCTTTCCTGGAATTTCGTTTTTCAACTCAATTTTCATGAGCATTATTACACGTGGTATTAATTTTACTCAGATCTGTTAAATGAAAACGAATCGAAATACAGCCAAAAGAATCGACAGAAATCTGTGGATGAATCTGTCCTACTTTCAAGAGTTCAAATGAACCGAGGTCATATCAACAAGAAAACTCACTATCACTTATGTCAAGCTAGTGGTTTTGCTCGGAGTCAAGTCAACCAGCCAGCCAGGCATCAGCTGCTACAATTTTTATTGCTTTGGCATGGTGTTACCAGTGGCGAACAGAGACGATGATAATGATGAGCAGATTTCGGTTTTAATGATGTTCAACACTTTTATTATTTTAAGTTCCTTGTTTAGAAATACACTCAACTTCTAAGAAAATGTTCATGCCCATCTAAGCGGTCTTAAAATTCAAATTATATTTATCGGAACCAAGAAAAGCACTCACTCATTTCCTTCCGACTGTTGTTAACCCTGATAGGAGCCTATTAAATGTGGTTTTTGATATCACTAGTAAATATAGACGCGAAGAGAACAAGATCTGTTGCCAAAGCGATCAATGAAATCTGCAAAGTGAACGATTTCGTGCTGCATGCGATTACTTCACTTAACCTGCCAGAGTAGCTGCAGGCATAGTAGATGTTTACCGTTCAAGTTCTTTTAACTTTGGACCCAAACAGCTATAGTGTGTGCATTTCTTACGCCTATATTCTCTAAATGGAATTATATGTACTTCACCAAGCAGCCGGTTCACTAAAACATAGTTCGGATGCTTGACTTCGACAAATCGAAAGTATTATAATAGTTTGTTACTGCAACGTGATAATTTCACGGATAAAAACATTTCGACATGACGGAGTTATAAGTGTGAAGAATTTTCACGTTGCATAAGACGTTGTGGTTATTATTTCGCGTCATTTGTCTCTGATGATCGCTGAGGTGTCTTCAACTAGTTTCATACAGCTACGTCCCGTTCGAGTCGAAGGTCGAAGCTTGTTTGGTTTTCGATAAATGCATTAGTTTGAAGAGGTTATTCGTTTGATATTAGCGACCGATTAAGAAGATAATTAAACTGAATATGGAAAAAAATAAACTGCTACAATTTCGTAGTATTGTGTTTCATATTGGATCAAAATGGGAAAACATTGAAAGTTTATTGGGTTTATTGATCACAATTAAATATGTAAATACATTACCAACATAAGTAAATTTATCTATAAGTTTAGCCAAACAAGTAAACGACTGGCACCTTCCAGCACTTAGGCCAAAATACCCATTGTTCTCATGCCCCGCCTACCATAGCTTCCCAGACTTCTTAACAAAATCTAGGATCAATGATAGGAGAAAAAAGGCTATCTTCTTCATACGCGCTACATCTAAGCCAAGGCATTGATGTCTGAGACGGACAAACGCCGGACATTCACAGAGGAAATGCTCCACAAAGTCAGGCTCTTCTAGACAGGATGAACAGAGGTCATCCTGTGTGACACATATTTGGTACATCCTAAGCAGCTGTGTCCAGTCAGTATGCCTGTCATGGCTTTGCAAACTTTTCTACTCTTGCTGAGCAGGAATCCCGCAGTCGCATAGTTGGGTCCTGAAAGGAAATCCTTCGTTTGTCTAGTCACCTGTCAGTAGAAACCCTTCTGATCCTACATCCGTTCCCTTAAAAAGTCTCCCTCTATCCCTTCTCTGATGCACCTAAACGATTTGTCTGCTTCCTCGCCTCAAGAAATATGTGAACTATTTGCTCATTTCTTTTTCTCTGCCACCTTTCATCCTAGTCCATCTTTCTCCGCTAATATTCCCTCGTTCGTTAAAGACAACTATTAACATTGTCTTTAACGAACCCGTTGGAGGTCGAAGGTTTCCTCGCTAACCTAGATAGTAGCACCAGCTACGGACCCGACAGCTAACCTAACATATTTGCTAAGTCACTGTCATCATTTTTCCTTTATCTGTCTTCTTTAACCTAAGTATTTCTTCCTGCACGTTTCCTTCTTCCTGGAAGTCCGCGAATATTTTTCCCATCCTTAAAACCGGAAATTCATCCTGCGTCTCCAATTATCGTCCCATATCCCATATATCTTGCTTCAGTAAGCTTCTTGAAAGAGTTGTTTACAACAGGGTTTATCCTCTAATTGAACCTTTTCTCGCTTCTGAGCAACATGGTTTCGTCAATGGTAGGTCAACAGTTTCCAACTTACTTTCGTTCACCAATACTGTTGCCTCCGCCATCGACCAGCAAAAGCAAGTGGATGTAGTATATACAAACTTTGCCAAGGCTTTTGACTCCATGAACCACGAAATCCTCCTCTCACAGCTCGATGGTTTTAATATTTCGGGTCAGCTGCGTTACTGGTTTTCTTCATACCTTCGTGATCGTGCTTGTTTTGTAACGTTTCATTCTTGCTCTTCTTCCCCCTTTTATCCTACTTGTGGTGTTCCGCAAGGGTCGATTCTCGGTCCTCTCTTTTTCCTCTTCTTTATAAATGATCTTCCTCCCCTCTTCAACTCGCCATGTCTCTTGTACGCTGACGATCTGAAAATTTTCAAGGTGATTGAGTCAGTGGATGACTGCTCCCAGCTGCAGCATGACCTGTCTGCTCTGGGTAACTGGTGCTCTGCCAATTGTATTACCCTTAATGTTGCTAAATGTTTCCAGATATCCTTCACATGTAAATTATCCCACATCACGTTTTCCTATTCTATCCTTGGCTCTTTCCTCAATCCAATTGAAGATTTCATGGACCTTGGTTTTGTGTTTGATACTAAATTAAAATTTATGGCCACATTTTACGTGTCACATCTAAGGCCTCGCGCTTGTGTGGCTTCATTCTAAGAGCGTCCAGACCTTTTGCTGATATTTCCTCGTGTGTAATATTGTTGTCAAATTTGTAATATTGTTGTCAAATGTAATATTGTTGTCAAATTTGGTGTCCTCATTACCATTTCTTAATTGATGCTGATGACTCGGTACAACGTAGATTTACTCGTTCACTATTCCTCAAGCTCCGTATTCCCTACTGTGAGTATAGCATGCGTCTTGCCATCCTTACCATGCCTACCATCCTTTCACGCAGAGTGTATTTCAATGAATGTATCCTTTTCAAAATGATTACTGGTTCTATTACATATATCCCCGGAGCGCAGTTTTCGGTTCCTGACCCAGTACGTCTTAACAGGTCTTCATTAACTCTCAATGTACCTTTTGCTCGTACTAATGTATATTTTTACTCTCCACTTTAACGCTTGCCTAGGCAGCATAATTGTTTTAATATTGGTCCTTTTCCGCCTTCGTTTCGCACTTTTAAAAATAAGTTAAGAGAATGCGTTTTATCTTATGAAATGAACTAATTTTCTGAATTTTTGATTTATTATCTGTGTTGAATTTTGATTAGATTTCACCGCCTTATTATATTTTGTTTATTTTTAATTTATAGTCTCTTTTCTTTTCCTTTTTTTTTACATATATAAGTTTGCTCTTTGTCTAGTCTTTAATTGGATCTATATCTATTGATTTTAGACAGTAAATAAATAAATAAATCAGAAGTCATCCATGTCTTTGTGCGCAACTACCCGAAGAATGGCATGTGCAGATGCAGTCGGCCTGTAGTGGACGTCGGGTGCCTTGTTTCGCAACGGCGTCAGCAATTTCATTTCCCTCAACATCACATTACTCCGGTACCCAGAGCCGATGCACTCTATTGAACCTGGCGACAGAGCTCAATCGTGCCTTGCACTCTAGGGCAATTTTCCAAGTAGTCAGGGATCTATGCAGTGACGTCAGTGCAGCTTGACTATCAACGCAAACAGCAATACATTTTTCGCTCCACTTTTCTTTAATTGCCCAGCAGGCAGCTCTCAGGATACCGAATATTTCTGCTTAAAAAACAGAAACGTGATCTCCAAGTGGAGAGGCCCACCTATCATTCGATGATTGCAGATAGACATCAGCTCTAGATCTAACATCTGTCTTTGAACCGTCCGTGAAGAAGATCTCGGAGTATCCCCTCATATAGAGATCTGGATCAGCCCAGTGACTTCTGCTCAAAAAGATTACTTCGTAACTTCTCCCGAAGTCGAGGAAAAGCACTCGAGCGTCCGAAGACATAGTGAAAATCGGGGAGATCTCACGCATTGAACCCTTAATGGAGTAGTGCCCCACATCTTCGTCTCTTACTCACAGGCTAAGCCAAGTTAATCTATGGGCAGAGCTCATCGCCACACTCTGAATTTGAATGTCGAGAGGAGGCAGATTGAGAAGTGCATCGCGGACCGCTCCCGAAGTAGTACTCATGGCACCACACATACCCAGACACACAGTCCTTTGCAAAGTGGCTAACTTCTTGTGAGCATACAACAGCTTGGCGATTTTATCCTACCACTAGGACACACTTTGTCTGCAAGAAGTCGATTGAACTTAGCCCAATCAGTGTTTCTTGGATTACTTCTTTCAGATTGGAAACCAGAACACAGGTCCTTGACCATATTGATCTTTCATCATAAAAGATATTTGCCCCCTTGATTGAACCGAGTCCGTAGATCCTGTACAAGTCCAATGTAAGGGGAGCTTGCAGTTTTGTTAATTTTTCGCTTAAAAAATATGAAGAAGCCTTGGCGTGCTACAAGTTCATCTGAACAAATCTTATACCTACACGCATAGAAATGTCTGAAATTGATGTAGTTGGATCCCTTTGCGGAGACCCTTAGACAATGTCTGCGTGAACTCAGTGAAAGAAGTTCTATAGAAGAGAATTTCCACTGGATCTCTGCGTATTGCTCTGAAGATCTGTCCAGAGATAGTCACAAGAGTTGGTGCTTCACCACTTCTTGATTTTAACCAAATGAAATTGAATTTAACCGGATACAAAAAGTAGCTCAACGCCATACGGTATCTGTCCCCGAGCGTCAATTAATTTCTCTGGTGAAATACGATCACCAGGTTGAAATCATCTTCACCGGTGGTGGGATTCTTCCTGCGATTCATGTGCTTGACTATGTAGTGTTTCACACCCATGCTCAGATTCAGTTTACCGAACATGCCAGTAATGTCACCTGCGCTCTTGCGAAAACCGGGAATCCAAAAACTGACATGATTGGGTTCGGCGAGACCAGAGTCCAAAATGGTAAATTTAAGCCGACTGCCAGTACCCAGTTTCGGAACGATCTGTTTGAGCCACTCCTCAGATGTTTGATTGGAGCGGGCGACTTGGAGGTAACCGTCCACAAACTTCGCTTGCGTGAAGTTGTACACTGTCCTCGACTCCGCGCACTCACCATCGGTCAGTTTGCCATCTTTGTCAGGCACACCTATCACAACGATGAGAGAAGAAGACACAGCTTCTGCGTATGCTTTTGTTCTTGCTATTGCGGATGATGTGTTTGTGCCAAAAGGACCAGCCTCTGTGAGATCTCTCTCGTTGATTTTGGCACTTTTCGGCCCCTTGCGCTCAGAAACGCTGGCATCGGCTTGCGCTTCCACCTTGCGTTTCTTTCGTGCGCCAATGGTAACAGATTTGGCATCTGCGCTGGCCGGTAGGGAGACCTCAATTGTAACCGGTCCCTCCTTATCTTTCAGCATCGTCGCTGATTTCCGATTTCCATTGGAAATCAACAATTTCTTATACAGAGTCCTCTTCTGTGGATCGCTGAGAGTTTTCACTGGTTCGCAATGTCAAGTCGGCGTGGCTTTGCACCCAGTCAATAGTCAGGATATTTCTGCTCGGAACTGGCAACCTTAGCATCCCCAGCCAACCTTTCTTTCACTGCTCCAGGTAAGCGCTCAGAAGTTTCGCTGCTTGATATCCAGTCTCCAGGGAAACCACCTGCAGCTATTACAGCATTGATCTCTCTATCTTCGCCGGCACCTTGCTCCTTGCTCCTATTGTGCAGTTTCTTACGTTGACTGCGATTGAGAGTCTCCACGGGTTTCCAGAGCTCAGAGGAACTAGCACTCTTACTTTCTGTACAACCGGTACAACCTTACACTAGCCGGAGTTATCTCCTAGTGCATACCTCCTCCTGTTTTGTGAGGATTCAGGAGGAAACACATTTTCCCTTGGTAGGGCCGTAGTCGGACTTCCAGCTGACGCTGTACTCATCTTTCCGGAGCCTGTGACCAGAAGGGGTGCTACCAACAACTTCGAAAACTTGCTGACCATGGAATCTACCACGATGGTACTCTGTGATCTTCCACTGCAACTAAGAACTTCCATTGGAGTCGTACATGAGGCTGTGGCCTGCAGAATCCGAGCCTCTGCCGTACTGATCATGCCCAGCTCGGATGGATTTCTAGACTCATTCTGGCTGCCACCTGCAAAGTCGCCTCTTACAACAAGCTGGGTCTAGCTGTGGATGTATTCTACGATTGCTTCATTAAAGCTTATCGAAGCAAACTTCCCATCCACAGGAGGAAAAGGCTACCATTTGCATGAATTTTAGGTATTAGGAAAGGTAGCATGTCCTATGTGATAAATGCGAAAAATACACAAAACTGGTAACACTTTACGAGCCGAACCAACCCCTTTGTCAACCAAACTTGACTTTTTATAAATTCCAATTAATTTGTAGATTTTGTTACCATATAATGACTTCATTTACTCAATCTATCATCAGAATATTGAAATGTGGTTTCATCCCACTCTTATTTACGCGATTGAATAAAATCTGGAATTAAATAATCTATTATACCGTCTATATGTAGACTTAAAGACCCGCTATATTAACATAGCCTGATAAGAACTGTACTCAGCCATGATTGAATAAGCTGACCTGATTGTGTAGGTTGACCGTGACCAACAAGAGCCGGATTGCTATCCAGACCCAGCTCCGAAAAGGGGATGGTCTGAAATGCCTCTTCTGTAACCTGGCGTTTATAGAAGCAATCCGAGACTCTGGCCTATCGTCGCCAAGTTTAGCCAGAAACTGGCTTATGCTAATGATATCGACATCATTAGAAGATCCAAACTATTTCTGCGAGAATCCTTCATCCATATCGATCGGGCGGTGCAAAGTCAGGCTGCAAATAACTGAAGGAAAGACGAAAGTAACAGAAGAAAAAAAAAGGCTGGATTTGTAGGAAAAGTATCTAGAGTTTGACAGGCTATCCCAGAAGGAGAGATAAATTTAAAGAAGCGCAACTCTTCAACAACCGTGGCTCAATTGTTGCAGCCGATAACAATATGGAGGAAGAAATACGCGGGCAGCTGGTCAATTCCAACAAAGGCTACTGTTCGAATCCCAAAATCTTAACCGAACCTTAAAGTTTCTGATGTCGTCGACCACGGTTCTGCCAGCACTCACATATGAACTCGCGACTTAGGTGCTCAGCAAAAGGCACTCTGACTTCTTAGTCACGTTCTAGAGCAAAAACTTGTAGAGCAACGTTCATCTCATAGGTGAAGAAGGGCGATTCCGGAGATGCTACAGCCAAAAGTTGTACGTTAAGTGCCTAGAATCTGATCTAATAAAGGCGCATAGCTCGCATGACCGAAGGAAATCTTCTCGGAAAAACCTATCAAGTCATCGAGGAACACCTCGTCTGCACTAGAAAAATGGTGTTGACCAGGATAATAGGACGACATTGGCTTACGATCAAGATGAAGCCAGGGCTGAACTCCGGTTGTAAGGCCAATGACGATGTTTATGTTTGTTTTAATTATAACTTATAAAACAAAAACGATTCATACACACCCCCTTTCTTATTAGCCATTTTAGGCGAAATAGAACAATTTTATTACGGTTTATTTTCACACCTTGATTAGCCAAGTGGGTAAAGCACCGGCGTTTAATTAGTGTGGTTGTTGATTCAAATCCAGCCATGATTGTACAACAATCTTTGAGTTAAGCTAGCTCTGAATATGCCACTGTATTGATTCTGTGGTAAAGTGAGTGATTGAACTTATAACTGCCCACTCGTTGTGAATGGGTCTCTCTATGAGCCCTAGCCCTTTCAGTTAAGCTTTCTCGTGGACGAAGCTCTCTATCAGCTTCAGTCTCTCAACATTCATACAACCATAGGATTTTTAACGTTGCTGAATTTCACGAATATATTGATTGTACTATAAATAAAAAACAGGTTGCTGGCTTAAGTCTTTCGTTCGGTTTTCACTAACTTTCGGTTAAGGTTAGTATCAAAAGTTATTCCTGATACGTTGCTGTGGTGGAATTTCGTTTCTAAAATCAAATGTGTGGAGAAAAAATCCTGCAATTCCGGTATAGTAGTTTTTTCTGGGGAAAAGTAGTTTTCTGGAAAAAAGTAGTATGCAGCTTGTGACTTAATTTGAAAGTTTCCCTAATGCTCAAAAGGAGAGAGTACATGGAATTAATTAGTCTGCCATATAATTTTGTCACCTGTGCCAGAAATTAAGATAGTTGAGGTCATATTTGAATTGAAAACAACTGGAATTAAAATTGAAAGCTCAAAGTACTTTGTACTTTGAATGCATTTCAATGCGCATTCAAGCCAGCCTACAACTCCCTAGACAAATATATTTTCGTGTAAAAATAAATGGCAAACTATGTGCCGAAATTCCGGCAGCTTACTAGGTTTTATAAGGAAGTTAAAGAGTTACTTCTAACTTATAGCAAAATATGTAACCTTTAGACGTAGCAGGCATCGTTTATATTAGATATTAGAAAAAACTTAGCAAAAAAAAAAACCAAAATAGGTCATATTTTTAGCTTGTTTAAATTTGTAAAATTTTGGGTTGTGCTAACTTCCTACAGAGTATTTTGAACATTATGGCTTAAAAATCCTTCAAATTATCGATTCTCCTAAATTGGTTTTCTTTTTGGAAAATTTGTGGTAGCACGAAAACAGTAGCCCTTCTTCAAATGACTTATTGTTTATCTCCCAATAATTAACATTCATTTTAAGTGAATCGGTTTTTTGTCCTTTGGCTGATCTTATTAAACATTCTATGGTAGTAACAGTTAGCCTCGTTTTTTGCAAGGTAATAAAATTTAGTCCTTAATGAAAGAAAATATTTGCATTAATGGTTGAAACAAAAATGCAATGCTCCCTAACAGTTTTAGCCCCCAAACCCGACAAGAGTTTACTGTACGTTAACTTTCGCAGTAAAGTGTCTGTAATTAAACTAGGGCACCCACCAACTGCTGGCGATGTTCAAATACACGCACGGAGGGCCGATCGTGATTGCTCATCGCAATTTTGATTTAGTTTCGCTGTGAGTCAGTACCTGTGGCAAATCAAAGGCTAAGTGTGCCGCGAAACTAATCACACTTAGCACACAATGTTGGTGAAAAAATTCTCTTCCAACTTTTACTTCCAGACCTGCATCGAAATATAACTTTATTTTATTTACAATGGTTACTATTGACTACAAATCGTATCTCGAGTGCTTCCGATAAGCACACATGATAGCCGTTTCGATGTAGTTCTAACAAAATATTGACGTTTGAGTTCATGTTAAAAGTCAAAGTGGGAGTACACATACGTTGAGCACTCCGCCAAGGGTCACTAAAATTATTAACACGAAAAGAAGAGATTTTGTGTATATTATGTATCGGAATATCATCCTGCGTACTTGAGTTTGTATCCTTGGATTGTGTCCCAGTTTTTTTTTCGTAATAATCGTAAAGTCATTTCTTGTCTGTGTCATTTTTTCGTAATATATTTTTGTTTGGTTTTATTTCACTGCAGCTTTCAAATTATAATCCGTCACTTACAACATGTCAAAACTCAGCGCATTTGCTGATCAAATATTCATATTTGCTATGAGAGAAAGTTTGTGCAACAAAATGAAAATAAATGCTCAGAATATAATATATATTTGAGTAATAATACTTGATTTACTTTTTAAATAGTTTTCTACGCATATTGTAATATTATACATTGGTCTGTTTTCTAATATCTTGGGTAAATTTATTTGAGGTGAATTTTACTTCTGTAATGGTAGAAAATTAACCAAAAATCAAATTTTGGGTGAAAACTGCAAAATAAGAAAAAAAAGTCAAAAGTGACGTTTCTGTTCATATGTCCGTTTCACCCACTCTCACGCAGACAATGTCAAATTAACAAGAAGAACAATATAAAGTATTTATAATAAAAATATAACAATTATCCGAAGAAGACACACTTAGTCACACAAGAGCTCATTGTGATACCGTATTGTGAGTGCACAATCCTTACTAAACAGGAAGCCAATCTGTGCTCTAAGTCCTTAATGAACTAGGCTATCTCCTTAAGGTTCACCGAAGCCACTTAAGCTAGGTTAGGAAAAAATTATGAGTCAAGAGACTTCATCCTTCTTCCAGCGAGGGCTTGATATTCACGCAGTAGGTAAAGAACTGTTTCTTCTTCCTCCTCGCATCTGCAGCTCCGGCTGAAATCGTCGTTGAGGGGACCCCGCCGCGCTGGATGTCTGCCAAACTGGCAGTGTCCAATTAAGACCACCGCGTCCGCGCGAAGAGATCCCATTTCCAAACTAAGAAGTTCCCTAGCGCGACCAATGTCAAGAGATTTCCACAAATGTCTAGTGATCGCACAGGAAGGTTCTCCCATCCAGTCCATTAAGTATTTTGATGATGCTCAGCTTAACTTAAGCCATCAAAGTCCCAATTGAGGGACTGCAAAGCACTTCCGGTAAAAGCACACCAGCTGTTGCGAGTTGTTTCCCTTAATGAAATTAATGACCTGGCATCATTGGATGCCTTGACATCTCATTAATTGACGTACTGCATCCAAAAAGACTAGCCTTGAGGAGGTGGAAAATGAAAATATTCACTCAGAATATCTGATTGCATAAAAGCCAATTGGCCGCTTCGAGATTCGCCAACAGTTCCATCTGAAAGATGCTGCAGTGTTCTGGCTTGTGGAAGGAAAACATCAAGTTAAGGTTAGTGTAAAATATACCATACCCCATTCTGTCGTTGAGTTTGGAGTCATCGGTATAGCATTACCTCCTGGAGTCCACCACCACCAGGAGTGCCTTCGTTGGGTTAGTACGAAGATCCTCCGTTATAAATAAGGCTGCTTACCTACTTACTTTCTCTAGCTTTTTTAGATTTTTAACCTTAAGTACGGCTAGCCACCAAACTACTGCTTCATACAGCAGGATTAGTTCCACTATACTAATGTAAATTCAGGTGCCTAGTGTGTACCTAGTTACAGATTGGATACAATGAAAAAAATAAAATAATAAGAAGTAAATGAATAAATATAAATATAAGTATATAAAAATAATTAAAGTAGAAAATTCAATAAAGTTAAATTAAATAAAGAAAAAGTGAAAAGAAAAATCCATTATTAACAAGAATCTTCAATTCAACACGCAAACTGCGCAATTACAGATAGGATAGTAAAATTATAAGAGGTAAATGAGTAAATATAAATATAAGTATATAAAAAATAATTAAAGTAGTACTTAAATAAAGTAAAATTAAGTAAAGCAGAAAAAAAAGAAAAAAAAAAGATCCCATTATAAACAGGAATAGGAAATAAAATTAATTAAAAACAACAATTTTACAGCGAACCATATTTTTAAAGATGGCAATAGAATGTGAAAGACGACCAAGTGGAAGATTGTTATGAGTGCCTAAGAGTCGCAAAACAGGACATTGGAAAAAAGTATTAGTACGAACATAAAGTACTTCAAATAAAATGGAGGACATGATTAGCCTTACGTGCTGCCGCGCAATGAACAAAGATACTAAAGAGGAACTAACCACGAAGCCGGCAATCCGAGAAGCTCTGCTAGTGACATCTAGCGACATGAATATCGAATTTCAGTTTGCTATCAAATATGACCCCAAGATATGAGAAATGTTCGACACAAGAGAGAATAGTGCCTTCAATAGCATAACGAAAGACATGCGTGTGAAACTTAAAAGAAAAGGGCATAAAAAACACTTGGAAACATTAAGGGACAAACAGTTCAAATTACACCAACCAGAGAAAGCATACAAATCATCCGGAAGAAGCAGAGAGTTAGCAAAATTTTTGAGCACCTGCAGGATTTTCAAATCATCTGCATACAGAAAACATGAAAACTTGAAAACACTGGGAAGATCATTGATAAACAGACTAAACAAAAGTGGTCCTAAGATGAAATCTTGAGGTACACCAGACGAAGAGGAAAAAGGTGAGGATGACAAGCTAAAGAGGGAGACAATAAAAGTGCGATCAGTTAAAAAAAAGAAAAGATTCAAGAAAGCAAAGTTTCACGCATACCTTAATGCTTTAGTTTGACAAAAAGCAGCGTATGATTAACTGTGTCAAAAGCTTTGGCAAAATGACATCAGCTTGATTGTTTCTGTCGACTGCAGAAGCAATTGTATGCTTAAACTTGGGGGTCCTTTCCGCTGATAGAAGGTTGAGGTCCAGAATAAGTCCCAGATATTTTACTTTGTCTCTGCGTCTTTTAGGAATTCCGTTGAGCTTCGGTAGGTCGAAGAATATAACTCTATACCTCCTCGTGAAGAGCAAAATTTCCGTTTTATTTGAGTTAGCGCTGAGACCACTGTGAGGAATGATTTAATCTCTCCTATAGGATCAACAAATCAAGCGTTCAGATCAAATTGATAAAGTTTCCTTAAAATCCGCTAACTTTCAAATTCCAAAATAAGGAATTAAGAACACCACAGTGGAGGCTGCAAATGTCGATGTCGCAAAAGCGATCGGTGGAAAGATTCCAATCCAATTATTTGGACATGCATTTTATTTCTTCCGACGAAATAAAACACATGTACAAATAATAAGCACTGCTATTCACCGATATTCAATGATTTCGCAAAACCAACGTACAAACATCTTCAAAATCTTCAAACTTCATCGGCTATTTTTTCGAGTAGTCTTTGGCATTCATAATACAATAGCGTACGCTATCCTCTTGTATGCCTGCACACTTAATCCATCAATTATCACTGTTCGAAAGTGATATTGGTACATCGCGAAGTCCCGGCAACTTCATAGTGCGATTATCCTACTCTACCAAGTGCATCTTGTTCGAGTGCGCTGCCGTTGAGATTGAACGAGCAATTTTTTCAAGTAGCCATTCGCAACAAAACTTATGCAATTACGAAAACAATGCATCAAGACCTGATGGATCAGCAATAGTTTTCCGAATTGCATTCATTCAGTTTTTTATCTGTCGGTCTTTGAAGTGAAATGTCCGATGACTGCGCGATCGTATCTTTGCAAATGACATACATGGATCACTAGAGCTACTGTGCAAGCACACGCTGCCGGTCATTTTCAATTCGACTGAATTAAGCTCAAGCGATTGTTGCAATTGTATTATTCATATTGAAGTATTGTTGACACAAATCTGAAAAATGTCAATGCTAATTAACCGTCAGTACATATTTCGGTGGCATGCAAGTCATTCGAATAAACCCAGGTTTGGTTCAAGTGCATTACGTTAATAGATTAAGAAATGAGGACAACTTGTAAAATTCCTCAAAAATACCATCTCGCCCTTAACAAATTGGTCATCATAAGTAAATTGAAATGCAATGCGACATGACTGTCAAAGTAAACTCATGAATGGCGATGGCATTGCTGATTGCTCCATACCTTTGTAAATTAGTCATTCATATACGAGTATTTTCGTTTTAGTCGTTTCACTGAAAGTCAATCGTTCATTCACGTGTTTCCGGTATTGAATGAATTACAAAATATTGACCTGAACAAAAAGAAATGAACGAAGCAACTGTTGCTCTAGAGCGCGTGTTAGCCGTGAGTGACACAGGGGGAAGCTATGTATTTGCCTCTGGGCCTGTTTTAATTTTGTCTAGGAACGGTACTATGCTGCTCCGATTTTTTTTCGTTTCCGTGCATATTTGTAAAAGAAATGCGAGAGAGTTTCACCTGGAGCTTCGTTTGACAAGTGTATGTGTCTTTACATGATTAAATCTTAAGATAAGATTGAGATATTTGATGTGTTGTTTTAAGAGAAGATAGTGTGCATGCACTGGTATTTGTTATCATAGAGGTAATTTCCTTTGATCTGACTGAACTTGGGCTTATTAATTGAAGCATAAATTTCATTGCTAAGTGTCTGTTTGCATTAGCTTGAGTTTAATAAGGGGACGAGATGAAAGAAAGTTTGATATTTCGATTAGAAGCCGACGTTTTTTTTTCGGATTATTTAACATGAGCGGGTGTTGTAAAGCTTTCACTTTTATGATGCAAAGAAATGAAATGAGTTTTCTTTTAAAATATTTATTCATATTTTTTCTACTGGAACGAATGTGATTATACTAGTATTAGCATTTCTAAAATTAAATTTGTCTAGGTTGCTGCATTTTGCATTCAAAATATTTTACCTTAGCTTAACATTGAATATTCTTCAAGCATTTTTTCCAAATCGATATTTTATCATTTTTCTTTTTTATTTGCAGGTAAAATTATGACAAATATCAGTAAAGATCCATCATCCATCAAACAAGTGAAATTGAAAATCATTTTTTTCTTTGCAAAAAATGCATTGGAATTATAACTTGATGAAGAAGACAAGTAATTATGAATCATAGTATATAAGTCAAGTGACATATTTAAATATTTTGCACCATTAAAACTATCTTTCACTTTTCTGACTGGTACTTTGTTTTATAAGTACATGTATCTGTACAATTTTAAATAATGTAAGGACCTTGCGTAGGCGTGTAGAGCAGCTAATAAAATTCCCTGCATATATTCTTTGACGGGTCACTTTCATCTGGTGTTTTTCAAAAATTTCAAAAAAGGCGATAAACGTTGCATCGAAAATTATGGGTAAATTGCTATATTATCTTTGATTCCAAAACTTTTTGAAAAGATTGTCTACAATAAACTTTCTCCACTAGTTGATTCATGTCTGAATGAACAATAGCATGGATTTTGAAAAGATCGCTCAACTATCACAAACTTGTCAATTCTAGTTTCGGACGTTCTGTGTAAAATGGAGAAAGGCTATAAAATTGACGCAGTCTAAACAGACTTTAGCAAAGATTTTGACAAAGTTGACCATTCTATATTGATCCTAAAGCTGCACGAATTCGGATTTTCCGGATCTTTACTTAGCTGGTTCAGTTCCTACTTCCGCAATCGAATCCAATTCGTAAAATTTCAAGGAGTTTTATCAAAAAATATATTTGCTCCCTCTGTTGTACCACAAGGTAGCCATCTTGGCCCACTTCTCTTTAACATATTCATCTCCGATCTATCTGATGTCCTGTCAAACATACCTCATCTACTTTACGCAGACGACCTCAAATTGTAATACCATGCCATTAAATCTAATTCTTCAATCCAAGCTTGACTGCCGTGTCCATTGTTGCAATATATACCATTTGCAAGTCAAATTCATCATTTCGCAAGTCAATTTAACACTTTTGCAATTCAATTTAACACTTTTGCAATTGAATTTAACACTTTTTTAAAACAATTTAACATTTTTGCAATTCAATTTCACATTTTCGCAATTCAATTTAACTTTTTTGCAAATCAGTTTAACGCTTTAGGAATTGTGATATTACTTAGCTTCGAGTGTGCGAAATGAATAGAAGAAACGACGAATGTGAGTGCTTGTTTAATTAAAATCGGAAAAGTAGTATTACAAAAATAAGTAAACATTATATTTTACCAATTTGTAAATTACGTATGATATTACTATTGCTATTATAGCAATTTAATCTTACCATTGATAGTAAAAATATTTGTTACTGTTTGTCCTAATCAAAAATATTTTCAATTGCTAAAAAATATGATGTACAAATTATCAAATAATTTCATTCTGATTTCATTTGAATGAAATTATACGCAAGTAATAATAAAAATCGAAAAAATCGAACAATAATTACAGTGATAATGATAATTACCGTGATAATATGATTTTTATTATTACTTGCATATCATTTCATTCAAATGAAGTCAGAATGAAATTATTTGATAATTTGTACCTAATTTTTTTTAGCAATTGAAAATATTTTTGATTAGGACAAACAGTAACAAATATTTTTATTATCAATGGTAAGATTAAATTGCTTGCTATAATACCAATAGTAATATCATACGTAATTTACAAATTGGTAAAATAGAATTTACTTATTTTATACCATTCCTAAAGCGTTAAACTGATTTGCCAAAAAGTTAAATTGAATTGCGAAATTGTGAAATTGAGTTGCAAAAATGTTAAATTGAATTGCAAAAGTGTTAAACTGTTTTAAAAAAGTGTTAAATTCAATTGCAAAAGTGTTAAATTGACTTGCAAAATGATGAATTTGACTTGCAAATGGTATATACAAGCTCTCGCTTAATATTGATAAATGCCAAATTATAAGTTTTACCTATAAATGTACGGTTACACAGAACACTTACTCTCTCGGCAACAACTTGTTAAGGGGGGAAATACACGTAAAATCGAAAAAAACTGCGAATTTCAGATTGATTTAAAATATATATATTGTTCATTCAGAAAATGTTTAATATTTAATCCTTAAAGTACATGTCTCACAGTAAATGAAAATATTTTTTTAATAATTTTTCAACACAAACTGGCGGCGATGCGAGCGAATGAAAAAAAAAACACATCAAAAACTGCCTCGTACAGCTTAACGCCTTTCCCGGGAAACTTGCAACGTTCAGAGAGAAAAAAATATGCTAATGAGATGTATAATTCATAGGTGAACCAATAAAATTTATTAAAAAAAATTAAATTTTTACATTAATTATAGATTAGACAAAAAATCGATTATTTTTCAAAAAAATCACGCTTTAAACATTAATAAACAAATTATTTTTCTGAAATTACAATAACATTTAGGTTCAACGAGGAGATAATACTCTTTTGTAGATGTGGTATAAATTTGAGCCGGATCGGTTCAATATTATTTGAGATATTTTGTACGGCAGTTGAAAAAGTACTACTTTGAGAAAAACGCGTTTAAAGTTTTAAAGCTCCACCGACCTGGGGAACGCCGCACTGCCTATAACTGACTATAACTCGAGAACTAATACGAACATGGCTTCAAAACTTTTTTTGGTATATTTCAAGAGCATTTCAAACATTTTAGTGTAATAAAAAAAATCGATTTTTTTTAGCAGTTACATGTATTTTCCCCCTTAACCCGCGTTGATATCATTGTTGATCTCAGTGTTATCTTGGATAGGAAACTTCGTTTCACTTCGCACTACAACAAAATGCTTTCTCGTGCGAATAAGCAGCTCGGCTTTATTAAGCGACGAGCCAAGGAATTTAAAAACTTGTGGGCTACATTGCATTTGTACGCCCACTTGTTGAATACGCCTGTATTATCTGGAACCCAGCCTTTGAAATCCACAATAACAGACTCGAGTCCATACAAAAACAATTTTTACTTTTCGCCTAAAGAGAATTGAATAACCCTTACGACTTCGAAAATTTACCCCCCTATGAGGTTAGACTGGGTCATATAAATTCTGGTGTACCCCAAGGTAGCCATCTTGGTCCACTTCTCTTCAATATATTTATTTCCGACCTATCTGACGTCCTAGCAGGCATACCTCATTTATTCTATGCAGACGACCTCAAACTTTATCTGACCATTGAATCAAAATCGGATGCCCTCTTTCTCCAATCCAAACTTGATTCCCTCGATCATTGGTGCAATGTAAACAAGCTCTCTCTCAACATTAATAAATGCCAGGTTATTAGTTTTTCCAGAAAATGCACGGTCACACACAATACGTACTTCCTCGGTAATAATGTACTAACTCGAGTTGATAACATTGTTGACCTCGGTGTTATCTTAGATGAAAAACTCCGCCTCACTTTACACTACGATAAAATACTTTCTCGTGCAAACAAACAACTTGGCTTCATCAAAAGACGAGCCAAAGAATTTCGTAGTCTGTGGGTCACAAGATCTTTATACACTTCACTCGTACGTCCTATTCTCGAATACGCTTGCATTAGCTGGAATCCTGCTTTTGAAACCCACAGTGACAGACTCGAGTCAATACAAAAGCAATTTTTACTTTTCGCCTTGCGAGAGCTATACAACCCTTATGACTTTAATAGCCTACCCCTTTATGAGTTTCGACTGGGTCATTTAAACCTATCGACACTAGCCTCCAGAAGAATGGTGATATCGGCCTGCTTCACATTCGACGTCATTAGAGGCGCTATTAATGTAGAATTCTTGAATAATAAAATTTTGATAAATATCCCTGTGAGGAACACCAGGTCCAATCGTTTCCTAAAAGAATATTCCCATTCGACCACATATGGAGCTAATGAGCCAGTAAATAGATGCTGCAGAATATTCAACAGAATAAGCAATTTATATTCCCCTACGATTTCCAAATCATCCTTCAAGTCCTCTCTTTTCGATGCCATCCGTACCCTTAACCTTAAGCTATAGCTTTTAAGTCAATGTTTATTTATTGATTGCTATTTATTGATTTATTTGTTACTCTTTTTTTTTTAATTTGTTTGTTTTTTACTTATTTAACTTGTTTGTTTTTATTTTTTCCTTTACTTTACTTTACTTTTCCATTTTTTTTTTATTTTAATTTGATGTCCTTTTTTTAATATGTGATTTTGTACCTTGTTTTGGTGAATGAATAAATATAATTCCACTTGCATCCAGAAGAATGGCGATATGGGCCTGTTTCACATTTGACGCCATTAGAGGCGTTATTAGAGTTGAATTCCAGAATAGTAAAATGGTGATAAATATCTCCGTAAGGAACAACAGGTCCAATCGTTTGCTAAAGGAATATCCACATTTCAGCATATATGCAGCTAATGAGCCGGTAAATAGATGCTGCAGGATTTTCAATGGCTTTAGCAACCTTTGTTCCCCAACGATTTCCAAACTATTCTTCAAATTTTCCTTTCTCCAAGCCAATTGTGCCCCGTAATTAATTATTATTATAATTGTTAATTTAAAGTTTTTTTAATTATTGTTTTTAATTGTTATTCATTTATTTTTTTGTTTATTTATTATCTAGCTCAAACTTATTTATTTACTTATTTATTTATGCGTTATTTACTTGTACCTTCTTTTTTTTATTACTAATGTTTTATTCATTTATAGTTTTTTTTCCTTGTCCTGTTTCAATCTGTTTGGTAGTTATATATGCATTAAATTTATGCCTTGTTTGGGTAGTAAATAAAATAAAGTAAAATAAGTCACGGACTCTATGCCCCTTTATTTGTATGCTCAAATTCTTCTTACTGAGACTTGACGATCTGCATCAATTTCGGATTTCTAGATTTTCCCAACTGGACGTTTTTCTTGTGTTCTACCCTCCAATTTCTAATTGTTATTTTTGAAATTTTATGCAGATTGACACCAATGGATCGTGGGCACATCGGATTTTCAGATTGGACAAGTTTTTCTTAATCATTCAAAAGAAAAGAAGGAAAATTCATAAACGCTTAGGGCGGTCCTTTGCGAATGCTCATTAGATATACCTTTTGCTGCAAGTCAAGGATAGTTTTTTTTCCAATTCTCAGGTACAGCGAAACTGCATCGTATCAAAATTGCAGAGAAAGTAAAAATGATATTTTAAATTGTAATAGATTACTTCGAATGTTGGTGGAAACCAACTTATTCCATATATACGTGAATACAACAAAAGCGTTGAAATTGATACTAAGGTTAAATAAAGCAAATA
This sequence comes from Nemotelus pantherinus, assembly GCA_963978885.1. Taxonomy (NCBI): domain Eukaryota; kingdom Metazoa; phylum Arthropoda; class Insecta; order Diptera; family Stratiomyidae; genus Nemotelus; species Nemotelus pantherinus. Next base: position 217,769,649 of record OZ022264.1, read on the forward strand.
ATGGCATGAATATTGATGATATTGTCTTAAATTTTTAAATAACACTTTGCGATTGGGTACCATAGCACATAAGTGCTACATGCTAGTATCATAGCTCATTGCATTTAAGAACATGCAATGCCTCAATGTCCTTTGAGAAACACTTCCGTGGAAGAAAAAAAGCTTACTGGGGGTGCGATTAAGTCGCTGAACTACGGCGCATCGTTATTGCGTCCCTTAAAAAACCGCAGGCTGTCGAGCTTCACAATTTTCCCAAAGCCATTAAAAGGAGCAAACACCACAAATGGCAGTATCTTTACCAGAAAATCTACTCGATCCCGAGAATGAGAGATACATCGTCTCCCCGTTGACTGCATATGGTCTAGCGCTCCCAGAGACATGGCAACTTTAAAGTGCATTGTCAGTTCGCTAAAAACACATGCTGGCATCATCTTCTACCGAAGAATAACTCATCGACGCAGTGCCTGAGTGAGGATTAGAAAGACTTCGATTCCTGATAGAGTGCCAGTTGAAGCATTTGAAGTTGTAGTGGAGAATCAACTGCGGCTATTACTGGAGCTATTTAATTCCCGTTTAGTGGCAGGGTTCTTTCCATTACGATAGAAAGTTCCCCGATTGGTACTTATCGATAATGAGAGAGAAGTCTGGACAATCCGACCACGTATCATCCGCTCTGTATGCTAAATATGACGAAGAAGCTTCTCGAGCGGCTGCTAAAGCCACGGTTGCTGGCAACAATCAGATCAGCTTTTGGTCTGTCTGATAAGCAGCGCAACTTCTGAAAAATGCACTCAACTCCCCATACTATTTTAATGGTGATTGGGGCGATAGCAAGAGCGGATGATTCATGTCACAACGATAAACCGGTCATTTTGCTGGTGACGCTAGATGGCCAAAATACCTTCAATTTGGTAAAGTGGATAAACGTTCTTTTGGCATTCGAGCATAGCATCCGCATTGCTGACTATTTGTTGATTATGCTGTGCGATTATCTTAGGGAGCTATGACTACTGTTAGGCACCAACGAAAGATATCAGAGGAGGCGTATCATTATGTATGTGTAACACAGGGGTCATCCCTCGAACCCAACCACTGAAACATCGATTACGATGGGCTTTTGTGCTTGAAAATACTACGGATGTGTTTTTAGTGGGTTACGCTGATGAGGACGTAGCGGTAATCACTGTCAGAACTGCTGATTTAGCCCAATTCAGCAACTCATGAGAAGGTTTAAATGCTGGATAACTGACCATAATCTACAGCTGTTGGCTCGCTGAGCAGTGGAACGGGCAGTATTAGTGTTTACTTTATGGAGCCGAAATATGACTGAAAGCACTACACGCTATGCAGTTTAGGACGCGAATCGCCAGGGTCCAGCGTAGAGATACTGTACAGTGTTTGTGGCCGAGTTCGTGGTATCGAGAGTGATCCTTATAGATTTTTTCGTTGTAGTAAGAAAGTCCCCGTATAGACCGTTGAAAACAAAGGACAGCCCCCTTGAAAAGGGCAGCTCATTCATGCCAATCCACCACTCACATCAGTAAAAAGTTGTAACCCACTCAGTTGGGCTTCAGTTATTGTAGTATCTATCTCGTATTCTCGTCGGATTTTGTAAAGATAAAATTTGACAGGCATACTAACAGGCGGTCACATCACAGCATTAAATTTTTAATTTTTATTTTCATAAAAGACATAACTACTGCTTGAGAATGATCATTCACATGTAGGTCACAAAAGTGTTGTGACTGGGTCAAACTATGATAAATTTACATCACGCATTAGCTCAGGCATTTGTGATCTTATCGCAGCACCCATCGTATTCGACAAATTCCATCTCTTCCGTATGATCTCGCATTCGAGCAACTAGTACGCGTACTAAATAACAGAAGCCCGGCAACTTATGACCTAACAGATTAAAAGAGCGTCGATCCTAGTCGGGGTGAATAGTTGCTTTGTACCTTGCCGATTCACATCTAATGAGCCGTACCTCGCTCGACGGTTCGAAAGCTCAATATTAAGGATGTGCGAGTGATGCCTACGGCCTGCGTTCGACGAGCTAGCCTAGATCCAAAGGGGCCTAGTCAGATTTTGTCTTCCGTAGACTGGAAGTGTAAAAAGATATACTAGCATGAAAACGCAGAGAAGGACACTAAGAGCTCTAGTGTAAGCGCATATGCGAGCCCTCCGGATTTGGCAGCAATACTGGAGGGCAAGCAACAAGGGTCACTGAATGGCGTGATTATAGGTGTGCTAAATCCACGGGCCAGCAAAAAAGAGTCTCTAAAGCTGTCAAAAATGTATCCGCAGCATTTTATATGCGAAAATTTAAAGAAATAGATTTTGACTTCTATGTTAAATGATTTGTATTGTCTGCAATATGTTATTGTTTGGTTACCTTTCCAAAAAAATATGCATTTAGTAAACAAAGTAATGTTTTCGAAAAAAATATGTATTTTGTAAACAAAAATATCTATGATCTTAAGTAACACTTGCATAATGTTTTTCCATTAGTTTAGAAGGTTTATACCAGAACATATTGCATGTATGAAATGATTGCTTACTATACACTGGTAATGCAGTTGTTAAATGGCTAAATGGGTAGGAGAATCCTCATATCCCCAGTTATTAACATTATTTAGTATGAAAAGACTACTAGAATTGGACTACTCGGGTGTGCGAAAAAACGCACTTAATATTGCGGTTAACCCCAAGCAAGAACAAAACAGCATGAATTGTCACATATGAGCTGAATTTTGTTAAAAATCCAAGAACGTTGGAATGAGCCAAAATGCTTTTATTTTTAATGTCTAGAGCCGTGTTTGTATAGAGTCTCTATTAACATTAAAATACATGGCTATAGAGGCGGCATAAAGAAAAAAAATACTAATTGCTTGGTGAAACTCAGAACTATAGATCTGGGTGCATATTGATGATTATCACACATTGGTGGTACGCTTGTAATGTTTTCTCAAAGAGTGAACAAATTATTCATTAATAAATTCCACTTTATTTCCTGAAGTATAAACTGATTATTTTAGTGTACTTTCACAATAGTAGTGCTTCCTACAACTGGTAAAGTATTCCAAACAACGACAAAATGATGCATTGACAATTTAATTTCTCACATCTAAAGAAGTATGAAAAAGATATAAAAAAAGTGTGCTAAGTAACAGAAAAATCAATAGTCGCTTTTATACCAGGTATTTCAAGGATAAAAAACACTTGTCAAAACAAAATAAAAAACACTTGTTGCTTGCAGTTAGAGTATTTTCTGCAGCATATGAAATAGCTTGCTTCCGCTTGCGGCAAGATTTTTAAGTGCTAATTGCATTAAGTCTTTAGCATACCCTTGAAAAAGCCTTGAGAACGTTAAAGGCTTTCGTCGCGTTAATCATCAAAGTTCGCTGCTGAAGGAGTGTTATTTCGAATGAACAACAAATGCAGTATCAATGAAGTTTAATAAAATTTTATTTTTAAGCCACTGGACCCCACAAATCTGCTTAGTTCAAACAAACTTTTTAATAGTCTATAAATTCAGACCCTGCAAAACATACGAAAACCGATCAAACCGTAAACATTGATTGAGAGTCACAGTGCTTGCGTTGATGTTTGATAATGATAACTTAATAATGATAACTTAACAAACAATGATAATGATAACTTAACAAACAAGTGCTGGAATCGCTCCCAAATAAACTTTCTTATCTTTTATTATATATTTATTATATTATATTGCTTTGAGGTGTAAAATATTTTGATATTATTTGTTGTAATTTTTCTGCATTTCCTATTTACATAGATGAATAAGATCAGAGGCTCCAAAGTTTAAGCGCTTTATTTAGGTTTAGTACAGAATACCACCGATGGGGATCTTAATTTATTTGTTAGCTTCAGTTTTTGCTGACTCTCCAAACAACTCACGAAACTGTTGACCAAACATCATTTAGAAGTAAAGCCTTCGCTCTGGTTAGTTTCTAAATGTAAAATTTATACGCGATTGTTTTGCATAAAAAGTTTGTCATTGTTGTTTTGACCTATTATCTCTTCTATGCAAGCATTTTATTTTAGCCAACTAAAGTTTACTATCTCATATTTTCCTCTATGGTGGCAACTCATGCGGTTTAAATAAAAAAATCTGTGCCATCTTTAATTTTTTGGCTGATTCTCATGCGGCTTTGATCGCTTTCAGGAGACCGTTTGCTCTCTTTCAAATTGTCCTTATCCAAATTTATCTACCTGTAAATTAAGGGTTGATTAAATTTATTGATGGCAACGTCAGATATTTTCGAAGAAGTGTTATGAGAGATCGTATGCAAAAAACGTATATAGAGAATCGATAACCTTCAAAGCAGTTAAATCCCGATGTTAAATTAAGCAAAAAAGTGGTCTCTGAAAAATTTTCAATTCAGTGGATACCTCGATCTTACTGCAAAATGACGATTGAATTTAACTATTGTCAAATGTTTTCAAATAAAATACTAAAACGCGTTTATATACTTAAACAAAAACAGTTTTTTTTTCTTAAATATTGATATTGAGTAATATAGTGTAAGCTCATATCCATGAAAAATGTAGTAAAATCAAAAAACTGAAACGAAAAACTTAAGCCAGCAACCTGTTTTTATTTATCGAACAATCAACACTTGGTGAAATTCAGAAATAGTAATAAATCGCTCGTTCTACTAAACCGGGCTGAAACGTTAACTTAACTTATAATCAGCGTTAGGGTTGGCTAAATTAGTTTCCAAAAAGTTTAACGAAAACCGTACACAAGGTTTTGCACTTGGTTTTTCTTGTAAAAAGGTCTACTAGAGTAATTCTGCTAACTGTAACTATTGTACTGTAGCTAAGATCAAACACAATTCTGATACAGGCTGTATCATTAATCTAGGTTATGTCTATAATTGAAGCCTCCCCAACTTCAATCTCTATACTCGGCAAAGGTTTTAGTGGAACTACCTTTCAACCTAAGAGAAGCACCAGAGAATCGTGTGTTATTATTATAATCATTAGAAAGTAGTTGGACCAAAAACAAATTAAGGAGCGGTAAATGCTCATTGTAAGGCATATGAGGAAGATCATATTTGAATAGTAGAGTGGGAGTAAGTAGAGTGCGAAAAGAGAAATCAGATGCCTAGGTGATCCTGCAAATGAAATATCAAAACAAATGAAATATCGAAAAACCCCTAGCGCATCAGAACCGCTAGAAACACTAATGTTCGAAGAACAGTAGAGAATTTGTGCAGATTTTGAGTGTATATTCTACCACTAGCTACTTAAAACCACTACCACTAGCTACGTCTCCTACTAAAGACCAATACACCCCAAGTAATAATAGACCCTAAGCCAATTTAATTTGGATGACTTCATCGAAAGTTACAGTGATAGAAAGGTGTTTGGGATCGAAATCCAAAAAATTTCCAGACTTAAGAGAATTTGAACATTGTTTACTTATTTTCATTGTAAGTGTTCACGATGTGAATACTTAATGTAAACAATTATTGGTACCAAAATAACAAAAATGTCTCGTGCTGGCAACCCTTTGCTAGCACCGAAGCCAAACATATGTCGGATCTACCTTACGTTGAAGTCAACCTAATCTGCGAATTTCCTATTGATCCGATGACTAGATTGGAAGTTCAATGGATAGAAAGAAATTCAAGGTTACCACTCGCAAAAGTTTTCAAATTTTCTAGATCTAAATATTTGTTGTTTATTTTCACTACGAGACCACTACGATTTGAAAATTTTATGATAAAATCGCTTACTAAAGATATGCCAAAATAAAAACAAAAACAAGCATAGCTGGTAACTCTATCATTGTTTGCCCAACTAGATTCAAACAATCAATAAAAATGTGACTGTGGCATGCAAAAATGCACAATGTGCATTGAATTTAATTGACTGTTGGTGCTTGAGGCCCGGCCTTTCAGAAAATTCTGGTTAAATGTTACTTATTTTCTTCTCAAAGAAAAGTGCTAATGCTTCCAGCAATGGAGGGTACAGCTGTTTGTATTAAGAAGCATGTAGAAACGAAGCTTGTGCGAACTCTAAATGGTTTCGGACAATACAAGACAGCCTTCAGTATCACTTGGTGCCTGAACCTGATATAATTATGTGAATCTACGTAACAATCATAAGACCGATAGTCACGTTCTTATTCGCAAGAAGTAAGTGCACAAAGGACTGTGTCCCGTTATCTGTAGTGCCATGAGTACTACTCCTGGGGCGGTGCTTGACGCGTTTCCCAATCTTCCGACTAGACATTCAAATTTGGAGTGCAGCGATGACCAAATCATTTAATGTTTCAACTATTTTATCATTTTGAAGCTTCCAGCAACTGCTGCTAATACACACATGCAGTCACTTGAAATAAGTAAATCATGTGTTATTCTACCAAAACCAATACATAAACATTATGTAGATTTATCATAGTATGTAAGCATAAAGTCTCACCGGCTCCATTTCATTCAATCCGCACTTGCTAGAAAGTTCTATGTTACTACCCGCATGTCCAATATTGTTCGTTATGCTTCTCGGAAAATGCCCGAAATAAAGATTCTGAATTTATATTTGACTTATAGTGTATCAACAGCAAACATAAAATAATTTTATTCAATGTCCAAACGAAAACGATTCAACTCAGTCTTACCATTGACCATCTGAACGATATATTTATATTTGCTTAAAATATTTTTTGAAATGAGATCAAAATCGAAACTGCATGCTAATTATTGTGCAATTGACATTGTGTTGGGGGGGTTTACCGATGTGATAATATTTTTGTGTTAGTAACTATCAAAATAAACAGCATACGTATGACGATAGTTGTGAATGATTGTGTTGACATGTGATTGATTTGTAATATGTTTTCAGCGGAAAAACTTGAACCATTTGTAAAGTTCGAATTATTTTGATTTGTAAAAAATTTGATTCATTCGGCAAGCTCCAAAAGCTGACCGATCAACCACATACGAGTACTTTGTGGTTGTTGCTATCCTATCAAAAAATGTTTTATATTTTCATTTATTATCTGAAATGAATAATGCGGTTTATAAAAATGCGTGTTTTAGTTGTAATTGATTTGAAGTACAGCTTAATGTAGAATATTATTTGCTTTCCGGGTAGAACACTGGTCGCCAGTACTTTATATGCATTTTATTGAGTTCTAATAGTCCATTATGATAGAATACAAGGTTTTTGTTTCGTAAAATTTTGAAATAAAACTAGTTTCCCGTCAAATGCAGGGCTCCAGTCAAACATAAGATGACTGTAGGTTTTAACTGTAAAGCAGAAAGCGGTCACTTTTGTGATTCAAATTGTATACTTATTATTTATTTATTAGCCAAACATAACCATATCAACATGAAATAACAAACTATTTAAAAAAAAAAAAGAAACTACAAATGAATACAACACTAATAATAAAAAAAAGTGTAAGGTACAAATAAATAACACAAATCAAAAACTAATTGAGTGAGCAAATAATTTTGAAATAGACAATAAGTAAAATAACAGTGAAATAAAAGAATAACAATTAAAAACGATGATTAAAAAAGAGTTTAAAAATTATGGTGTACAAATGGCTTGGATAAGGGAAGATTTGAAGGATAGTTTGGAAATCGTTGGGGAATAAAGGCTGCTAAAACCATTGAAGACCCTGCAGCATCTGTTCACCGGCTCAGTAACTGCATATATGGTAGAATGTGGATATTCCTTTAGTAAACGATTGGACCTGGTGTTCCTTAAGGGTACTTTATCACAAATTTACTATTAAGGAATTCAACTCTAATAATGCGTCTAATAACGTCAAATCTGAAGCAGGCCGATATCATCATTCTTCTGGATGCAAGTGAAGTTAAGTTTAAATGACCCAGTCTAAACTCATATGGGGGTAAATTTTTGAAGTCGTGAGGGTTGTACAGATCTCTTAGGGCGAAAAGTAAAAATTGATTTTGAATGGACTCCAGTCTGTTACTGTAGATTTCAAAGGCTGGGTTCCAAATAATACAGGCGTATACAAGAAGCGGGCGTACAAGTGCAGTGTATAATGATCTAGTGGCCCACAAGTTTTTAAACTCCTTGGCACGTCGTTTAATAAAGTCGAGCTGCTTATTCGCACGGGAAAGAATTTTGTCGTAGTGCAAGGTGAAACGAAGTTTCACATCCATGACAACACCGAGGTCAACAACGCTATTAACTCGAGCTAATAAGTTGTTGCCGAGAAAGTAGGTGTTCTGGGTAACCGTGCATTTACGCCTAAAACTTATAATTTGGTACTTATCAATATTCAGCGAGAGCTTGTTTATATTGCACCACTGAACAAGAGAATCAAGCGTGGATTGAAGGAAAAGTGCATCAGATTTAGATTCAATGGCGTGGTACAGTTTGAGGTCGTCTGCATTAAGTAGGTGAGGTATGTTTGACAGGACGTCAGATAGATCGGAGATGAATATGTGAAAGAGAAGGGGGCCAAAATGGCTGCCTTGTGGAACACTACAGGTAGCAAATAAAACTCCTTGAAATTTTAAGAGCTGGATTCGATTGTGGAGGTAGGAACTGAGCCAGCTTAGTAAAGATTCGGCAAGTTCGAATTTGTGCAGCTTTAGGATCAATATAGAATGGTCAACTCTGTCAAAAGCTTTGCTAAAGTCAGTGTAGGCTGTGTCAATTCGATAGCCTTTCTCCATTTTACACAAAATATCCGAAACTAGGATTGTCAAGTTTGTGATAGTTGAGCGACCTTTTCTAAAGCCATGCTGTTACTCATTCAGACGCGAGTCAACTAGTGGGGAAAGTTTATTGTATACAACATTTTCAAAAAGTTTTGGAATTGAAGATAAAATGGCAATGCCCCTGTAATATTTTTATTTTCGAAAATGGCGATAGACCATTTTTGAAAATTGGTGTCACATATGAAAGTTTCCAACAGGATGGGAAAACACCGGATGAAAGTGATCTGTTAAAGAATATATGCAGGGGTGTTATTAGCTGCTCTGCACACCTACGTAGGAACGTCGGTGGAAGAAGATCAGGACCAGGGCCTTTGTTGCAATCTAGCTCCAAGATAGCTTTGCGTATTTCTTCGCGTAATATTTTAATTTGGCTGAAAAAAAAGGTTGGTGCTGAATTAGAAGATGAAAAATTTGAGTTAGATGGGTCTGATACAATGACAATTCTCTGGAAATTATCTGCGAATAAATCGCAAATATCTTTAGGAGAAGCAGAGGTGATATTATTATAGGACATTGACAATGGATAACCGGTGATTTTCCGCTTCATATTTACAAAATCAAACAATTTTTTTTGGGTCGTGGATTATACTTTCACCGGTTTTCTTAATATAATTGGCAAAAGCATCGCGAGACTTTGTCAAGAATTCCTTTGCTACTTCATTATAAGCTTCCTGAATAGTAGGATTAACATTTATTCGCTTATAAAGTTTGTTCCTACGATTTCGCAAATGCCTAAGTTCCCTATCAAGCCATGGTTCAGACAATTTTTTCTTTTTTTTAATCTTAGGTACATATTTTTCAACGGCGTCGAATATTTTATCGTCAAAAGTGGAAATGGCTTCCTCAAGATCTAACGTTGAAAGAGTATTCGTCCAATCTATAGAGTCAAGTACATGGTGAATACTTTCGTAGTCAGCATTAAGAAAGTCATATACAATTGAATTATAGTACGTTTTTAAGTAAATAGAATCAGGAGTGGGAAGTTCAACTGATAGTGCAGTGTGGTGTAAACTATTTGAAAAAAGATGCTCTGCGTCATTAGTTGGACTTACCACTAATTCGTCGTAGACGATTGTAAAAACAAGATCCAGCCAATGACCGTTTTGGCTGGGAGTTGGAGAGACTTGCTGCAAATCGTTGCCGTAAAAAGTACTTGCAAGGTTGAAGTCATTGGAATCTGAAAGGTTTACAGGGAGAAGAAATGCGTCGTTTTCATTGGGGATAAAACATAAGTTGGGACGATTCAAATTCCCTAGGAATATTATTTTGTCTTTTTCATTTAGAGACGTTGTAATGGAAGATATTAATTCACAGAAATGGTTGTAAACTGGAATATAGGCCAAACTAATGTCAAAGAAATTGTTATTCAAAGAAACACGAATAACAAGGTGTTGGAACAATTGGGGGTGATGTCAACTTGAAAGTGTGTTGCTGGCCGCCAGTAAAACCCCACAGCCTCGCGTTTGACCTGTGGAACAATAGTCACGGTCGCTTCTGTAAATTGTCCAACTACTATCAAGGATCTCTTCATTCTTATGGGAATCATTTAGCCAAGTTTTTGTGAAAGCGAGTAAATTAAAGTGGCAGGATTTTGCGTCAAGATATAATTTATTTAATTTGCCTCTCATACCACTACAATTGTGATAAAAGAGTCTCAGTCCATTTAAAGAAGGATAAATGCCTAGCAGAGTTGACTGCTTTTCGATGAGAAGCAGTTGTCATTAAATTGTCAAGGGAGGCAGTATTCGTAGTTGCCTCTGTAGAGGCGACATAGGTAGCCAATTGGCTAGAAAATAAAGAGGAGCTAATATTGGCTACGTTGTTGTTTGTATTTTGTTGGGAAACGGAAACATCAGTATGACGTGGTATTAATGAGCTGTTACGAGTAGAAGCAATGTTAAGAGGACCATCCAACGATAAATTGTTTGCTTCTACCGTAGATTGGGTGGGATTTTTAGAAGTGATAGTCATCAAGTTGGATAGAATTTGAGGATTTTGAATGGATGGAGATTTGCGGGTATTAGGAACATTATTTGAAATACAATTTTTTCTTACAGAATTAGGTCCTTTCTGAAACAGCTATGTCGTCTGCGTAAGCAATCACTTTGCAGCCGGCACGGTCCAGCTTCCTTAGAAGAGTATTCACCGTGATGTTCCACAGCAGGGGAGAGAGAACTCGGCTATTGTTGGTCATTTGATTCTTCCAGGGAAAAAATGTAACGCCATTCCAGTCGAATTTACTGCTACCTCCGTCTAAACTCATGAAAATTCGGGCATATTTTGAGGGAATGAAAACCTTGTATCGCTTCTGTGAGTTGTGTTTCCGTTGTGGTAGTTTTGTAATAAAATAGTCATTGATGTAGAATCCAGCTTCGAGAAACCTATTCAGCCATACTTGATCAGCAGTGCGAGGAACGAGGTAGCAACTGGTAAATGGAAGCGTGCTTCTTCGTCTTGGCAATTTTCATTATTATATTTTTTGGTTTTTTTAATGCGACTGTCCCACACATTTTTCGACCAATATGTACCGAATTTTTATATTGGCTTAGAAGTCAGTTTTTTGACAACAGGCGTAGCCTTGTCTCTTGTAATTACTTTCGGCATGTTGCTGTTAATTTCGGCTATTGAGAGCTCATGGAGAAGCAAATGCTCGAAAATAGTGGCCGATTATTTATATTTTCCAATAGGTTTTCGCGCTGGTGCTCCAAGTGTTCAAGCTTATTATTTATTTCATTTAATTTTAGTGATTGTTAGTCAATATTTTATTCTCAAATAGCTGCCAGTAGATTGATCTAAAATCAACGAACATAGTTTCAAGCCTCAAAGTCAAGTATTATTTTCATATGTTACTTAGAACATTTGGAATTCTATTATTCATCATTCAAATTGCGTCAAATTCTTAATTAGATGACCTGTTGCACTATGACCAACTTACTCAAAGGACATTTATTTCTTTCGATATCTGAATAATCAAATGCTTACAACTAGTACTTAAAACTTGAGTATCTAAAACCATACTAGTTTGATCTTGAACCGGGTTTAGCTAAACGGTTATTCAGACCTTATCTATCGCAGTCTTGGTACACACTATAAACACAAATTTGCAAATAAAATAGTGATCATTAAACAAACTCATTTTTCACTCCTCTCGACAATTTGTACTGGGACGTGTGTTGCATAGTTGAAATGCACCTAGTTCGCTGCATTCGCCATTTTCTGCTCGATATCGAAACGAAATCCAATTCAACATTCAAGTCGTATTTCAAAACAAAAAACCATTTAATATTTATACGATCATCTTCGTTATGTAAAGTATATCGCGACGCCATTCAATAATCGAACATTATAATTAAAAGATAGATATGTAAACCGTATGGGCATACATAGACGTCTAAGCTCCCACATATCTAACGAATGCATCATTTTCTACATATTGATCATTCGTACGTGCAATACATAAAATTTTGTGCAATCGATAAATCTACACTGTTGAAGCTTTTCCACTTCATACACGTACTGTTTGTCCAATAAATTACTGAGTAGTGATGTCAAATTTCATGCTTGAAAACCTGAACGATGAGCTAGTGCTAATCAAAAGATAATATTTAAAATAACCAATTATGTTTCACATTGCATAGCTATGCATGGAGTTTTTTTTTCGAGAAGCTGGAGATAAGTCTTACTATTAGCACATCAGCTGTAGTCAATGGTACTAGTAACCTTGTGGCTTATTAGCGGTATTGGCGAACTATCGAAATAGGTTATGGAGGCATTTTGTTGTGAGCCTGTGAGAGACCGGATATAAATAATATTTTCGAGCATTGAATATTGTCAAATATTTACAGAGGTAAGCAATGTCGCAAATTTATTATTAATTCTTTGATTTTGGTTTCGTTTGGAGCTGAAGTAGCTGATGATATCGATAATGCTGTTTGTGGACTTAAATGACTTTTTACAATTTATTTCATGCCAGTGGATCCACGCATGCGCAGTCAATTTTCGTCAGAAATTTGATTTGAATGCTAATCATTGATCGTGAATTGTTGACAGAAGACAAAAAAAGTCGGGTTCCATCTGACAACTGACGTAGGTTACATACGTATTTGTCTTTCCTGACACAATTCGAGGCTGCAACGCACCAAAAGCGTTATACACCGCAGTGCGACGTAATTGTTTTTACTTCTTAGCACGTCAAAAGTATTTTTTCTTTTAATATATGTATGTCTAAATTATTTGCTAAATAGATGGTTTTTACTGCAAATGGTTCAAATTTTCAAAAATACATGAAAAGTACTATCGAGAACCAGTGATTGCGAATTTTTATTTATAATTGAGCGTGAAAATAAACAAATCAATAAGCTTGAAAGTGACTGACACGCAAAAAAACGTTGACTATTGCCGTTCATGAACCATTTTGCATCATAGTATGTTACCATTCCATGTAAAAAAAAAAGTCTCCCGCTCCATGCGTACGAACAGCGAAATACAAATCCCTACACGCTGCGTTTTGTTGTTTTCAGCGAGTTCATGAAAAACTCATTGATCAACCCGTCTTTTCTTGACCAGATGTCGAAAATGGCGACTAATAATAATTTTGTAATCCTGATAAATCACGCCTAGGTTCTGCAAAGTTCTTCTATGTTCGCAAAAAATTTCGCGCCATTTACCCAAGGCATCGCTCCAAGATAGTCTTCATCTTCAACGCTTTTGTCAATAATGTAAAATCGAGCAAAATATCTTATCGTTGGGCTGCATATTCTAATACAACATCGTCTCCAAATGTGTCACATATCACTAAATCGACAATTTCAATATAACCACCCAATACAACTTTAGTATTCATTGTAAATTTTATCAGTATGCTAAAAAGCTCCCTGGCCTAGTGGATAGATTAAGGTACCTAGACGTAATATTAGGCTTCTTGCATCCTTGAAAAATCACGATAATGAGAACGGATACTCCTTTCTTCTCCAAAGAATATAGCGTACATGTCTATAAATTTTTCGCTATGAAGAATAGGTCTTGTTAGCGAATGACGCAAGAGTGCTGCTATCATCAGACCGTCCGTATAATCCAACGGCTCAAGAACAAAAAATCGCCAAGACCCGATGGAATTCACAACACCTTTCATTGCAAATCCAGATACATGAATACTGGCGGAGATAAAGAAAGGTGTTGCCCCTCCCTTTTTCAGTATCACCTACAAAGTAGGCCATACGTTCATCTACTTAAGGACACTGCGAAGGCCTAAAACATAAGGCTGTCGGAATAGTTAGCTATTTCACCAACACAGTGGACTTGGCTACGGGAAGGCTTGGCTTTCCTAGAACGACCAAATGAGTACCTCAACTTCAAGTTCTGAAAAGCCCTCTTCAAGGAAAACAAAGGCAAGTGTGCCATGCTAACCATAGCAGCAGACCGCAGGAGAAGAAAACCCGAGGGTGGCGATAGTAACTACCATAAACTTTAACTTTCTTCTAACCTCAAAATATACCAATACGGACACAGTGGCGATCCAAATACAGGTCCCCATCGAAGTGAGGAGCAGTAAAGGCGATATTTGCCTCATCCTACTTTCCAGGGGATGTAGAAAGGAAAACAAAATGCTGATAATTGGATGCGATGTCAATGCTAACCGCACAGCATGGGGGAGTAGCAATATCAACGCAAGAAATGAGTTACTATTAGAATTCCTATTTACCAGCAATTTAGCAATAGCAAATAAGGACAAGACGTCAACGTTCCTGATATTTAACAAGCAAGAGGTTCTAGACCTCACGTTAGGATCAAACAGTGTAGTGCATTTAGTGAACAAGTGCAATGCCCTAAAAGGAGCTTCGTTCTCTAATCACAGTCATATAGACTTCGAACTATGGAAAGATATGGTAGGAAGATAAAGTACAAGCAATCAAAATGCACGGGCTAAGAAGGCTACAAAAATAGCTTTACAGGGGGACTTGAAGGCTTGCACACGAGTTTCACTACAAAAACGGAATCGGAAGCCAGCGAGTTTACCAGAATAATCCTTGAATCATACCCCGATAATTACTCTGAAAAAATCCAGCCCCAAAAATAAGGATACCATGGTGAAACAGGGAGTTAGAAAAACTCAGAAGTATCGCAAGAACGGCGTTCGACCGGGCAAAAACTGCATCAAAGCGGGAGCCCTATAAAAAAGAAATGCTTAAAATACAACAAAGAGCTAAGGAAATCCAATTTGCCAAAGTCCCAATAGTACCTCAGACTGCCAGGCTACAGAAAGCTCTGTCCAAGAGCTCCATATAAGACTATCTAGAACTCCAGATGGAGGGATTAGCTGAGAACATACTTTCCAGGGTGCAAAATTAAGAGCAGCGGTGGGGCTGAGGAAGAAGAGGCAGTTCCTGATCGGACACCTCACCCACCTTTGATTAAACAAATCATCCCGTATGAAAAGCTTGTATGAGTAAGAAACTGCTTCAACCCCTTTAAATCACCAGGACCAGATGCAATCTACCTAGCTCTGTTACAAATAGCGACGAGGAAATTAAAAACCATTCTAGTACACACATTTAGAGCAAGCTTGGAACTCAGCTACATACCAAAATCGTGCAGACTGGAGCGGGTTGTGCTCATCGCCAAACATGGTAACAAACCGGCCGACCTAACAAAATTATGCAGTCCAATTAGCCTCACATTTTCATACTAAAGACCATAGAGAAGCTTATTGACTTCTACATGAGGAGTGATCTTCTGGTAAAGATTCCACTTCGCTTATTTCAATTTGTCTTCCAAAAAGCAAATCAACTATATCAGCTACACATAAACTGGTACAAATAATAGAAAATGCATTGGATTGCAAAGATGTTGCACTTTGTGCCTTTATGAACATAGAAGGAACCTTTGACAATGCAAGACACAATTCGCTTTACCACGATCTCCAGAGGAGTGATGCTCCTAAGGAAGTAACAAAATGGGCAAGTAAAATAATAAGGTATCGAGGTGTGTTTTCAAAGCTGGGGGTGGCGAGGTTAAAGGTGGACCCTAGGATTATCCCCTGCTATGCCGCCGTACTATCAGCATACAAAAGGCTTACAGGTGAAAATCAGGAGACCTAAAGGCCACCTTAGAATCCTGGAAGGCATCATGCCGATAAAGGAAATGTTGAACTTCAACGTTGAAATAATGATAAAAGCAGCCTCCGCGAAGAAGCTCAAGGTCACAATTACATCAAGGAACAAATAGGAAGATGGTGCATCCCTCGTAAAAAGGAAAAAAAGCAGTGGCTCCCTGTAAAAGTGGCATACAATCCTATAACCCTATGTGAAGTATTGACAGATCACCTTCATTTCAAAAATTACATCCACAGAATATGTAAGGAGCAAAACGACTGCTGCAGATACTGTGGAAAAACGGCAGAGTGTGTAGAACAGGGGTGGGCAAACGGTCAATCGCGATCGACCGGTCGATCGCAAACAGTTCGACAGTCGATCACAGGCATTTTAATTTAAAATGTGAACTAAAAATTTAGTAGACGATTTATTCAGTACATTTTGGAATCGGACAGTTCACGCAGTTTCAGTTCACATAAAAGCTCGCAGACCCGTGGTGGCGGAGAAGCCATACGGAAAATCCAGATAGCTATGATCTCGATTTGTTCAATTTATAGATCTATATCATTGTAGTAAAACTGCTTCACCGAAATCTTGTATACGTATACGGTTGTGTCATTTCCTTAAATCTCTCTGTTCTAAAGTACACTCCTTATATTTTTGCTTCCCGCTATACACCTTGCCTGCATTTGCATTCGTCTCCCTGCTACCGAGGTAGTAAATTGTCGCACACAGCGCAACAAAGGTTAATCTCAATTTTAGATAAAATAAAATTTTAAATTAAAATCTTTTCACGCCAATTTAGTTTGTGCAGTTCATTCTTTCGAGTTAAAAAGTGACATTTGGTGTTTGAATTTGAAAATTGAATGGTGTCTTTTCAATAACAAAATCGATCGAAAATTGAAATTCTTGACATTTTATCCGTTCTGAAATGAAACGTGTCTCCGCTTTTCTGCATTCTCAAAATTTTCGCTCGAAAGAATGACCAGTTAATGTCAAAATTTAGCTTCACGATTAACTCAGTACTAGCCTAAAGAATGAACTGCACATACTAAATTGGTGTGAAATGATTGGAGACATGTGCCAAAGTCATCTGCATTTTCAAAGCGAAAGCATCTTCCAAGCAATTTTTCACGCTCAAAAGCGAGCACAACTATTGTTTATTTTCCAACTGAATTCACGTGAAAATTTGCATGAACATTTAATGTGAAATCGAAAACAGTACTTTAGATGGCTCAGCTGAGGAAGCTTTTTGCAAAGATTTCTAAATATTTTGCCTGAAATTATTGCATTTTTGGACTCATTGGGAGAAAAACATGAACAATTGGAAGATCCAGTATGGGTAAAGAAATTAGCATTTCTTACGGATTTTAGGAGGCGTTACAGCTCGCTTAATTTAAAATTACAAGGAAAAGGGAAAAATATTGTTGGCTTGTTGAGTTCGGTAAATGTTTTCTAAACAAAATTAAAACCTTTTGCTTCACAATTAAATAGTCCAAATTTTTAAATATTTTCCATATTTAGAAAAATATATTAAACTTACTGGTGAATGTAAAATGCAAAAGCTGAGATACACCGTTTAGTTCGAGAAAAAGTCCGGGGCCTTCGATGGCACTGAATTTTTTTTCTCCTGGCCCATTTATCTGGTATCACTATGGACCAATAGGTCTATGTGTGGCCTTGTGCCAACCGGTACAACCTAACCTACTGGTGAATGTAATATTGAAATGTTTTGTCCTGAACTGGAAAATTTTAATCAAGAATTCGAGAGACGATTTGCAAAGCTCAATAACCTTCAACCGATTTTTGAATTTATTTCATTTCCTTTTGGCGAATTCGATAACGAGGATATTTCATCAAATCTCGCTCATACTTTACAATTGAATTCATCGGATCTAGAGTTAGAAATTTTAACAATAGCACGCGCAATTGAAAATTATTTTTGGATTTTATTACCATAAAAAATATCCATTATTGAGATTGGTGGCAATGAGGATATTTGCATTTTTTTGCTTCCATTTATCTATGTGAAGCAACGTTTTCTCAAATGAAAAACATCGAATCGCAACTTAGGAGTTCTCTGACTGATGACCACTTAATGGCATCTATTCGATTGTGCATCAGTACTTGTAAGCCTAACTCAACAATACTTTTTGATGAAATGGAGTGTCACGCATTTGCATCAAAAATTAATCCAAAATATTTATTGATGCTTCCTATTTCATCTTCCTATTTCTTACAAAGTAGTAATACAATGTATTGAATATATTAATATCAATAAAGACCTTAATTAAATTTTTATTTGTTTTTAATTTAACCCATTTTTCGAAGTCGATCGCGTATAAATTAAAAAAATTAATGTCGATCATACCAGTATTAAGTTTGTCCACCCCTGGTGTAGAACATCATCTCACACACTGTCCAGCACAAGCGAGACGAAGAAAAGAGCTCCTTGGCTCTGCTCTTCTCTCCAACAGGGACATAATCAATGTCCCGTCAATGAACATATCCAGGTTCATAAGAAGCCTGGATCTATTTTAGAACATAGCGTAGATGAGGCACAATAGACCCAGGAGATCGCAATGCTATAGAATGAACGAGTTAAATCGCCTTCTTAACGTCTTAAGTTCAACACCAAAGGCTGTAGTTTGCATTCAGCACCAAGTGACTGACTCTCTATATGAACACTTAGTTCCCGGGGGATTATAGTTCCCTAGCATAACCGGCATCTCAAGCGGAGAGGCCCCGTAAGATGACAAACACCATAGACTCCTTCGTGCTGTTCATATCTGCGGGTTCTGATGGCTAATTGTTCTAGCCAGCATCAAGCAGTCTGTACAGCTAACGCTACCGTGGCTGAAGGATATATATAATGCATACTTGTACTTCAAAGATGTTTCTTTGTCTATGTAGTTCTGATTTGGTAAAAATTCTGGATAGAATCATTGGTTAATCAAAAAGTCAGCTGATCTTTTCTTAATCTGATCGTCATTGCAGGCTTACATCGCAGGCTAATCGTTTGAAACTGCTCTTCATGTTCTCACTGAGAGAATTGAAGCATAGCCACAGCAGTGTCAGCAAAGTATCTACTCCTTCAGAGAGGCTAAATCATTTTCTTAAGATGCCTTCATGCTGAAGCTCAGAATGCGACATTGCGCTTTCCCGTCACTTTACTACTGTAGAAGAGCCCTAGAAATGACATGGGGTTTATAGATTCGCATTGCAACTTTTTTTTCTATAATGATGACAAAGCTCAGGGGACTACATTTGAAACGAACGCTTAGCTATGATGGTAGGGAGTCGAAGAAGTCGATTATAATTAAATTCACTATTCTTTAAGTGACACACTTTATTCTTGTGAAGTGGTGCTGTTATCCCCAGTCACCGCTAAAGATATGATGTGACACTTAATTAGTAGAGCGCTGGTATTATGTCCAGTCACCGGTTATTCAGACAACACAAGACGAACAAATACAACCGCGGCCAGCATATCGCTGTTTTGAACTGGCGCCTTAGCGAGCAGAGCTACCGACTTCTCAATGCCTTTGTTTCAACTGATACTACAGTATGGGACGGTGTTTTGGTAGCAGGCTACTCTAAAGTCGGCCTACCCACCGATGTTTAGAAAAGTGTGAAGCTTGAAGAACTGTATGGCCGACAAACTGGTTACACTTGGCACTTTGCTGCCGCAAGTCTCATGACCTTTCAAACTAGACAATAGGTGAAAACGTATTGAGGACATTAAAAAGTCATGGGCTGAAGAACTATTCTGTGCGGTCGCAAGACAGTATAGTGTCTCCATGGACGTGCGTCGCACGAGGCTGTTATTAAGTTGTAATTGTAGTGCTGGCTCCAGTGGTTTTGTGAAGGGTTTAACGGCTTTTGTCGGAACTGTATCTCAGAAAAAGAAGAAGAGTCCATCCTCCATTTCATGTACCAGTGGCCGGTTTTGGCGAGGAGAACAATAGCATTACTCGGAGCGCTATTCCTCTCAGGTCTGACTGAAGGCTATTGTGCAGTTCATAAAAGGAACCAAATGGTCTCCAGTGTACAAGAGCGAAGGAAGATTATATCCGTGACATTACGACAGCCTTTTTCTACGCCAATGTGTGTCTTTCAACAAAACTCACCGATTGACAGCCACTCGGTCTAACCTAACCCACTCTATTATTTAGCTGATTTTACTTGTTCTGTAGTTCCATAAAACTCCTCGGACGCCGCTTCGATATCTTCACCAAAAAAAACTGTTCCAAACCCATTAGCGCCTTAACTACTACACTGACAAACTTACCACCAAGCCTGAACATGCAGACGATTGATACATTAACCGATAGATATGAAAATCGTCTTAACTTTCTTGAGTTTTCAGTATTTCTACTGATAATTGGCATCATGCAAGTTATCGATTCGGACAAAGGCCAAGTTCAATATTCTTTCTATGGATAGAACGCATGATACAAAAAAAAAAGAAAATCTTATGTCACCTAATATCACTCAATATATCTTTGCATAATTTTGTTTCACAGTTAGAATGCTTAACAAAAACTAACGCGCAAATATTGAATTATTTGCTGAGTCTTTCAATACTGCGAAATTTCTTTCGGTGCCAAAAAAAGATTCGAAAATTCATTGCATTGTGTACTAAACCACTCTACAGCTACAATACGTTTGTTTACTGTTTAAAGAATTATTCAAACGATAATCAGTGGGAAAAGTTTGAAAAAGCAAATAACAGTTGAAGCTTTTGTTGACATTTTTGACTGATATCTGATACTATGAAGTTTGAATCTAATATTGCACTAAGCATTCGAGTTTTGTTTGATTATTAGTTAAAGAGTGTAGTTTTACAAATAGAAGTACAGTTTGAGACCAAAGATATTCTAATGTTAGCAAAAATAAAAAACTTTTTGGTTTTATATCATAACTAATAGCATTATAGTCCATATTGTTACACCGTTCTTCTAAAAGTTTTTCGTTCAGTTTATTGCTCTTGGGTGCAATCTTAAGTTAAAGGAAAAGAAAACGTGGCTTAAATAATTTGATGCTTCAGAATTATGGAATTTGGAATGTGTTTCCGATAAATTGTGTGACAGCTTCAACATGTTTTCCTTCAAAGAATTTTTGCCTCTGCTGCATCTAATTTTTGCATCTAAGAGCTCAATTCGATTATTAGATAACTTAGTTGTGGCTGATGCAGTATTACCTGCTAACGATAGTTGAAGCCAAACCATGTGCTTCAGATGTATTAGATAAGGATATCTACAGTAGGGAGCAGTAATTAGTACATGGTTAACTTGTTACACTTCTTAGTTAATAATCATAGCAATAACAAAGCATATTAAAAAAAAAATTTTCTTGTTTATTCCTTGTTCAATTCTTAACATAACAATATATAGTGCAAAACAAAAAGCAAAAGATCCAGAGAGAAAAAAAAAGAAAAACCCACAAATTCATATGTATTCAATTTTGCACCTAATAACAACTAACAGGTGATGTATTTTAATATTTGGTCCATAGGCCTTTGTTCTCTAAAACATTTTTCATCCGTTTTGGCATGCTCTCAACTAATTTTTGTATGATTTCATCTGGAATACTTTGCCATTCTTGCTGCAGACGCACAGTGGTCTATTTCGCGAAAAAGGTGAACTTTATTCAAATTATGGACTTTTAAGTATGAAGTTGAAACTTGGGGGTAATATTGTTCTATATGGCCCCCATCATTTGAGGTGGTAATTGGGTTTCATAAGTTTAAGGGTAAGAGCACAGGTGCTGAAAACAGCCAAAAATTGCATCTGTCTTTCAACCTATTTTTTAAATTATGAATATGAAGATCAAAATACCTTTGAGTAATACAGCGTTATCAAGCTATGAAAGACATTGATGATTTAGCCTCCCCCCTTTCATCGTGTTCATACTGCAGATAGTATAGGAATTCGGTGTTTAAAACTTCTGGTCCCTTTTACGTTTAGAGGGTCACAACGAGTTGCTACGAAATACGTCTAGTTGTATTCATTAAAGTCCAAAGTAACTATCCAAACTTAGTTTGCCTGCGGCTAGCTGCGGCTACGCTCGTAAACTCCTTTCAAAGTTCAGCGCCCTTGCATAAAATGCAACATTTTGCGCGCTTATTGCCCCAGTCCACGTGCTCTGCAGTATTTTTTTATCATTTGCACTAGCACATAATAGCAAGCATTTGTACCAGGTTGAAGCTCGTGAGATTGACATAAGCACAACGTTGAATTTCATAAATAAAACAATAGTTTCTAAACCATACACTTACTTGTTATATTATTGGTAAAGTTTCAAGTGGCGTATGTTTATTTGGCTGTTCAAACATTTATTTACTCATTCACCTGTACTTTAGTATCATCAAATTTCGCAACTTGCTTCTGAATTCAATTCAATGAAATATGTTCATATGATAATTCATGTATGATCATAGAGTAATTCAGGTATGTATATGCTTAGTATCGAAATTATATGCAAAGCAACATTATCGAAAATAAATTTTTACCTGTACAAAACAATTTCGTGCTAGGTATTAATTGCTAAAATTGTAAATATGCATGCATGGATGAATGATAATATTTGTAAATTCGATATGTGTTTTCCTATATGCTGTAGATAGGCTTTTTCACTACTTCAAATAAGTATATAGATTTCCGCATGTTATTTTTGTTTAGTTGATTTATTATTAGAAAAAAAATTATTCAAAATAATTACAATTGTTTCGATTAAACTTTGTGGGTAGGGGTGCAAATCAAATTAATAATACTGTCCGACATCATTTGTGTCAAACAAATTTGAATAATCATTTCCACAGCATTTTTGCCTGCTGTCACGAATGTGATCCAAAATTCGGCTATCACGTCACAATATTGATAAAAATTGGGTCAGCAGGAAACAATTCTAAAAATGATATTTTCCTCAACATTGAAGCACGATAGGCGGATTTGGACAGCGATTTCGTATTCAGCCAGCAAAAATACTATGAAAATGATAAGTTACACTCGTTTATTAACAAGAAAAATGTTTTTGCTCAAAGTGAAATTTTCCAAATTTTGACCTTTTTTTGGAAACTTTTTGTTAAAAGTTGGAGCCAACACTGCCTCAGAAATGGATTTCCCATGTTTGAAAACCCAAGAAACAATCAATTTCATACATCTAGTGGTTCTCATGAATAAAGTTCACCTTTTTCGTGAAATAGACCACTGTGAGACGTTGCCACAGCACGTCAAGGTTAGATGGGGCCGTTTTTTAGTGTCCCAACCTCCTTCTAACGATTGATCACAAATTTTCAATAGGATTGAGGTCGGGACTTTGTGCTGGCCACTGCATCAATTTAAAATTCTGCCTAGTCACCCAATCTTTCACGATTTTAGACGTGTGTTTTGGGTCGTTATCCTGTTGAAATATTACTTCTTCTTCAGGATAGGCGCTCATCTCCACAAAATCAGGAATATGAGCTCGTAAAATATCTAAATAGTTTTCTTTTCTCATTATTCCATCAATTTTTTGCAGTGCTCCAACATGGCACCATGTGAAACAACTCCATACCATGACGTTTCCTCCACCGTGCTTGACTGTTTGTTTAAAATGGTGTCTTTGCATTCTCTCTCCAGGTCGGCGCCAACAACACTGCTTACCATCGGACTGAAAACGATTAAATTTTGATTCATCTGACCAGATTACCCGTTCCCAGTCGTCTGTAGTCCAATTTTTATGTTCTCCGGCAAACTTTAACTGTGCTTTCACATTTTTCTCTGAAAATGCAGGTTTTTTTTTTAACAGCTACAGTGTATCCAATACAGTGGAGCACTCTTCTTGCTGTCCATTGGCTAACGGACTTATTTATTGCCAGAGCAGCATCATTAGGTGTTAAACACTTGTTTTTTCTCATCTCTGTTATCATGAGACGCGCGTCCGCATTTGTCAACAGTTTTTTGCGACCTCTCACTTGTTCTTTAGGAGTAATTTTTCGCCTTTTCTGAACTCTTATGACCACTGACTGACTTATTTTAAGTTGCTCAGCAATTTCCCGTGTCGGTAAGCCATTCTCCGTCATAGATGCAATGCTATTTTCAATATTTCGTGATAATTTCTTCATTATTTCGATTAACTTTGTTTTTTTTTATGATCCTTACAAAACGCACCACTTTTCGAGGTTTCACAGTTAATAAAACACGATCACAAACTGACACACACACAACTAACTAACTCTTCTCGTTCATTTATGACAAAAAACTCAAAACAAGCGGTAAATTTTTAAATTTCCGATGAACGCAGAACTGAGTGCAATATTGAGTACATGTGAGTTGTTTTAGTTTTGCTTTTCTCTATCTCTGGATCTTTTGCTTTTTGTTTTGTATTATATACCGTTATGTTACGCCAAGAACATCCTAGTATTATGAGCCATGTGCTTAGGATCATTATCTTGTTGAAAGTAAAAATCATTTGATACACCCAATTTTTCAGCATTTGGCTCCAAATTTCTCTTGAAAATTTCACTATATGCCCGATGATCCATGATTCCTTCATTTATTTCAAAGTTTCCAACGCCACTGGCAGCCATGCAGCCCCATACCATTACGCCGCCGTCACCGTGTTATACAGATGTAAGTCTCGTACACCTCTGGTAAGTGAAGTAAATCGCAAAAACCGTTTGAACTTCGCTCGGCAATACCAAAATGCATCTCTTGAGTTTTAGCGCAATGTTATATTTTTTGATGAATCCAAACACAACATTTTTGGGTGTGGAGAAAGCCAGGGGAAGCTTTCAAACCAAAAAAACACCATCAAAAACGTAAAACACGATGGCGGCGGCGTAATGGTATTGGACTGTATGGCTGCCAGTGGCGTTGGAAGGATGTGCTTGGCGTACAAACCTCCACCTTTGCTTAAAACACCACCGAAAAGTCCTGACCTCAGTCCCATTGAGCACATGTGGAACATGCTGGAAAAAAGGATCAGGACTCATCATATTAGATCGAAACCTAAGTTGAAACAGGTTCTTCAGCAGAAATGGGTGAAAATAGAGCTAAGCTATGCAAAAAACTTGTAGAATCGAAGCCACACCACCTTAAAGCTGTGCATAAAATCAAAGGTTACCCAACTAAATATTAACAAAAAATGTATCTATAGTTTTTAAGATTTTTCATAAACTGTTTCGTAACTGTACGAAGGCTTTATTGCAGGCAAACTGTCGACGTTGTTTTTTATTTTTAGCTAATAACTTTGTAATAAATAATTCAAATGGATTAGTTTTTGTTTCCAAATTAAATAAAAATGTTTAATGAATAAATCTGCATCAAAACTTTTTCAAATTTCTTGCAATAATTTATAGTTTTTTATCACTTGAGTTTCAAATAGCTGCTGTACGAAAACATTATTGGTACACTGTATATGTGCAAAACTCTGACGATTAGGTTTTACACCAGTCTCAAATTTTTCCGGGGGAAGTGATCACTACCTAGTCTAGTTTTCGAAGTCTAATGATGGTGCAAATAACTCTCACTTTCGTATACTACTTCGTACTTCTCAAAAGACAACAAAATTCGAATATTTGTACTTGAAAGCATGTCGTTTCAATTAAATGTAACTGCATAGACGAACGGGTCATTGTTAATCGGGGTCATTACGGTAATATATTGCACTACTGACGCATCGTCGCCGCAAGGGAAAACTAATTATGGTCGAGGAACTTAAATGTTTGGGTAGACTTTATTTTGTCGGCTTTTGCGAAGCGAAGTAGGTCAGTAATACAGTCCGATTTCAGGTATTTGGTGTTAGATAATTTGATTAGATAATGATACAATGTCAAGCTGGTGAGCATTTTGTCAACAAAGTAGAAAGATTTATTTAATGATATGCGTGATTTCGGTTTGGTTATTTTGTCATGGTTTGTAAAGAGCAAAGATTTTATGTTGCCGCCTTTGTAATTCAAATACTTTTGAAAAATACTGTCTTGTTAGTGATTTCTTCATGTCACTTTGTTGACAAATATGAACCGGTAATTTAATTTGAAAAATATGGACTGAGCTGTCTTATAAGTGCATTAACTTCCTATTGGATAGTAATTTTTATCCAAATGGTGTGTAATTTTATTTATTTATTTATTTATTAATCCCTTGCGCCACAAATATAATTCCAATAGCAGCGTCAAGAAAGCAAAAAAAAAAAGAATGAAACATAAAAAAGGAAAAGAAATAACAAAAGTAATTGAATAATTTGAAAACTAAAATTAGGGCTAAGGTAAATAGCAATTCAAGGTAACATTTTCAATACATGCTTGAATTGTAAAAAAGATTGCGGGAGAGGACCAAACTTAAATATAAAGAAAAAGAAATGCAATGTTTTTTGACAAGACTGTGTGACTATAATTATGTGGTGATAAAGAGTAAAGGTGTGATCAGTTGGTCCGAAAATTGTACGACGAAGAAAGGAGAAACCAAATCAGGGCCTGGTCCATTGCCGATCTTTAGCTCATGAATAGCTTCAATAACTAGCCTCTTGTGTAAAGACAAACCCGTCAATAAGAGGCATTGCGGTTATTTTAGCAGACATAGTAGAAGTGGAGGCTGTTGGCAAGCAAAAAGTATATTGAAATAATATTGTATCCACGATCGTCTCCGACTTGGCAGATCCAATTGTAGCGACAAGCGTTTCTCACTAGCACAATATTTGGAGAACTCCGTCTTGACTTTTCCCATTCTATAACAATATTTCCGGAAATAGTCATGGTCCGATAAGAACTGCCTCAGGTAGAAAAAAATCACCGTGGTCACACAAAGCCCAGGTTTGCTGGCGTGGATCGGCTTAGTCGTTCAAGTTCCCGTTGAGTTTGTAGTCCAGCGCTTCTCCCAAAGCTCAAGCGGTCCTGCTCTACTTTCAAGACGGCCTCTCTCCAGTCTACTTTTGCGATCGGTCAATTAGGACTACTCTCACTATGACTTGTTCAGCATGATTACAGAACGGATAACGGATATATTTATTTGTATGTGTAACCGCACGATTATACATATTGTGTATGTAACGTTCGGAAGGGTTGTCAAATATTGTTCGGCTCGTGTTCAAGTAGGTCAAATTCAAAGTCTCAGTAGTTCGATCTTTTTGACTGGAGACAACACCACCTGAACAGATGCATAAGAGATCGGTTTGTTTTTATCCCTATTACCATTTCTTTCAAATGTACAAATCGAAAGGATCGACACAGAGTACAAAAGCAAATTTCAACGTCTTTCTATAGCTCATCGCTAATTGAACTTTAACTCGCACCTGACTTTTTCATTCCACATAATGATGTGCATTGATCATAAAAAGAACTTTGCGAGGAGGATATTTTATAACTTCTTATCTTCATTTGTTACCTCAATGCAGTCTCCAATGAGGGTGAGGGTACAGGGTAGGCCAAATACAAGTTTCTTTTTCAAAATGCAATTAAAATGAACAAAATCTAATTTTTTTCGACGTATTATGGCTTTATTAGTAAGAGTAAACATTCCCATTAATGATGGAACACAATTTCGTTCAAGTAGCTGCCTCGGCTGGCTTCGCAGCAGCGCATTCTGTCACTCTAATTTTCCAAGATCTTGTTGGTGGTTTTGGGCTGTAGCTCACGCATTGCTTGGATGATATTGGCCTTAATTGCTTAAATTGTTTCTAAATTGGTGGCATAACATCGGTCTTTCACGGTTCTCCACAAAAAAAGTCCAAAAGGCTCAAATCGCAGCTCCGAGGCGGCCAATTGACATCCTCAAGACGGCTGATAATACGATTTGGGAATTTGGTGCGTAAAAGATCGATTGTGGCATCATGCTGTGTGGAATGGCGTGCCATCCTGCATAAACCAGTAGTCGTCCAAATCCATGTCTTCAATTTCAGTAGAAAAAAGTCGGATAAGATGGCTCTGTAACGTTCATCGTTGATGGAACAACGTTTCGAGCCTCATTTTCGAAGAAAAATGGTCCGCATCAAACTGTCACTCCCTGTGGATGCGTTAGCTTCTCGACAGTAACGTGCGGGTTTCCCGAGCCCCAGATGCGGCAATTTTGTTTTTTAACGTTGCCGCCGAGATGAAAATGCGCTTCGTCAGAAAATATGATTTTTCGCCCAAAATCGTTGTCCAATTCAAGCTGTTCTAAGGCCCAAATTGAGTAACGATAACGAAGCGGATGGTCGTGCGCCTTCAATTGCCGAGTCAATTGGACCTTGTAAGCGAATAATCTGAGGTCTTTGTGCAGAATTCTCCTCAGACTAGTGCGTGAAATGTTGAGCTGTTGAAATCGCCGGCGAGTTGATGTTCGTGGAGTGAGTCTCACACTCTCGGCTACAGCAGCTACACTCTCATCTGTGCGCACCGTACGACGACGGGGGCCATAAGTGTTGTCCACTAGCATGCCAGTCTCACGAGCTTTTTGCACAAACTTGCGTACAGCAGGCGCAGTGAGTGCTTCATTTCGGCCAAAACTAATTTTCAAAAAAACGCACTGTTTCAGCTACACAGCACTCACTTTGGAAATAAGTTTTCAATATTTCCCAACGTTGTTGAAGCGTAAAGCAACTCATTTCGTTCCGTGGAGGTATGATACTGACTTTCTGTCAAGATTTCGAGCGGGAAACAGCTTTCAGTGTCAAAATAACCTATGATTTAAAAAGAAGCCACTAGATGGCCCACCCTGTATAATAGCACCTCAAAGCCAAGCTCGCCTGCATCTTCCATAACCAAAACGCCCTCCATGAACTGTCCACAGTACATCTCCCCGCAATTCAACGCAAACACGCTTGGCAATCTTTTTCAAACTGCCCAGACTATTCCTGACCTGATATGAAATTATTGAACTTAAAGGCGTATTGTTTTTGTTACGCTATCTTCTACTCTAACAAAATTTTGAATTAGTATCCGCAAAGTTTTAAAGATTTTGTGCAAAATA
The DNA here is from genome assembly GCA_963978885.1 of Nemotelus pantherinus. Lineage (NCBI taxonomy): Eukaryota > Metazoa > Arthropoda > Insecta > Diptera > Stratiomyidae > Nemotelus > Nemotelus pantherinus. The sequence continues at coordinate 217,798,404 of OZ022264.1, forward strand.
AGTACTAAATGCGTTTAAAATAGTAATATCTTATCAATCACAAGCTTTACTTGTTTCATCGAATTTATTACCAGAAAATAGACTCCGTCAACGATCATTTCACGTCGGTGCTTCCCGAATTTGACGTGCAGTAAACTATGAAGAAATTTCAATTGATTAGCATCTTGAAACTGGAACAACATCGAATGGGCTTTTGTCTATGAAACTCCTTCCGACAAGTGGATCGATCGATATGCAAATTGAAACAGGTTCTTAATCTTGAAATTGGCTCCATTCGTGGCTATAGTTACGATGCAATAAGTTTAACATCAAAGTCGTAAAAGCTATATGATGTAAAACAAAAAGTATGATGTAAAAGCTTCGATAAAACAAACAAACGTTGCTCAAATGGCTAGATTTTGTTTTGTAGTGTAATTTTGTAAACAAACATGTTACAGTGTAATGATCTATAAAATTGGAGTGAGAGGTCAGTTGCCGCGGAACACTCTTTTCAAAACCTTGAGTCGTCTGTTGTGAAGTAGTTCAGTGCTGGCTGTTGAAAAAATGAAATAAATGGTTTTATACACTAGATGATTTCATTCTTTCGAATAAAAAGATATTGCATACGAGTAGTTGTTAAAATGTGGAGATTTCAGAATCTTAAGTAAATGTAAGAAAATAAAAATTTGCTTCTACTATTAAGTTAAGGGTGGAAACAGTTTAGATGGTTCATAATTTTTTTTATATCCGTTTCATAAATTGTTGCTAAAAATATTCAAGGACATGCTTCCAAAGTCTAATGATGCTATGAGCGGTTAGGTGAGCGTCCTTCGTTATAGTGCTGGAATCTGTGTAACTTTAGTAACGCAGTCAAAAGCGTTTCTGTGGAAAACACTTTAGTCTAAAAAGTAGTTAGCTTATAATGCGATAAAGTGGTAATATAATTACAAACTATGTAAATTTGAGGTAATATTGCTTACAGTATTTTTTTTTTGCAGAAAAGTTATAAGATAATCGCTTAAATAATACTGTTTTTTTAAACACCTCTGAAACTGCAGCCTTGGCATTCTTTTGTCAGAATTAGGCTCATATAAAAAACAAAGATGTTTTTAATGTTGTCTTCTAATGTCTGATAGCAATCTTCTATTTGCGGGTAATCTTTGCGGGTAAAACAATCTTCTATTTCTAGAGAAAATGCTTGAAATAAATGAAAATATTTGTTTGTATATACAGTCTTGTGCAAATTAATGTGAACAGATTATTTTCACTTTTTTAAGAATATGACATAAATTTTTTTTTAATTTATGCGGTTATAACACCACAATTTTCGGAACGCTACTGACACCCATATCCACCACACTGCAGACACCCATATCCACCACACTGCATACGCTCCGACGCGCATATGCCAAATCCTATATATACGAGGCATCGAGTACGATAGGATCACTCTATTATCAGCGTTCACAGGCAGCACTTAAGGGTCCCTGGAACATCCTGAATATAGTTTATTTTTGTATTTTATACTTATATGTAATAAACTATTTCCGAGATAAATCGTTTATTATAGTGGCGCCCAACTTGAAGCCTAACCATCGCCCCGAGAAGAAGTACCCGCAATAAGAAGGCAATGGCAGCTATTCAGATGACCGATGAGCAGCTGCAGCAGCTTATCAGTGCTCTCCGACCATCTACCCCAGCACCGTCAAACGGATCACTGGGAAGTTTTGCGAATTGCACCGCCCGCTACGATGGTACTCGTTCAAGAGCAAAATTGGACGAATTCGTAGGCAAAATTAGCATCTACAAGCAAGTAGAACACATCGATGACCAGCAGGCAATCTTAGGAATGCCACTCCTATTGGAAGGTATAGCGGCCACCTGGTGGCAAGGAGTCAAGAACGAAGTGACGACCTGGAAGGAAGCCATAACTCTCATACGAAATACGTTTGCACCAACTAGGCCGGCATACCAAGTATATATCGAGCTATTCAGCCAGAAGCAAGAAGGGAACTACTCCACAGATATTTTCATCTGCGAGAAGCGAGCACTACTCTCTGAGCTGCCACGGGACGCACACGATGAAAGCCAGCAAATAGACCTAATTTTTGGACTCCTCAGTCTAAAAATCAGGCAACATATCACCAGGGACAGTGTAACAACCTTCGCAGACCTGCTACAACACGCCAGGATCATCGAAGAGAACGAAGCGGAACGAAAAACAACGCGCAGAGAGGACAACGCGGTAGCCCGGAAACCCAACCTTTCTCAACTGCAACCAACCAACCGCTTGAAGTGCACGTTTTGCAACAACTATGGACACAACATAGACAAATGCCGAAAACGAGAAGCACTTAGTCAGCGAGGGAACAAGCAACCAATGAATGTCGATCAACCATACAATGTATCTTGCTACGGATGCGGACAACCAGGAGTGGTACGAAGCAACTGCCCAAGGTGCCGAAAGACAACGGAACCTCCGGTAGTCAATTTTTGCTCAGTTGGCACCAATGGAGTAGTTCGTCCACGTTACCGCCCAGTCCTCGATATTTCTGTGAACGGTATCAAAGGCTGTGGTTACTTAGACACCGCAGCAAGAGTTAGCATAGCCAGCCACGAGCTTTACAATCAGCTTCAGCAACAGGGATGTAATTTCCAGCGTTGTAACACGAGCATCGTGTTGGCTGATGGCACCAGTAAGGACCAAGATGTTTATTTAGTCCGAGGAGATGTTACCGTCAAAAGAAGGACATGCTCCTTACAATTTGTAGTACTCCCGGAAGCTACAAACAACCGAACTCTGTTAGGCGTCGACTTCATCGAAGACGCTAACATTGTCATCAACCTTCCACAGCGATTTTGGCACTTCGGAGACAATACTAATGTCAAGTACGACTTCTACCAGAAGGAAGACGACAATACTCCTATTTGGAACAACATTGACAAGCCCTATCCTTCGTCCACAAATAAAAACCCCACTAACCATCTACCAGAATACTTGGAATATTTACAGGAAAAAACACCATGCATTGATCTACAGATGCCTAGCTTGCTATTTGACGCCCCCGAGCCAATCAGCCCTATCAAAACAACACCACAAAGGCGAAGTCAACACGAAACCATGGATAGTTCTCCAATACGATATTTCGAAGTACCTACACCAATAAGCCCGTTAGGCCACACCCCGAAAAAACGACGAACGGACCAGGAACAAACAGTGACGACTAGAGGTTCTTCCAACGTCACTTCCATTGAGTTCGAAACACTTACCATTCGAGAAGATGAAGGCATCAGACTGTCACCACAAGAACGAGAAAATTTGAATACAGTCATATCCAAAAATGCTGACCTGTTTCTGCGCAGTGGACCACCCGCAAGATTTTTTGAGCATCACGTTAACACTGCAGACCATGCACCAATCGCTTCATCGCCATACAGGCTCTCTCCTCAAAAGAAAGACCAACTGAAGGAAGAAATCCAGAAGATGATACAGGACGATATCATCGAGGAATGCGACTCACCATGGACCTCACCAGTTGTAATGGTCCCTAAAAAAGATGGGTCCATTCGAGTTTGCGTAGACTATCGGCGTCTCAACGCAGTTACGATACCTAACCACTACCCACTACCACGAATAGACGATCTTCTTCACGGAGCTCATGGCACACAGTACATGACGAGTATCGACCTTCACGCTGGCTACTGGCAGATCAGCGTCCAACAAAATGACCAGAACAAAACCGCGTTCATCACGCCATTTGGAGTGTTCAAATTCAAGAGGATGCCATTTGGTCTCCGAGACGCAGCCAGTACCTTTCAAAGAATGATGGAGCAAGTACGAACAAAATGTAAGCACGCGAACACATTAGCATACCTGGATGACTTGCGAATTTTGTCAAAGAGCTTCGAAGACCACATCAGGGACATCAGCGAAGTCTTTGAAGCACTTCGATATTCTCAGCTACGGATTAACCGAACAAAATGCAGTTTCTGTTGTCCCAGTATCAAATTCTTAGGTCACATCTTGACCCACCAAGGAATATCCGTTGACTCAGGAAAGGTCAGCGCTTTACGAGATAGACCAGAACCAACAAACCTCAAGCAACTCATCACCTTCTTGCAGACCTGTTCATGGTTCCGCCGGTTCATCGTTGGGTTTGCTGATAAAGCAAGACCACTAACCAACCTGACTAAGAAGGATGTACAATGGAAATGGACAGAGGAGCAACAAGCAGCGTACGACCAACTAAAGATGTGTCTTACCACAGCGCCGATTTTGCGGCAGGCCGACGGAACAAAACCGTTCGTATTGCGAACAGATGCAAGCGGTTTTGCCCTTGGAGCAGCATTGTTGCAAGGGGAGGGTGCTGAAGAACGACCAGTTGAATACGCTAGCCGTCTCTTGACTAGCGCTGAAAGGAACTACAGCACCACGGAAAGAACAGCACTACGTAAGTTCAATGCCAGAATCGATAACGCAGATCGACCTATCCAGCCTCTACGTCGACGAGGTCGACTAAAAAAATTTACACCCGTAACTGCTTCATCATCGAGGCGATCATCTGAAGCAGAAGGGGAGTCTATAACACCACAATTTTCGGAACGCTACTGACACCCATATCCACCACACTGCAGACACCCATATCCACCACACTGCATACGCTCCGACGCGCATATGCCAAATCCTATATATACGAGGCATCGAGTACGATAGGATCACTCTATTATCAGCGTTCACAGGCAGCACTTAAGGGTCCCTGGAACATCCTGAATATAGTTTATTTTTGTATTTTATACTTATATGTAATAAACTATTTCCGAGATAAATCGTTTATTATAGCGGTTTTTTTTGGTTTTTCAGTTGGCAAACTGTACTCATATAAACAGCTGATTGATAAATAGCTGTTGTCAACGTCAACTTATCAAACTTTATTTATGATGAGTATTGTTGTTTTTCATTCGTTTGTTTTGAGCCATTTAAAATGGTTTTGACTCTAAGAAAGAGAAGTAAAATAATATCTCTTCATGAACACACTTCAATGACTCAAAGATAAATAGCTAGTTTGTGTGATGTGAGTGTTGGTGTCGTAAATAAAATGATATGACAAAAGAGAGACACTGGATCAATTTCACCTCTAAGAAAAGTCAAATTTGGACGAAAACGAAAGACAACTGCAAGGGATGATGCTATTTTGACAAGAGACAGTAAGGTAAATCCTCAGAAAAATAGTGTTGACCTTCAGAAAGACTAAGAAGTTGCTGGGTTCAAAATTCATGATTTTACGGTACGTAGAATGTTTCTTTATTGCGGTCGTAAAGCTCGAAGGCCTATAAAAAAACAGCTTTTAACAGAGCCTATGATGAAAAAAAGACTTCTATGGGCTAAAAATACAAAGATTGGAGTTCTGAGGACTGAAAGAAGGTACTTTTCTCAGATGAAAGTCATTTTGAGGTGCAGAGTATTAATGTTAGTCATGTGCGGAGGAGTGAAGGCGACGAGATATCGCCGAAACACATCAAAACAATTGTCAAGCATCCTCTAAAAAAAATGTTCTGGGGATGTTTCTCGAATGTCGGCCCCAAATCATTAGAACTGGTAAATCTGGTAGATAGAATGATGAACAATGACAAATACGTTGTCGTATTGCAACGGAAGGTCATATCTGAACTTAGAAAGCTTTCAGAAGAAACGGAAGAGGAAAACGTCATTTTTTCAGCAATATCTTGCTCCCTGCCAGGCTTCCAAAAAAATTAAACTTTTTATGCAACGATCAAATATCCAGCGCTTAGATTGGCCAAAGAATTCTCCTGACTTAAATCCAATCGAAAACTTGTAGGTTATAATAAAAAAATAAGAAAAATGGACTGTACTACGAAAGAAAAAATGATCTGTGCAGTAATCAAGACATGGTTTCACTATATTGAAATTAAGGAAATTTGTAAAAAAAACTGGTTCAGTCCATGCCTAAAAGAATTCAAATGGTAATAAAGGCTAAGAGTGGGCATACTAAATACTAGAAATGTAGAAAATAGAATTGTAAATTATTTTATAAATATTTTAACAAATAATCTTGTTAAATACAAAAATCGTTACTTGGTCACATTAATTTGCACAAGACTGTAATTAAAATATTTGTTTGTATATAATTATATTTGTTTGCATATAATTATTAATTGTTCCCAAAATTTTAGTAAATTCTATTCATTTTTTCCTCGTAAACAAATCATAATAATCACTAAAAAACGTACTCTTAAACAGTTTTACCTCTTAATGTAAACAAACAAACAAGAAAGAGAGCACTCCAACAAAATCTTTCGAAAGGGTTTCCAGTAAATCGGCGGTGGTTTAAAACAAAAGAATATAAGTGCTCCAGTACGACAGTTTCGGAAGACAATAAGCTAAATTTGTAATTCCTAACAGTTCGTGGCTAACGCAAAAGTAGGCAGTGCCATTTAAATGACGCTATAAACACGATGGCCTACGCAAAAGCTGCTAATGGTGTAGTTTATGATCGACTGTGATTTGGCTAGGCGTTAACTTATGTGCTTCGCACTCGCTCAGCCAATCGATACGGTAGTCATACTCCAAAAGCCTTGTTTACTCCATTTGGTTCCGAAGAAGGCAAATTTGGGCATATATGAGCTCATTGTGATTAGCGCGCGAGCATTATGGAAAAGAGAACCACCACGGTTCTTTGATAAATCTTTTTAAAACCTTTAAAGTAGCCAGAGTCTTCCCTCTTAGCTCAAATAGATGGTTCCCTAGTGCGGCTAATATCGAAAGTCTCGCACAATTTTGTTGCGATTGCACAAGTGGAGTCTACCACCCAGGAATTTATAGCGCCTATTGCTTGTTTGATCAGTTTAACTGAAACCTTCGGACAGATCACCTCCGGCAAAAGTATACCAGCTTTTGCAATTTCTAACTTATCCAATCATTCAGTTCTATCGTTGGTATCATAGCTGCCCCACAACTCATCATATATATTCGCGTCTGCAAATATTGTTAGCGGGATCTGCCTTGTATTTGCAGCTACTGCCAACTCAACTGGGAGTAGCAAGCCTTTATGGTGTGGCATGAGGCATGAAGCAACTCAAAATGACTTCGGCTTCGCGTCGACCATAACAGTGATATTGTCTTTGACATTGAAATTTGAAAGAATAAAGACAATTATGGACTTGTTGATGAAGATGCAGGTTCTTGTCTTATTGGAAGATGCAGGTGACAGTGGTCTGTTTCAGCCAATGTGTAATCCGCAGAATCGGCCTTTACCGGCACATGAATTTTGCAATGAGAACGATCTCCTCCGCATCTTTACACAAATCGAAAAGAAGAACAGCCAAAGATGTCTTGTTATGAAAAAAGTTATTTTAAAAGACCTTCTTTTTTTTATCAATTATGGTTCTGTCAAGATCTCTTTCCGTCCGGTGTGAGAGTTCAAGAAAAATAATCACAGGCGCAGCTATCTGTTTGAAGGAGAGACTCAGAAACGAAACTGTCAAATTTACTCCAGGAAAAGTATTCAGCAAGTCTGCAGTGGATTTATCTCGGATCTTGTGAGCCTAAAATGATAATTCACAAAATGCAAACGGCAAATTATCGTCTTCCGCATTTATCACAACGGAAACGTACTAGCAGTAGCAATCAAGGAGAGGTAAATCTAAATAAAAGTAACGCCCTTAGAGCCTAGACAGACAGCGCAGCCTAAATGATCATTTACCGTAAATGATCATTTAAGTGCCGTGTGTCATATGCTAATTTGGACTAATCACCATTAAATGACCAAACTATCAATCATTAAGCAAATCACTAATGATCATCAAACTTTCGTAATTTATTCTTAAATGAAGTAGAGTTGCCCGATATAATACAAATTTCCCTTGTAAAAAGTCGCTTTCCCCATTGAAAAATAATAAGGCCACTTTTTTGAAACGTCAGATTAAATACGGCCATACCACACTGGAACAACCGGTTCTCGTCAGATCACCGAAGTTAAGCACTGTTTTGCGGGGTTAATACTTAGTTGGGGGACCGCTTGCCCTTTTTGCTGTCGGATACCAACAAACTAGTTGTCTAGGAAGCACTATACAAAAAAGTTCAAAATATTTACACAATTTTAATGTAGTTCTTGCCCGGTTTTTATTCCAACTTTATTAATTAGCACATAAGAAAAGCAACATACATTTAAAACGCCTTCAATTTCTCCATTTTTCAAAAACCAGTTTCTTTGAGTTACAGTATTCATCATTTACGCAAGGGCTGTGTGTCAGCTACTTTTAAATTACTAATTTAGGTATAAATGATCATTAGTAAATTAGTAATTTAAGTGCCTGTCTGTCTAGCCTCTAAATACCTGCTAATAGTCGATTGAATATTCGCTAAATGGTCTCTAAGGTAGAAATAAGAATACTGTCAGAATCGAATCGGTTCGCTGTTACGAAATTTAAGGATCAATTAGTAACATAAACTATTAGATCTCACCTTACAAAAAGGTACACAGGTAAACAATTTTGTTTGCTATATAGCGACATTTAAAAAAATACGATCTTTATAATGATTATAACGATCAGAATCATGATATGCGGAAAAAAAAATTCGGAGGCATAATATGTAAGCTTTTCGGAGTAGGCAAGCTTCGAAGCTTAGAATGGCAGATAGAAAAATTGTTGAAGAAAATGTTGATCAAGAGTCTACAATGCTCCGGTTTTGAATAGTTAAGAATCTATCCAAATCAACTTTTGTCTTGTACTGGAGTTTTCCTTTTCTACGCGTGCGGTTGGGCATGGGGTGGATTCGCAGGGCGTGTAAGGAGGCTTCAAGGCCCAAACGTAAACCCTTTCGTAAGAGGCAACATGCGTACTGGTGGAACGATAAAATCGCCAAATTGCATTGCTTTGGCGTGCAGGTGCAAGGCGCAGCGAGCCAGGAATTGGCCGGGAGGGGCTGAGCTATCTGCTACCCACATAGCGGCAAAGAGGGAACTGACCAAGGCCATCACAAGGAGCAAACGTGCCACATAGCAGGCTCTTTGTGAGGAGGTCAACTCAGACCCCTGGGGAGATGGCTACAAATTTGTCACTCGTAGACTTGGCTGCATGCAGCCTAGCACTCTCATGTATGCGATATCCATGGAGCGTATCGTTGGTTCGCTGTTCCCGGTGCATCCGCCAAGGGTTGATGATCTCATCATCGTTAACCAGGCGGATGTCCCTCCCTTTACTGATGAGGAGCTGAACATCGCAGTGTCCAAAATGAAGAACCGGGAGGCTCCGGATCTTGATGGGGTACCAGTCAAGGCGCTTAAAGTCGTGGCAGAGAGCCAACCGCGTCTATTATTGGATTTGTATAATTCATGTTTAGTCGCGGGAGTTTTCCCCGTCGCGGTGGAAAGTAGCTCGACTGGTACTTGTAGACAAGTGGAAAGGTAAGCTGGGCAATCCATCAACATATCGCCCACTGTGCATGATGGGCACTGCAGACCGGTCGTCTTGCTGGTAACGCTGGACGTACAGAACGCTTTCCACTCGGCGATGTGGACGGACATTTTTCGGGCCCTTGAGCAGACGTTCCGTATTCCCCGCTACTTGCTAGCCATGATGCGGGACTACTTCAGAAACCGCTGTTTGCTCGGCTGGCGAAGGAGTCAAAAGGAAGCCTTTTACCTCAGGTGCGGCACAAGGGTCGATCCTAGGATCTGACCTCTGGAGCATCATGTACGATGATCTACTGCGCCTGGAATTGCCCGCGGACGTGTTTCTGATACGTAACGCGGATGACGTCGCAGCGGTAATCACTTCCAGATTTGCCGAATTCACTCAACTCAGACAACCAAGTCATAATGAAGGCGGAGTGGTGGATGGCCGAACAGGGCCTCCAGCTGGTAGTCTCAAAGACAGAGATTGGTATGCTGACGAAGTGGAGGATACCAACTGTCATACCCATGACAGTTGGCTCCGTCGAGGTCCAGACCAGCAAGTCAGTCAGGTATCTGGAAGTGACCCTGGACACCAAGCTGACATATTAGAATCATATCCGCAGGGCATGTGACAGTGCTCTAGTAGTTGCCACTTCGGTGGACGCAGTGAGACGCGACAGAGGCTGTTGATGGTAACGACCGATTCCATCTTGCTATATGGAGCCGAAATCTGGGGAGATGCGCTCCGAACTGAGAGTTCCGGAAGCGCATTGCCAGTCTCGAACGCAGGGATGCCCTGCGTATCGCCTGTAGCTACCGCACGTTCTCAGAAGAGGCTGTGATGGTGGAATTGGGAGCAATTCTGATCGACCTACTAGCAGGAGAATGCAAGGGAGGGTACTAGTTCGCTCAGAGCTGGGCAGAACTGAGGCTCTGACGTACGTGCGTACGCTTGCCCTCCGACTTTGACAACAACGTTGGAGTGAAAGTGTTAAAGGACGCTGGACGGCTAAGCTAATTGGTCTCATTTAGCCTTGGCTTAACCGAACCCACGGAGAGGTAAACTTTTAACTTTGTCGATTCTTGACGGGGCACGGGTACTTCAGGAAATACCTGAACAGAATGGGTAATTTGGTCACACCGTACTACCGGTACTGTGTGACTGAGCTCGATGATGTTCAGCACACATTCTTTATGTACGTCGCTTCGTGGGTTTGAGGCGCACCATTGTATCCACGATCGGCCTGGTAACGCCTGAGACAATCGTGGATGCAATGGTGCGAAACGAGGAGAACTGGCGCGCAGTCTCAACATATGTTGAGAAAGTGCTACTCATAAAGCTGTGGTAGTTTCTGAAGTCCGTTCCGTGGTTACCGAAAGGTGAGTCAGCACGACCGGGTTGAAGCAGTGCAAAGGCGAGTCCCGACTCGGAACTTCGTACGCTTGTGGATAGTCCTATTTTTAGTGAATCAAACCTCGCATACCCCGTGGTGATAGGGTACCCGGAGATCTGGTTAGCAGATTTTTTTTGCCATTTACACTAGGGGGTGAAAAATACCAGACTGCCTCAACTTCTTTTCATCATCCGCTAAAACGGAAAAAACCCTCGATTGCAAAGAGAGCTAATGCTTAGCTCTGAAATTCAGCCATCAATAAAAAAAGCGTTATATTAGAACCATGGTCGAAACTGTTCTACCTCCTTCATATACAAGGGAATTAGAATGAATGTTCCAAGCATTTTGAACTGTTAATTTTAAATATCTTTTTTTCTACAGTGCGGACTCGTTCGTACATCTTCAGCGATAGTGTAATTTCACAGCAGATCACAACAAATGCCATCTTTGATCTGCATGTAGATCAAGCACGAAACATGGCCTTATATGGTCATATTAGGAGCAGTAAAAAATGTTGTTAAAAATGTATTAATAGAATTGACCACAGAAATTGTTATCAGAATGAAGTGATGTTGCGTAAATATGATAAGACGGAAAATAGAGAAATATGTTTGGAAAAAAAATTATCATGAGAGCTTTTTTAGGACACTTAAGTTGCTGCCGTTGGTTGCGTCTGCCAAGCGAAATCCGCAATAGGCGGAACATAGCGAATTCCTATTTTTATTTCAGATTGCATACACTATATGCTTCCCATATATAAACTTTATAAAATATTACTAAATGCAACCTTTTTCTATTTTTTTCAGAACACACACAGATATTGCACGTCAGAATCGGCAGTAACATTATCGAAATCCGTAAGTAAGCTTTTGTCTTTGTAGGAGAGTCAACCAAATTTTATTGAGAAGTCAAAAAAAAACTGTTGGTTAAAATGATGATAAACTTGGGAATAATTTATTTATGATTTGTAGAAGAATTTATTTATAATTTGTAGAAGAATTTATTTATAATTTATTCCTCAACCCAGAAATTATTTATTTGTTTTATTGACTTTAGGCAGCATGTCTCGCTAGTCGACCTATCTCGTTAATCTGATGGAAAATTTGTAGGTACAATCAATAGAAGGTACACTTAATGGAATAATATTTAATAACTAATGTTTCATATCAATGCTGAATAATGACTTAATTACACGCATTGAATGCTTGTACTTCTATTAAGTCATTCTTCTAAAAGTTTTCATGGTAAAATCGAAAACAACAAAACAAATGGAAACATGAAAAAATAATTAGGTATTGATATAAGCCTTTTATCGTCTTAAATTTTAAACCTGTACCATATCGTCGGGTGTACGCCAAAACCATGAATGTGCTTTTTTGGTGATTTTCAGTTTTTCATGTCACTGTACGCGGAATTCTTATACAAACAATTTGCCAAAACCGGAAATGTAAAATTCCATTTTATGCCTACACAAAGTCAAAATTTCAATTTTATGAATTACCTAAAAACTAAGTATTTACCAAATGCGTTACACCAAAATCATGAATGTGCAGATTCATTGTTTTAGTGTAACGGAATAGTATTAGAATATTATCTTCCTTAATTAAAAAAAAAATGTTTCTTATATTTTAAAACTGATTTATAATAATACGTCAAATTTTCAAATTGATTTTACTCGAAATAGCATTTTAGCACATTCATGGTTTTGGCGTACACCCGACGATATAATGTAGGCTTCCATAATTCATTTTAAGTCTACAACAACTGATTTAGTCAAAATTTATTGATGAACAAAAAATATTTTTAATTTATTTAATATGCACCTCCAAATCCCCGCATATAATTTTTGTAATACATTTTTTGTGTACACGCGTGTATATCTTGAAAATGAAACCATTTTGTCTCATTATCACTTGCATGTGTGACAACGTCAGCATATTTATTAGAAAGCAGTGAAAATTATAAAACAACGAAACAATATGAAGACACAAAAATGACAGAAATTCACACGGCTTGAATTTTAAGTGAAAAGAAATGCGTTCCCGTCCGGTATTGTTGCAACATCGAATGGAACCGATTCCAAATCATGTTTAACATGTAAAATCTTCACTCGAACAGCATGAAAAACATATCACGCACACAGTGATGCTGGCCAAATCAATCGCTAGGTATTTGCATGAATGGCTAACTTATTTCCTATTCTAATAAATCTGCAATATGCACTTGATAACATCTGACAACATAAAAGCCAACTGTTCATCGATTAAGCAACATCACATGCTTAACCGCGAAATTTTAAGAAGTTACCGAAAATGGCAACGGCTAAGTGAAAGTGTTTCACAAAAACAAAATCTTGGCAACCTTCAACTTCTGAATTTTGACTTTCTCGCGCAAAACAAGTTCAACAGCAAAAAGTAATATACCGAGACCCACCACCAGTATGCTTTGGTCCGTCTACCATTATTGTGCATAATAGGAATGCATTTAGCATCATATAGATAAGCCTCAAGCATATGAATGTGTACATGATGCTAAACGATTGGAAGCATGATCGGCATCACATCTCCAAGATGTAGTTAAGGGGGCTGTTCGCGAATCGATATTGTTTATCTGTGAAGTACTGAGTCTCTAGTGCAAAACAATGTTATAATTTTTGTACCTTGCATGAAAATATTGTGTTTTTTATCTGAACACAAAACATAATATTTAGGCAGAATATGTTAGTACATATATCGGAAAAAATAAATTTACAATTTTTTAATGCAAATACCACCCTTAGCGTATTGCAATTTCTCCGCATCTGACAGTCATTTCGGTTTACCAAAGCTTGCAATAATTATGATAACCTCTTGAAAAGTCTCTCAGATACACTGACTCGTTGCACCTGTTGTTACCTGTGCGTTTGTTTTGTTTGATTTAATCGTGATGCGATGATGTCCAATCGTGGTTGCAACTCGACAAGTTTGCGCGTACGTACGAATACTGCTCATTCAATAACGGATGGTAAAGGGGCAATAACAGTGATTGAATGCGGTAATCAGAAATAGCAGTTTAAGCACATTCAGGTTTATAGGCAGACATTGAAATCGAAAGTGAAAAATTATATGAGCGTATTGGTTTTTTGATTAATTTTTGTTCATCGATTAATCATGTATGGAACTGGAGGAAATTTAAAGTTTTTTTTTTGAATGCATTCGTGTAGTTTACAATGAAAATAAATCTGTACGTTTGAAGATCGTCAATCTCATTAATAGTCATAACTGTATTGCGAACAAAGTAATAGTTGTAATAAATTTCGTCCCACTGTGGAGTTTTGAAACCTCAAAAGCAATAACTTAGCTATCGGTGTAGTAAATATTTTATTGATAATTTATCGTATGCACGGTTAAGAAATGCGAAAATCTCTACAGCATCTTGTTTAATGTGGTAAATTTCAATTCATAAAAGTATAATCTCAACCAAAAATGAAAATCAAGCTTAACAATTAAATGAAAAATGAAAGAAAAACCTCAGCATCAACATATTGATGTTATTATCATGATATCATATCGGATTTGGTTAATGTACGATTGTGCCATAAATATATAAATTGAAGCATTTATTTTTTTTTCCTATGCTCGTTGACGTTTAAAACATGTCAATGAATAGTTATTTAAACCAAGTAGTTCTATTGTTGCATAGGAAGATAGACTCTTTGTAATTTAACAGCTAGGCGTTGAACATTACGTTTGCTTATTTTGGGCAGGGACTAGCGCTAGTGAGCTAAACAGTTTTTTTTTTCACAGGAGAGCTAATCAAAATAGCAGTTCAGCTCCAGATATTGACATAATCATGTATGGTGTGACTGAGTAGGTTAAAAGAGAAGCTCCTGGCACCTATAAGAACTCCGACCAGAATTATCCGTTGCACTTATATCACCATCCTACCCCCTGTATGCAACAGTCAAGCCAAAATATTGATATCAGGTAGTCCAAATGTCGGATTTTGAAGGGTTAAGAAAAACTCGATTATTTTCAAATGAAATGGTTTTATTCCTCAAAATATTCACCGTTGGAGTCTATAGTTTGTTGCCAACGTGTTGGCAAATCAAAAATTCCTTTTTTGAAAAAATTAATATTTTTTTGCCCCAAAAACTCTTCAAAGGACGCAATTACAGCGTTTTGGTTGGAGTAGTGCTTTTCTTGTAAATAGTTTCCCAGGCTCCGGAAAAGATGATAGTCTGTTGGTGACAGGTCTGGAGAATATGGCGGGTGAGCTAAAACTTCGTACTGCAACTCCTGTAGTTTTTGCATGGCCAAACGGGATACATGCGGTCATGCGTTATCGTGTAACAGAATTGGTCCATGCCTATTTACCAGAGAAGGCTGTTTTAAACGCAATTTTGCGTGCATTTCGTCCAATTGGGCACAGTAGGTCTCTGCAGTTATCGTTTCACCAGGATTCAAGAACGAATAGTAAACGACGCCTTCTGAAGTCCACCAAACAGTAACCATGACCTTCTTAGGGTGCAGTCCCGCTCTTGTTTGGTGGCTAGGTGCTTCTTCGCGATCCAACTATTGTCCTAAACGCTTCCTATTATCATATCAATCCATTTTTCACCGCAAGTCACAATCCTCTTCAAAAATGGTCCTTTTTTATGTCGCGTCAGCAGTGAAGAGGCTACTTCAACTCTCAGCATTTTGTTCCTTGCAGACAATTCGTGTGGGACCCATTGATTGAGTTTTTTCACTTTTCCAATATTTTTGAGACAGCGACTAATGGTTGATTTCGATACATTGAAGGTCTCAGCAAGGCACTGTAAAGTTGTCGATGTATTCCTCTCAACTTCTGCTCGCAGTTTGTCATCATTAACACTGCTACCTTGTTGACCACGTGGTTCGCTGTCCAAGCCAAAATTTCCTTCTCGGAAATTGGCAAACCATCGTTGCACTGTGCGTTCGTTGCAGGTATTTGGTCCTAACACCTGATTAATTTCTTTCGTCGCTGCAGCTGCATTTTGTCCTTTTTTCAACATAAACAGGTAAAGGACCCGAATATCTCTTACTGTAAACATGTTTATAAGAGCGAAAAGGACAGATATAGGAAACCACACGGGTGATAAATTAGACACTAACAAGAAAGGTATTTACCTCTATTTTCAAACACAAAACATATTTTGAATTTTACCAAACAACTCTGTTCACCATGGGATCACTTTTAAGACTGTCAGGAAATCCGACATTTGATATGAAACTACCTGATATCACAAAAAAGTAGTTCATAGAGTTGGCTTCTGAGGAGAATGGACAAATATCATACCGTGCAGCATCTATACAGTACATCTGTCCTACGAAATTGTACCTAGTCAGTACGCCTGCCATTACTCTACCATTCTTCCTACTCTTGTTGAAAAAAAATTGTGCATAATAGAAATGGTTAGGTTATGGTTAGGTTATGAGGTGAAAATATTCGTGTACCTGGACAATCAGAAAACAGCCATCATTATAGGTATCGACTACCCACTTCCAAAAAATGTCATAGACATATGCGGTCAGCACACCTAAGGCAGGCTCGGGATCCTGAAAGAGTTGAGCCTTGATTTGTAATAGCATCATCAATTTCGTTTCACTTAACACCGCAGTGTCTGGGGCTTGTCCTTAATACTGCTGCGTAAAAGACAAATATCCTTCCTGAAGGAAAAATACCAACTGCCATTTGATGAATGCAGGTAGACGCCATTTGCCTTTGAGTCGTCCGTAAATATCTCATAGTCCATCATCGTAAAATCGGTCAGGCATCGTCAGAACCGGAGAGATTCTTCCATCGAACCTCTAATAGAACAATGCCCCACATTGCCGTAGTATAGAATCAAAAGTACCAAGAGACAAAGTTTTTGTAGTGTGTTAACTTCTTCTCTAGTACACTAGAGGTTTACAATAGTCCACCAAACCACAAAATCGTACCCGTAGTGAGAGCTCTCCTGCAACTCAATGAAATCATTACCTTCTTCAACAAGCTTCAATTCCATATGCTTATTTGTTGTACAAGATTGCTCGTGAATGTTTGACTTCATTTAAAGGCTGAAGAGTCGTACCATTCTTTATTGAACAAAACAAGTTTCGTTATACCAAAATCCACTAACTGTTGATCAACTGTCAATCAAATTCACTGCACGCGCTCTATTTCTACATATCACTTTCAGATCCTCATTAAGTGCTGCAATGTCATCAGCATAAGCTTGCTCGTGAAGCCGTTCTTGATACAGTTCGTTCAGCAAAAAATTGGTTAGCACACTCTGTAGAAGCGGCACTAAGACTCTGCCTTGTGGACTCCGTTCTCAAGTAGCAGTCGGCTCCAGTTTCCGCACGCAACAGTCTCTACTTCAGCATGATATTTAACTAGGACATCAATCATGCCATGAGCTTTCCCTCAATTCTAGAAATTAGAGAATAAAGGGCCGATTCGTATGATTTTTCTCGCTGCTACGCATGATGTTCTTCATGTAATGGATTGGATTTGAACGCCTTAGTTCGTGCGTGTTTTTTATCAAATCTTTGCAGGTATTTCAGCCTTAACGATGTTAGGCTGATCGGCTTAAAGTTTTTCAAATCTGAATATTAATTTATTTAGTTACGAAACATACCTCAAAACTAGGCATGTTCAAAAGATTACCTTTTGATCTGCATCCAGGTGGTCGATTCCATTCCCTTGTATAGCCAGATAAATTTCATCCAGGCCTGGCGATTTAAAACTCTCGAAAGATATTATTGCGTTCCAGGTCTTTTCACTTTTTACTACTGATTTAGCTGTGTATCAGTAGGTTTGGTTAGAGGCACGGAAGTTTTTGATTCTGAAGTTGTGTTGGTAAATTAAGCATCTGACCGTATTAGAGAGTCCAGCCGATTGGTACTTTTGCTAGACCATGATCAGCCTAGATGATTCTTCCGCTTCTTCCAGCCCTTCATAAGACGATTTGAATGATTCCCTCTTGAAGGTCCTCAACAAATTTTCATAGGATCTTTGCGACATTCTGAAGGCGAACCGGTTATTCTCTGAGGTCCTCTTACAAACTTGATTGAGGAATTTTCAGTTATCTTTTCTGTAGTTCTTGTTTCCACCAAGGAACCGTTTTAGTGCATCAGCTCTTGCTGATTTGCCAGTACTCTTTATAGCTTTCCAATATTCTTTGTTTAGAGTACTCAACCGAAATTATGGGATGGATATTGGATTTCCTATCTCTGCCACAGGTGTTAGATCGGTAGCTTAAGAAAACATCAAGTAGCGGTGATTAGAGAAAAATCTCATCTAATAAAATCCATCAGTTATTGATCCAACTATGAACTATAAAGATGTATGGTGAACATAAAGATGTATATTGAAAAAATTGCGTAATACTTTAGTATCTGTTTTGGCGTTTGAAGAAAAAGGCCAAAAAGCGGGTAAGCTTAAGTGAACATTTTGTGTTTGATCTTACATTTTCCGTTAGTTCAAGATTACCGCTAGCAGGCTCCGGGTTGAAAATCATGTGGTAGTGGTGCAATCAAACAGATTGAAAGCTCGAAGAAGCGTTCTCGAATTTGTTCCCTCATCATTATAAAAGATTTTCGCTCCTCTAACTGAACTGGGTCCGATAATTCTGCTAGTTCGAACTCGCGGCTCCTGTGCAAGCTTGATGTATTTTATTTTATTTTATTCATTAACCAAGCAAGGTACAAGTTACATAAACAATACAAAGCAAAATAGAAAATCGAAAACTTAATATGAGTATATAAAAGTAAAAAAAAATTAAATAAATCAAATAATTAACAAATAAATAAATAATAATAAGTAAATAACGAATAAATAAAACATTGACAAATAGCTTAACATAAAGAGTTGCGGATGGCTTGGAAAAGGGAAGATTTGAAGGATAATTTTGAGACCGTTGGGGAATACAGATTACTTATGCTATTGAATATCCTGCAGCATCTATTAATCGGCTCATTAGCTGTGTAAGTAGTGGGATGTGGATATTCCTTAAGAATACTAGAGGACCTGGTGCTCCTTACAGGGTTATTTAACACCATTTTATTATTGAGGAACTCAACTCTGATAACGCCTCTAATGACGGCAAATGTGAAACAGGCCGAAATTATCTTTCTTCTGGATGCAAGTGGCAATAAGTTTAGGTGACCCAGTCGAAACTCATAAGGAGGAAGGGCGCTAAAATCGGAAGGGTTGTATAGATCTCTCAATGCGAAAAGTAAGAATTGCTTTTGTATGGACTCGAGTCTGTTACTGTGGGTCTCAAAAGCCGGATTCCAGCAAATGGA
The DNA here is from genome assembly GCA_963978885.1 of Nemotelus pantherinus. Lineage (NCBI taxonomy): Eukaryota > Metazoa > Arthropoda > Insecta > Diptera > Stratiomyidae > Nemotelus > Nemotelus pantherinus. The sequence continues at coordinate 217,817,484 of OZ022264.1, forward strand.
AGCATATTCGAGAATGGGGCGTACAAGTGAGATGTATAAGGATCTTGTGACCCACAGGTTACGAAATTCCTTCGCACGCCTTTTGATGAAGCCTAACTGTTTGTTTGCACGGGAAAGCATTTTATCATAATGCAAGGTGAAGCGGAGTCTCTCTTCCAAGATAACACCAAGGTCAACAACGTTTTCAACTCGAGCTAACAAATTATTGCCGATGAAGTACGTATTGTGTGAGACGGTGTGTTTTCGGGAAAAACTTATAACTTGGCACTTAGCAATGTTGAGCGAGAGCTTGTTTTCATTGCACCAATGATCAAGTGAATCAAGTTTAGATTGGAGAAAGAGTGCATCGGATTTAGATTTAATGATGTGATAGACTTTGAGATCGTCGGCGTAAAGTAAATGAGGTATATTTGCTAGGACGTCAGATAGGTCAGAAATGAATATATTAAAAAGAAGTGGGCCAAGATGGCTACCTTGTGGTACACCAGAGCTAGCAGAGATATTTTTCGATAAGAGTCCTTGAAATTTTAGTCCTTGTGTTCGATTTCGAAGGTAGGAAGTCAGCCAGCTAAGCAAAGATCCGGCAAATCCGAATTTCTGGAGTTTTAGAATTAAGGTAGGGTGGTCAACTCTGTCAAAAGCTTTACTAAAGTCTGTATAGACTGCGTCAATTTGGCATCCTTTCTCCATTTTACACAGCACGTCTGAGATTAGGACTGTCAAATTCGTGGGGGTTGAGCGACCTTTTCTAAAACCATGTTGTTGCTCGTTCAGACGGGAGTCAACAAGTGGAGAAAGTTTATCGTACACAGTCTTTTCAAAAAGTTTCGGAATTGAAGATAAGATGGCAATGCCCCTATAATTTCCGATACAGCGTCTATCACCATTTTTGAATATGGGTGTGACATATGAAAGTTTCCAGCAAGATGGGAAAACTCCAGACGAAAGTGATCTGTTGAAAAAAATATGAAAGGGAGTTATAAACTGCTCTACACACTTGCGCAAGAAAGTTGGAGGAGGAAGATCGGGCCCAGGGCCTTTGTTGCAGTCGAGTTCCGAAATAGCTTTACGTATTTCGTCACGTGTAATTTCAAATTGGCCGACAAAATCTGTAGGAGTAGGATGAGAGAAAGAGAGGTGTGAGTTTGATGGGTCTGGTGCATTAAAAATATTCTGGAAACTATCTGCGAATAAATCACAAATCTCATTAGGAGAGGAGGAAGTGATATCATTAAAGAACATCGACGAGGGATAACCAGTGGTTTTTCGCTTCACATTTACAAAATCGTAAAATTTTTTCATGTCGCGGATTATATTTTCGCCCGTTGTCTTAATGTAATTGGCATAAGCCTCGTGAGACTTTGCTGAAAAGTGCTTAGCAACTTCATTATATTCATCCTGAATAGCAGAACTAATGTCGATATTGTTTTTAATCCGCTTATAAAGTTTGTTCCTACGATTTCGCAAATGCCTAAGGTCCCTATCAAGCCATGGCTCAGACAACTTTTTCTTTTTTTTTTATCTTAGGTACATATCTTTCAACGGCGTCAAAGATTTTGTTATAAAAAGTGGAAATGGCTTCTTCAATGTAGGGGCATGGGTTGCGTTTTCGCAAAATCTGCCGCGGAGAAGAAAGGACGTATTCCTGGCATAATGCAAGTTGATCTGACCAAACCTTGTAAATTAAGGTATAAACAAGTTCAGAATTAATGAATATAGACCGCTCTGCAAAAATCCTGAAGCAATGAACGCCTGGTCTCAGTGAAAGTAGCCATTGGCCGGTTATAAGCTTTACTTGATCATCTTTTTTTGCTTATTATAACATCTTCTTAGTTTGCTTGAATATAGCTCTCTATGAGCTTCGAGAAATCCTGGATCAATTAAAATCACCAGGCTGAAATCATCTTCATCAATGTTTGGGGTTCCATCCGAAAAATTTGGAAAATTTAAAAATTGGCCACTTATTTTCATTGTATATGATATGAATATCTAATGCTTGTATCTGTTGATACAGAAATAGCGTGGGGGTGGGGTTTTTCTTAGAATTGATTTATCTGATGATTCGGTGCTTCACATCTATGCTCAGATTCATTTCCCCGAACATGCTAACTGACGTAGATGGTTTTGATAGTATCGGGAAACAAAATGGTGAATTTGGACCGATTGTCAGTGCCCAGTGTGAAACGACTCATCTGATCCAATCGCTTGATATTCGATTAGAGCAGGTGTCTTGGAGGAGACAATAACCATCATTTGCGTGAAACTGTAAACTGGCCCAACAAAATGATGGGGGATGAAGACTAAGCTTCTGAGTTAGTTTTTCTATTGACTTTCACAGACGGTGTGGTAATTTCTGGAGGACCAGCTTCAGCCACACATCTCTTTCTAATAATAAACCTTTCTGGCAATCTGCGCTCATAAACGCCGGCTTCAGCTACCGCTCCTACTTTGCATGTCATGCACGCTCCTCCGCTTATACTGACCAGCAGAGGCAAAACTGCGGTGAGTCAGTGGTATCGATATTTTTCAGCGTCATCTCTGAATCTCGATTCATACAAGGATGTATCGAATTATTCATGCAGAACTCTCTTTTGCGTGTGACAGCATACCTGGTTTGAGTTGGTCAAGGTTGGGACACCTAGAATACAAATGCAGCCCTTCATTAAAGTATATACAATATTTAACTTTTCATTCATTTGCAGCCGCTTTCTATTTGACTATGGCAGAGGGAAAATGATCTGTTGCTGATTTCCCCTGGATTGATCTGTTCGATGTGGGCCAATTACTACCTCAAACAACATTGCTATCGGGGTCTGTTAGGCGGTACTCAGCAAAGTGAAACCTTGTTGCACTTGCTGCACTATATGATGGCTCCCTTCTAGGCTCTTCCAATTTCCAGGTACAGTTTTGCTGTCTCCAACATTTCATCAAACTCCTTGATATAAGATAGTTCGGCGGGCATTCCCTCAATATCTAGCGACTGGTTATTCTTGAGCTGTCTGATCGATCGAACGGTTTTTTGGACAGTCGATGGAACGAACAGCTATCGAAGCCTCTAACTGATTTCTTTGTTCGTGGCTCAATAGTTCATCAAAGTATTGGGTCCATGGGTCCAACGTGTAGAATTAGTTAGAATTGAAATCTTTTTAAGAATAGAAGAAGAATTGGTGACTGGATCAGAGTTTATAGACAAAAAAGCAGTTTTTATCATAGTGAATTTTCAAAATGACGCTACTGACACCGAGTTGCCTATTTTCGAAAATCGTTTCTATCAGATATGGTCCTATTTAAGATCAATACATTTTGTGACTGTCAATTAGATCGGATTATTGGGTCGTGAGTTCCCGTTAACAGAAGTTTCGGATGCTTAAAATATAGGTTGATTGGGTATGGGCTACCGTTCTTGTCCGATATAGAATTTAAAAAGTTTTACTTTGGGCGTGAAGAGAAAGCTTAAAATTTATGTATAAAAAGCAATGAATTTTCAAGAGGATCAATTTTTTGAAGGTTTTCACTTTCAGTGCTTGCCGTAGCTACAGGGTTGCGAGCACGTCCATAAAAACCATTATAGCTTCAAATTTATTAGCATCGATGCGTTTTGTAAATTTGATAATGATATGACAACTCGTCAAAAGTTATCGCGATTCAATGTCAACCGAATTTTCTCGAACTTTTTTTAGGAACCTTGGCGCACACATAGGGCTAAAAATTACCATGTTGGCAGACTCACATTTGAAACACGTTCGAAATTCATTTCGCAAAATTAAATTTTTTGAACATAATTTTTTAGATAGAGTTGTTAGGGTTGTTCAAATATCACTAAAATAGCCGCCGGTGCCAAAGGGTTCCTAATAACTATCATGAAAGCTCCCTGAACCTATTCCACATATATACCAATGTATCCTGAAAATTTTAGCTCAATCGGATGGCACGTTATAAAGCGTGGGCTTCACGTTTGTTACGATTACACCCACTGAAACAAAAACTATCATGAGGATGTTTCAATCAAATATTTGGCGAAGTTACACAGCAAAAAAGGGAAATTTTTGTGTCAATTTATAACCGTGGAACATCGCTGAGAAAAGTGTATCAATTTAAAGGAGATTATGTGGATTAAAAAAGATACTTTTCCCAATTTTTTTTTATTGTTTCCTTTGTGAAGTCGGGCATTTCTAGGGCTGCCATCGTAGAAGCACTGCACCAAAGAAATAGAAGCACCAGTCGATGCTGGCTTCCCGATATGTTCGCCAATCAGGGTAGTATAATGGCGACAATGGTCTGTTTGGTTGAGAGTGGTTCATGTGTTAATATACAGGTGGCTTTTTTTTTGAAGCATTCCCGCCCAAACCAGGTATTCCCGGCTTGCATTTCTTAGAATGATGGTATCTAAATGGGCCACAATTCATTATCTTAGGTAGTCTCTTGTCAACAAACTTCGTACATGTGAAGTCTTTTCTATTTTGCTGACCGATGATCACAGTCTTCATTTGTTTATTGTCCAGAAAACCTGTGCCATGAAAGTGGCTCTTTTGTGGCAATTATAGTCAACGTTATATCCACTTTTCGCGAAAAATAGCACTAGTTAGATCAAGGTGGCAGGAAAAATGCAGAAATTATTGGATGTTCTTCGTTTCCCTTGTTTCGATTCGATTGTTCTAATCTGCTACGCTTCGACGGATTATATAATGTTTAAAAGTTGAGCAGGTTGGCGTTGCGGCCAATCTGAAGGGGCCGACTTTGACGCACCAGACACTCTCGAAGGTTCTTCTTAGATCCTTAGGTAATAGGGAGTATTCCTGCGGATTTGATGTTGCATAACTCAAGAAAACCACCCAATTTCGAGGTCTATATAGACACTAGAGTGGTCCACCCTATTATGCAATAATTGTTGTGAAGAATTCTTTATTCTGAAAATAAAAACACAATAGTATTTTGATACATTAAAAAAATGCGAATTAAAAATTCGAAAAAATCATATTTACTTGCTCTTTGCTCCCTTTTTCGGACTTTTTATGACAAATTTGACCTACAGAGGCTATGGGCAACCCATTGCTTGTTATTTTTATATGCACCACAATTTCCAATCTATGTATCGCGTTAAAAAAACTCTCAACCACCAGTACAAATTATTTACGGTATTAATAATAGATATATCATTTCCAACCAGTAGATAATGTTCAAAAACATATTGCACTGAATAAGCGCTACAAATCAGTTGATTAGAACGCTACAATATTTCAACAAAAATTACTAAACATTAACTACCAGAAAATATTGCATAATCTGTCGTGGTTAATTTTCCTTCCACGTCTTCTGTATTGTAAATAAATCATCTCAATTCTCACACTATTAAACTGAAGTTTCACTTTCATATACGCTGCGCTCGATCGTTTCGTCGGCATATAAAGTGCACATTCGACATTGATAGTGGTTTTCATAGTCGTCCAAGGAAGTTTTTCAGATAGCGTGCTAGAGTAAGTCTTAATGCATTGTAATCTTGTGGCTCGTTGATGTATGGTTGATATACGACTAGAGTTTATGAACCTCCAAGGTCATGAAAAGTACGGTCATACCTGTGCGTAGTAATATTGCAGACAGACAGACCTATGTGCATAGTATGGTCTACGGAAAATGCGAACGATTGCTATGAGCACTATGTACGTTGTACGTACAAAGTATTGCTACCGGTGCATGAATCGAACTATGTTTATGCGCAAGACACGCATCGCATATTCGCAGCTTGACACTTGCGAGCAATCTATTTGTGCACGTATCTAACGACTTGCATGGAAATGCAATCTTACATACGGTCAAGTGGTCTTTGCTAAATGATCTGCAAACAGTCGTTTGGATCACCGTAGACCGAGAATGTTGCGAAGTTTGTGTACTCGAGATACCAGCGAACCAGCTTCCATAAGATTGACCAAGACTTTATGATTCATACGGGCTGCCGTTCTACATGCATTTTTATTGTAATTGGATTTTTTGCCTGAAGGTGAAATTTTCAGGTTCCATTTTAGCAAGATTCGGAAAGAGATAAATAATGCGAAATTGCTTTATAGTCTGAGTGCTATCTTTAAAAAAATTAACCTTGAAAAGAAAGATCAGCTGCCCTACTAAAAGTACCAACAATCTTTATGCATTATGGAATTTCATTAAAGTTGTGTCAAGTCATTTGATTTGGCATGTAGCTATAATAAAGCTGAAATGTGCTATTTTATTCATTTCAAATATGCATAGCTCATCAAGAATGTCTTTGTGTTTTTTCTGCGAGAATGTCCTCGATGCGTAAGATGCATCGAAATAATTTGGTTGGAAATACTAATAAAAATAATTGCATAGATTAGGTCATAATAACTAAGCGGTGCAAAAAAAACTTGCATATTGTACCCATATACATATATGAAAATGATCACAGATTTTATTGTGAGTAAGCTTAATTCGTTTTCCTGCCTGTTTATCTACATTTAATTGCGCGAATCGCTTACTTGACTTCTTGAATACTCTCTCCATTTCACTTTGGTACTTTCGCTCAAAGTAATCATCATCAGTGGGACTACATCGTATTCGGGTTTCGGCCAGTTGCAGGAAAGAATTACAGGCATTCTGTTTTTGCGCTGCCACTAGTCAGTTGGATATTCGCACACGCAATTGCTCTGCCTAAAGCGGAATCAGAATAGGGCTATGTTTCCATTAATCCTGCCTCTACAAACTTTCGAGCTGGACTCTGCTCGCTCCAAGTTTCCAGTCCACCAAAGCCTCTTAATCCTGATTTTATCAGTACAACCATATACATATTTGAAAAGTCGGTAGCTTTTCTCGCTAAGGCACCAGTCCAAAGCCGTAATCCACTATCTAAAGGTTCGAATCCCAGCGTATGTATTTGTTCGTTTTGCGTTGTCTTAAAGCCGGAGATTGCGTATAATACCAGCCCTCCATTAGCCAAGTGTCATATCATAGGTTTGGCGTTGACTGTGTATAAACCAGCGCTCCACTGGTAAAAAAATGTAACACTTAAGCGCTTGAATGAAACAATTGAGACCGGCTTCTCCCACATATGTCCCTGTGAGGCTGATTCTGTGAGATTTATAATTATCATATATAAAAGAAAATTATCGTTTCTCTCTCATTTATGTGCAGCCCGACATTATATTACGCCTGCTCAACTTTAATGAAGTTATCATATGATGTCAACATAATCAGCAGAAGACCGTACGAGTAGTTATCTAGAATAAATGATAATGTTACCTCCGATGGTCACATCAGTATCTCGCACTTTTCGCTGCACCAGATTAAAGTGATAAAAATTGCCTCAATGTGGCTCGGAACATTCGTCATGGTCAGCCTTGTCAGTTTTATGAGTTTGATTAGGATATTGGCCGCGTAAAATCTTATCCTTGCTACGCTATTATAGCCTTTATTAACTCAGTTGACTCGTATCAGTTTTGCTTTCCTTTTCGCTCATCATCAAAAATGTGGCCTAAAAGGCTAACGCGGCACTGAAAAGTCTGTAGCCGTTCTATGACACCATCCTGTCAGATAACCTTAGACCAATGACAGATGTTGGATTGATAGAAAATCTCCGATTGAAATAGCGACTCTCCGATTGGAAAAATTTTAGGTTTTGTACTTATTAAAGCATATAATGAAAAAAAATAATATATTTAATTTTGGAAATAGTCACCATTACAATCTAAAACTCTTTGGCAACATAACAGTGAATAATATGCTCAACCATTCCTCGTCTGTTGAATCTTCCTTGAATTCTAATAATCCTAAAAATGTCTGGTTCTTTGTTAGCTCCTTAAAATCCTCTTCTTCTCTTCCTGACTCCCTAGTATTTAATACCTTTACTTCTTTAAACCCTCTTGACATTTTCAATTTCTTCGTTGTTTTTGTATGCAACACCGCGTCGACTCCTGCATCTGACTGCTTTTCTTTTGATTTTCTTGCTTGTCTCTCCTCTGTTGTGATTAACCCTGTTGAGGTTGAATTGCTTTTGTCCTCACTTGACTCCAATCGTTCAACTAGTCCAGATGGCATTTCCAATTTTTTCGTAAAAAATCTTGCGCTTTTCGTTGGTGTCCCTTTAGCCATCTTATTGAATGTCAGACTCTGTGCTGTTTCCCGTCCTGCTGGAAGCTCTGTAACATTTTTTCCATCTTCAAATTGGGTGAGCGCAACCTAGCTTCTAACTATCACCTTATCTACGTTCTTCCTTGCCTTTGAAAAATTTTGGAACGCCTCGTTTTCAATCGTACCTATGATACCCTCAACTGTGTCTTTGCAGCGCAACATCATTGCTTTGTAAAAAGGCCGGAGCACTGCTACGAATCTTGTGGATTTTACTCATGTAATTACTTCTGCAATTGACAGCCACAATCAAGTTGATGTCATTTATACTGATTTTTCCAAAGCTTTTGACACTGTTAGTCGTGCGTTTCATTTTGTCAGCATTGTGATATCCGTGAACCTTTGCTCTCCGGGATCCCCTCTTTTTTAGTTAAACGCACTTGTGTTGTCTCCCTCTTTGGCTTGTCGTCCCCACCTTTCTCCCTTCTTCTGGTGTACCTCAAGATTTCACCTTAGGACTAATTTTGTTTAATCCATTTATGAATGATGTTCCCAGTGTTTTTAAGTCTTCATGTCTTCTATATGCAGATGATTTAAAAATCAGCCGGGTGATCAAAAGTTTTGCTGACTCTCTGCTTCTGCAGGATGATTTGAATACTCTCTCTCTCTCTCTCTCTCTGGTTGTTGTAATTTGAGTTGTTTGTCTCTTAATGTTTTCAAATATTTTTCTATGTCCTTTCTCCTAAAGATTCACACTCAAATATTTTATTGTTCTATTAATGGTACTATCCTCTGGTTTGTTGAATATTTCTCAGATCTTGGCGTCATATTTGATAGCAAACTGAAATTCGATATTCATTTTCTAACTATCACTAGAAGGGCTTCTCGGATTGCTGGTTTCACAATTCATTTAGTGGTTCTGCTTGTCTCCATCTGCTTATTACCCTAGTCCGGTCTGTACTTGAATATTATAGTCAAGTGTTGGGTCTTCGATTAAAATACCTCTCCGACACTGTTGAAATAGTTTAGCGCATGTTTACGCGCACTTTACTTTTTAAATATAGTCTGCCGTATATACCCTCCACTGAATTTCTATCTCTTCTGAACATTCCTCTTCTTGAGCAGCACAGAGTTTACTTGGATGAAAGTTTCCTCTTCAAAATCTGTCGCGGTTACCTATCTTCCTCTTTAGTATCTTTCTTCATTACGCGGCAAACTTAAGGCTAATCAGATCCTCCATTTGATTTGAGGTACCGTATGCTTGTACTGATACTTTCTTCCAGTTTCCTGTTTTGCGACTCTTACGCACAAATAACAGTCTTCAACTTGGTTCTTCCACATTCTATTGTCATTTAAAAAAAATATGTTTCGCTGCAAAAATTTTGTTTCTAATTAATTTTATTTCCTATTCTTGTTTATACTCGTACTAGAGTTTTTTCTCAGTTTTTTTCTGCTTTACTTAATTTTACTTTGTTTAAATTACTAATTTAATTATTTTTTATAGACCTATATTTATATTTACTCATTTATTATTTTTTCATTGCATCCAATCTATAACTGGGCAGTTTACCTGTTGTATTGAATACGCAACAAATAAATTGTAATGTATTCCTTCTTCTCCTCCTCCTAGTCTCGTCAATCGAAGAAATTACATAATTCCGTTTCTAAATTTTCGCGACTGGTGAATTGCCGTCGTCGCATGAAGTAATCAATCGCCCAAAAAAAGGCGAAAATTTGCTGGAAAAATGGCGAAAAAATATGTTATACCGAAATTACACATAGGACGTACATTTCGTGAGGGCATTCGACAAAACAGTCGACGAGACGTTTAGCAAGACATGGGGAAAGGATGGCTTATCTTCAGGAAGGATATCTACCTATCTACATGATATGCATATATGTACACTTAAAATTCGCACCCTTCAATTTAAGTGGTAATATCGGTTAGGTAGATAGAATTTTCTCCATTCAGTAATTTGTTTACAAGTATTCAAACAGTGTGCCTTGATATGATGTCCGATATGTTGCATCTTGCCCATTATTTCATGGGCAAACCAATTAGATTTGTAAATATCATCGGGGCCAGCACCAGACCTTTTTTCAAATCCCTTTGACTCGATGTGTAAAACTGACATCATGTCGAGCGGCCTCGAGGTAGAACGAGACGGTCATAACACTCAGACTCCGCCATAAAACGCTCATTATCCCTGTATAAAACAGGCAAGAACCGACGAGGAAGACATTTCAGCACTCGCACTTGGCATGAAAAAAAAAACAACCAAAAATAGACGAGAAGATCATTTACACTCTCACCTTGTCAACGTTTGCCATGTCTCGGGGATGGTGTAATTTCGGCATTGGATGAAGCAAAGATTCCCAGCCAATTTCATTTAGGGTGTTCGTAAAGAGTGTCACTATATATGGTCGGACTTTGTCTTGTTGAAACAGGTCTGCCTTCCTATTCGCCAGCGGTGCATCTGTTGTTGAATTCGAACCTAATTTGAATTCGTGGTGGAGAACACACCTTACTTTCACAGTTTCAATGACAGTTGCTACAATTCAATATGTTCAACAAAACTGAAAAAATTTAAACGAAAATACTTACGTATGTGTTTAGACTTCTCCACTCAGAAAGGTGCACGGATTCCGTAAAAATGGCCTAACGTTTTGGAATAAAGAGGTATATAGATGAGTCACTCTCTAAGGCACTCCCAATACAATCTCTAGATGTTACGGTTTATGTACCTCAACACGCTTGTGAGATGATATCCCCTGGTTTTGAGCATGCCGGCGTTGCTGCGCCGTCTACAAAAACCATAGAGGCGCAAATGTCACAAATCAAAATGGACTGCCTGACTTTCTTTCTGATGTTGCCTTACCATCACCTGGGGATACTCCGTCACATTGCCTTTCGTTAAGATCGGGAACGATCTATCTGTGATTTTTTAAGGAGCTGATGGGCTAACTGTTGCTGATGAATCTCTCAACTAAACGCTCCGTAGTGACCTCTGTCTTTCCTTTTCGGTTGAATGTGTCAATGTCCGCCTTCACCACCCTCAGTGTTGCTTGCCTGCTGAATCTATATCCCTTATATTGGCTCCGTACTGGCATTTGAACGTTCCTTTGCGGAACTCTTGGCCTACTTTAATCACCGCTTCCCCTTTGCTTCTGTAATTTTATGTATCTATTAACCTTGAATGATGATATTAGCCTTTCAAGAATTTGATGTATCAGTAAAATTTCACTCGTTATTTCTTCCTTTCTGCGTTTGTGTGCCTAGTTCCTCATCATCCTCCTATCTTTGTGGTTTTCCTCTATATGCTCACTGGTTTTATTTCTTCAAAGAGTTAAGGGAGAATAATGCAATCCACAAATTCCATTCTTTCTTCTCGAACTAAATCTCTTGTTATATTCCTTCCTATTTTTATTAAAGAAACTCCGACATCTTTGGTTCTCCGTCAATGTCCTGATTGCTCTTTGAGCTAAAGATACAACGCAGTCAAGGTTTAGCTCGCTAAAGACCTTTTCACATTTCAAAAGCTACATGCGATTTGTGCTTATTTTGAACATGTTGAAATTTCCAATACATCTGATCCTAAGCCTATCAAGTTCTTTAAAACAATCCTCTGAGTGATACCTGTGAGCTTTTTCCTCAACTCTTCTCCTCTTTCACTTCCCATCGCAGTCCTTCTTCGCTCCATTAATTACCATTATCTACTTGTACCATGTCTTTGAATCTTCTAGAAGTCGAATTATTGATGTTCTCTATAGAAGCACACACTAATTTCGGTGCTGATAACATTCTAAATCTTCTTACCAAACCACTTTCATCTTCCTTGAGTGGTCTTCTGTCATGAATTTTTAATATTGTTATTTTAACTGCTACTTTCCCATCAATTTGAGAATAATATATTTCCGCTAACATATTTCCCATCTCCAACAAAACGAGCAATACTATCATTCCATAACAGGTGATAATATCTTTCTATATTCCTTTTGGTCTGCTTAAGTAAGCTCTTGAAAAGGATTGTTTACAATTTCGTATACCTCTTAGTCCAGCTCTTGCTAGCTAGCTAATAGCGTGGATTCATTAAAGGTAACTCACCAGTTTCTAACTTACTATCGTTTTCATATACTACTGCTTCCGCAATCGACTAACAAAGACTTCTCTGAAGCTCTTGATTCAGTGAACTATAATATTCTTCTGTCAAAGCTAGCTGGGTTTGCTAGTCCTGACATTTATCTTTCTAGGTTTTTCTATACTTTTGATTGCTCTTTTGTTTTTATTGCTAGCTCTTACTCTTCCACATTCCTTTTCCCTACGTCAGAAGCTTCTCAAGTTTTTCTTTCAATTTTTATTTCAAAACTATAATTTACAATCGGTAATGTTCCTCAAAGATTGTTTCAGGTATTTTGAGAATTTCATAATATACAGCACCTGTTTTGACTCCCACCAAATGCACAACATAATCTTCTAAATGTGGATATTTTGTTTAGGCATCGACAGTCCGGCGTCACTTATGTTCCAGGTTGTTTAGGGTTGTAGTATGTCTATTTTTAGTTTCCATGGTCATTTTAATTTCAGGAAGCTCTTGCAGCTACCGCTGAAGCAGCATTTTATACGTAAACAAACGTCTTTCAATACCGCTCTCCGTCAGTTGAAATGGCATCCAATTTCCGAGTTTTTGCACCACTCCTATTGCATGTAATCATTTACCAACTGTTGATTTACCACCATTCAATATATTTGACAACTTTTCGAGCGTTTACCATTGATCTTCATCAGGTAGTAGTTCCAGTTAAAGATCTTGGAATTTTTTTTTGGGATCCTGCTGTTTTCGAATCGCTGAAACCATTTTGAACTGGTGGCATTCAATTGCACATTGCCAGCGGGCTTCTGGTATGCCTGACGCCTTTCTTTCGAAGAGCGAATTGTGACTCGGACCACTACTTAGTAAAATTCAAATAACGGTGTCGCCTGTCAAAGGCGTATGCCGTTAGTAGCTGAAAACTTCGCAAAAGTTCATGACACGAAGCTATCCCCTATCCTATAAAATAGCACTGTGAGGCCGGTTGCTGAAGTCTGTTGGGAGATGAGAACAATAATAAAAACCATTGGAAAACAATTGGTTGGTTATTAAAAAATGATTGCTTTCTTATTGAATGCCAGGGTGCAGTTAAAAAGAAAAATCAAGCAAACAGACAGTTCCTAAAAACATACACCAAGCCAAAAAAAGAACAATATAAAAACTCCGACAAGCAGCGATGAAGATCATTAGATATATGTAGTAATGTAAGGCACTGACGAAAACTTAGCGAGTAATATAACTAGACAAGTGTAAGAGGCGGATATCAGCCCAAGGCAACACTCTATAAAGATGAAATATCAGCACCGAAGTTAGACAGATTAAAAAGAGGTGACCTCGGTATTTTAGAGAATTCATGAATTTCGCACATGGCTCAATATTATTAGAACCGATGGAAGACTCTGATGAAGCGCAAATAGTCCTCACAACGCTGGAAGAAATCGATTCTGTCATAAGAAGCAGAAAGAATAATAAAGCTCTGAGCATTAATGAAATTTGTGCTGAATTAATCAAATGCGGCTGGGTCATTTTATGGATGAAAGCTATTCACAAAGTGACCCAGTACATCTGGGATCAGAAAATGATGTTGTACAAATGACCGCCGCGACTACCTCTCAAGAAGTCAATTGTGGAGACCGAATTTCCGACCACTTTTTGAAGCAACTGGGGTCATATATCGTCGCTGATTTGTCAGCGTAGACCAACAATTTCACGTATGCTCACAAGAAGTAATCCAGCGGAGTCAAATCGCACGACCTCAGAGCCAATTGACAGCTCCATTTCTCGAGACAATTGCGTCTTCAATAAGTCGATGGTGGTTGTCGCTGTATGGCATGCAGTGCCGTCTTGTTGAAATCACATTCCTCTCACACTCATACGACATAAAACTGGCAATAAAAACTGGTTTATCATAGCGGTGTTCATCTTTAAAGAAATAAAGCCCCACTACATTTTTTTGGATGCAACGATGTCTCCATGACTGAACCATAACTGGACCTGGCCCAGATGCGGCAATATTGTTTATTAACGTAACCATAGAGCCAGAAATAAGCCTCGCCGCTGAAAACAGAGGGTACAAACAGAGGATCAGCTTCTAGCTGATTTTCGGCCCATTCTCCGAATATGTGATGCATGCGATGGTCATACGGCTTTAGTTCTTGCATAACTTAGATTTTGTAAGCCTTTAGACCGAAATCATTGCGCAAAATTTTCCACAAAGTGGTCGGACAAATCTCAACTTCTTGCGCATACCTAAGAATCGGCAAGTCTGGATTATCAGCAACAATGGCTTCCACGGCTGTGATGTTCTCTTCAGAACGCACTGCTCTCAAATTTGAAGTTAGCCTCCGGCCCAGAAATGTAAATTGGTTGCAAAAATGTGTAATCACATGGCAAATAGCACGTGTTCATGGACGATTATGCGGTCCGTAAAACTCACGAAGTGATCTTTGAGTTTGCACAACTGAACACTGATTTTGGAAATAAATTTCCACGGTTTTGTAGACGTTGCTGCAGTTTGTTTGTCAATGGCAATTCTTCAGACCTTTCTGAGTAAAATGACAGCGACATTGACAGCTGTCATCAGCTCATTCGAAAGTAAAGAATTTAAGATAAAATACCCTTTAAATGTTCCTTTGTTCTGTGAAATTTGAAAATATTCCCATCGCGACTTTTTTTTAGGGATACGTGGAAACTGATGCCACTTCCTACTTTCAATTTTTATACGCTTCCGTCAATCATCAAACTCATTCAAATAGAAACTCTGAGCTCGTAGTCTCTGTTTGAACAGCTGACAAGCAACCAGTAGCTGGATGATAAGTGAAAATGATTGAAGGAGTGTAAGTATCTCCTTATCCAAATATATTAACTGGGAGTATAGAAATGCACTTCCAGGAAAACATTCAAAAAAAGAGCGTTTGTGTCGTCTAGGTGGAAAACAATATACTAAAAACAAATATTTATTTATTTATTTATTTATTTATTCGTTTACGGACATTGTCCTTTTACAATCCATGAAATTATAATAAATCCTATGGCGAATTCTAACTAAAAAAGAAACAATAAGAATAAAGTTAAGACTATACCTAAAAACTACAATAATTAAAAAAAAAGATACCCCGCCAGATACCCCGCATGGCTATCCAAAATAGATGGTTATTCTTATTTACCAGCATGTTCAGGATATGTATAGTAATCTGCACTAATTACAATTTCAATAGTAATGCAAAATTTATTTTTTGATATGGCAGCTCGTTTACCCTAATATTTATCTAAAGTAGCTCTATCCTTGTAACAAATACTCTGCAAGTTTAAAGCAACTAAATGTAATGTAAACGGTTTCTTGCTCAACATTTTCCACTTTAGGCGCTTTAACCGTAACCACTATGCTCACTATGTATGTATGCACGTTTCATCTGGTATGACCACCAAGTGCAATATGTGACTTAGATGAATGTATGTAAATAGAAGCTTAGCTAAACAAAATAGCAAAATTCGTAACGGTCTATTACGTTTCGATCGTAACCTTATACTTTTTCGATACGATACATATACAGGTGTATCCAGTCATGTATGTATGAATGTGTGTGGATATTTTTGCACACGCACAGAATGCATTGCAAAATTCGTGCATGCATGATATTTTTGAAGTTTGTATTTTTCGCTACCACTATCGTTTGTTAGCGTACAATTAGCGAGAACATATCAAAATTTTCATAATATAATATATGTACATAATATGATAGTATTGTATTACGGGCAATGGTATTGCTTAATTCATTGTCCGGATAATATCAATTTTGGCGGCTAACCGTTTAGCCAAGCTTTTTATTTTAGTCTGAATTTTTATTGGTGAAAATAGAGCACGTATAGCGTTAAACTCAAAATAAGTGTTTTTGTCTCGACTACATATTTAAATACTTATGCATGCGCTTCCAGAAACCCTCCTGCCACAATAACTAGCTTGCAATGAATGAAAACGCTTGTCAACTCATTTTCTGATTGCAATCTACTTGCATTTTACCACGTTTTTGAGAAACATTGTGTATGTGTGTAGTGTGTTTCGCTGAGCACACGTACATACATTCCTTTCAAAAGCTGCCCAAATTCATCAGACAGCTAATTGCATGCATTTACAAGCGTTTGTCCCACATAGTACTCGTTCGAACGCACCACTTTCGATTGTTCCGATTTCAAATTTCTTTCGATAGGTAGTATATTTGTAATTACTTTGTAACCATTATAGACACAAAATTAATTAGTATTCCGAACATATGCTGATACTCCGTTTCCTTACTACCTGATTACTTGTGGATTCAGTAAGTGTCGTGGTGTTTCGGTTCGGTGGTGACGAATCGTGAATATTTTTTCATGGACCCGCACTTATTTAGAAGCATTATAAAAAAAACCCCAAGATTGCCAAGAATTTCAAACGGATCGCACGTGCAACTGTGCATAGATTATTGTTGCAGCTTAAGCCAATGAAAATCGCAAGATGGAATTGATAATAAAATTTGTTGAGACCGTGGTGATGATAGACGGCTGTAATCATTATTTAAAAATAGCAATTCATTACTTTTATCGTGATGATGATATCAAATATTTGGCTTTTAGGAAATTGTTTAGTTTTCAGTAATAATTGTAAGGCCCAAAGCTGCTCAGAATAGCTCGCTTACCATAAGTGAAACAAAGCAAGCAATAAGTCCTGCGCAAATAAACACTCCTATTGTTTTCAATAAGCCGGTTAAAAACGGGAGCGTGTTGATAAAAACGAATAATGAGGCTAACAATAAAACACTTATAGATAGCTTATACAAGAAACTTGGGCAAAAGTATACGGCTGAAAACATGAAACAGCGACTTCCAATTTTAGTTTTGTTTGGTTTAGAAAAACAATGCTCGGAGGAAGAGCTAAATTATCAAATTTCATCTCTGGACTATGACATTGGATTGGATCCCAAAATTCGTGTAAAATATTATAAAAAAAGCTACAAAAATGGCAGGTATATTGCATTCATTGAGGCCCCGGGAGCAAAGCCGTCTTTGATCAATTTGGGGCCTTGTGCACTTTAAAAAAATGTGCCCCCAAAGACAGAGAATTCTTAGCGACAGGCAATAGGAAAGAATAGGAACAAGTAAGCAAAATTCTAGATATATTTATCTGTTATTTTTATACATTTAAAGTCACATTTGATCAATATGTAATTATAATCCGGAAAAATAACTCTTCAACCATTATACGCAGGTTAGTAATTTAAAACTCTATGTTGATTGAAGGCGTACTTTTCTAGATTTTAGACAAGTAAAATCATTAATCATTTCTTCAAAGTCTATCTCTTTGAGCACATCACATTCTATGGACATTAGGGACAAACTGGTCAATCTTTCTTGAAGCATTGTACTCGTTAATTCATTTTTTATTCTTTTCAATTTTGAGAAGTTCCTCACTGCAGTTAGTTACCATCACGCTTAAAAAGATTTTCAATGCAATTTCCAGATTAGGAAACATGTCTTCAATTTTCTCTTCTTTCAAAAGATGATATATTCCTGAAAAACTATTAGTTTATTCATTTCCACTAGTTTGAACACTTTTCAAGTATTCTATTGAATTCAGACGTTCCATTTCTAACTCTTTCGCGCTAACGTCATTATGATAGATTTTAGTGAATTCTTCGCACGTTTGTCTCAACTCCTCGGGACTCAAAGTTTTCAAGCGAGATAAAAAACCGAACCGATGACTTAATTCCTTGTACGAATTCAATCACTGTTTTAGATGAACGCTCAAGGTACCAATTATGGGAATAAAAGTTTCTACTTTAATTTATCTTTTCCATTTAGTTAGACTAACGGCACAGAGCCGTCAAATGATGCCTGACGTGAGCTTCTACCTCCTATTTATCGAGATATTCATAGGGCTTTGTAGTCACACTTCGGATTTTTCGCACGATTTGAAGTTATCAAATTTGTCCCTGACGCTAATAATAAAATCATCAAGTGAAGTTAACAGATTTGTTGCAACGTGTATTGTTATAGATTTTTTCTGAAGATAAGTACTTGTTTTGTCTATTCTTTCCAATATGGTGTTTTAAATTTTTGTCAGTAAAATAAATTCTAGGTTTTCCTTTTTTGGGCAAACTAAGAGCTTCGTACTTAGTCTCTTGTTTCTGCTCTGCATCGCAGTAGACTTCAATGCTTCTATCAGGTCAGTCCATAAGTCCCCGCGTATTTTCCCTTAGTCATTTGTATGAGTCATATTTGTTCGAAAAGAGGTAGGTAAACTACCTTTTTTTTCCCTGAAACTATATACAGGTAGAGTTAGTCATTTTATAATCAGTTTTTGAGAAGATCGGATGTTAAGTGATAGTGAAAAAAATGGAAAATACTAACGAGTAAAAAAGGCACATTTCATACTTTTTTTTTAAAAGTGGTAAAAATGCTACAGTAGCTGCAGCAGAGATAAATACGGTTCATGGTGAAAACACTATTAGTGTAAGAACTGCAAGGAGTGGTTTAGAAAATTTCGGGATGGATGCACTACAGCAGAAGATGCACCTCGCTCAGGACGTCCCACTGAATTTGACGACACGGTGTTAAAAAGCCTGGTGGAGGCAGAACCAACTTTAACCGTGGATATGATTGCAGATAGGTTAAAGTCTTCGCATGGAACCATTCATCGGCATTTGGTGCAGATACAAAAAGTATCTAAGCTTGGAAAATGGGTCCCACATCAGTTATCAACATCAAATCTCCAGCAAAGAGTGAACATTTGTTCCCATCTGTTACGTCACAACGAAACGGAACCTTTTCTCAATCGTATTGTAACAGGGGACGAAAAGTGGATAGTCTATAACAACGTCGTGCGGAAAAGACAATGGGTGGATGCAAATCAGACACCAGAACCAACTGCCAAAACAGGACTGCACCCACAAAAGATTCTTCTATCTGTTTGGTGGGATATGTCAGGAGTTGTCTATTTTGAATTGCTGCATCCTAATGAAACTATCACAGCGGATGTGTATTGTCGTCAACTCAGTAGTTTGAATGCAGAATTGATTAAAAAACGCCCTTCTTTAGTGAACAGGAGGAAGGTTCTTTTTCATCACGATAATGCCCGACCGCATACTGCAAAAGTCACCCTGGAAAAATTGAAGGAATTTGACTGGGAAATTATGCCTCATCCAGCATATTCTCCAGACATTGCTCCAAGCGATTTTCATTTGTTTAGAAGCCTGCAGTCATTTTTAGGTGGAAAAGTATTTCAAAACAAAGATGATGTCCAAATCAGCCTAACTACATTTTTTAATTCAAAAGATAAGAAATTTTATTCCGATGGAATTCAACAATTACCACAAAGGTGGGAAGAGATTGTAAATAATGGAGGAAAATATATAATCGATTGACATTAAAATTAATTGTGTTTTTTTATGTAATTAAAAGTACCTTAAAAAAACGCGGGGACTTATGGACTGACCTGATATAATTTGGTTATGACCTTGATGTAATGCGCTTACTGCATCAGCTTCCGCAAACCATCTGGTTTCAGAAAGACTTTTGAGAACTTTTTTTGAACCTAAATATTCAGTCAATTTATTACATCGGTGGTTAGAATCCGAAAAAAATTGTACACTTTCTGAACCATTTGAAAAAAATTTGTTGCTTCTCGTACACACCCAGTGACATAAAGACTTACCAAGTTTAGAAAATGTCCTGCACATGGTACAAAAGTAGCTAGCAGATTCATATTTCTACTTGATTTACGCTTGCAGACCAACATACTTTCCTGACATATTTCAAGCATTGTTGTAGTTCTGGCATCTGCAATCGTTGATACTCTAAAAATTGCAGGATGGTTTCCACTAAACATTCTGATTTATGTTCATTTCTAAAAACCTTTCCATTGGATCACGGTCTTTTACGTATTGAGTTATAAAAGTTAATTGGTCATTATGAGACAGATCGGGCGTGCTGCCAACGTTAATTGAAAAATATTTAGTTAATTTAACTTGATTTATAATTTTTTTAGGACCTGTTTTCCCATTACGTCAAAAAACACATTTGAAACATTCGCCAATAAATAAAAAATGTGTCCTTTTCCAGGATTCCCAAATTTATTTTAGTTGATCTGCAAGAAATTCATCAAGATCACTTAATAACTCCACACATGCTAAATAATTTCCATTGTTGGGAGATCCAAAGATTTTATTGTCACCTCGAAACGGAAGTTCTCACGATGCGAAAAGTTTTACAACTGCAACAACCCGTTTAAGTATATTTTCCGGTAATCCCCTTCTTTTTGATATTGACATAGTAAGTCTGTATCTACTCTACTTACTGCTTTACTTAGTGCCAGATAAGTCATCATAGATTGCCTATGAGCAGGGCTATTTCCATGAAGTAAAATTATGTGGTTAAGGTTTTTCCAATCATCACATTCACCTGGAGAGCATAGGCTTACATCAGAAGGGTTAAATAAGCAGCAAGAAAAACAAAATACAGATTTCTTCGAGGGCGAAAGCAGCAACCATTATCTTTCGACACTTTCATTGTTCTTTAGTTTACGGTGAAATAATGCTCTATTGGAATTACTAATTTGCCATCTTCTTAGTCTTTGTAGTTTCTGGACATTTCGGAAAAGTCACAATCTTTATTTTGAAAACATGTGGGCCCTTACGAATTCAAATTTCGCGGTTTTCTCGGTAAAATTTTCGTTAAAATAATCGGCAGGGTCGTGTGAAGTATTGTCTGGATCTGATGACTGCTGTTACTCAATTAAAACAGTTGCTGGTGAAGTTATTGCATTTTATTCCGTAGGGACGGACGCCTTCTATACAATATAGCTCAATCACTTTTTCTGAAGTGATACGACTTAGCGAAGAACAAGTAGATTGTGAAGTTCGCTGAAATCCCGCAATCTGCTGTTGGTTTGCGGATGGTTTATTATTTGGTTACTACTCACATAAGCTTCTGGTATAAAATATGATGTTAATTTTAGTAATTTATGAATTGCTTCATTCTGATGTGCAGCTTTTTCCCTTTTTTCTCAGCCAATATGACCGTTTTATAATTTTGTATTTATAGATATAGTGTTCAAATATGTTATTTAATTGCACTAAAAACAATCACAAACACAAAATAAAAAATACCGGTTACAAGTGCAATCTTGAGTGAAATGATTTGAATTTTTTTTAGTTCCGAACAGAAAAGACACCTCAGCCGTGCTTTACAAATAGGAACAATAGAAATTAAAATGCCCTCATCATGCATTGAAGGGGTCACAGATCGATTTGTTTATATTTATTCCTGTCATGCCCAAACTCACACAACCCAAAATGTGCATTTGCAACAACAACTGTTTATAAAGTAATAACACATAAGAGTGATTCACTCACAAATAATTTAGGGAAATCACCTACTAGTAAGCGGATAGAGTTGCCAGTGTTAAGTCCATGGTTCATGAGATTACTATAAAAGCAGATAAATAGTTATTAAGTATAGTCAGGTAATTATAGTTTAATTTTAATAAATATATTAATCGTTTGGTGATCTGGAAATAAGGGGCCCCATATATCGAGGGGCCCTAGGCACTTGCCCGTTGTGCCCATGCGCTAAGATGGCCCTGCCCGGGAGGTACATATTTCAAATTAGTTAACAGGTATGTTAACGTAGACTTTGGCAGCTACTTTTGTAAGGAAGATTTCAACGTCAGAAGGTGTGTCAAATGCTAGAAATACGGTCACCCATCTAAATATCACCCATCTGTACAAAGACAAATGATGTTTGTGCCAAGTGCGCTGGCGATCATAAAACCCAGGATTGTACCTCCGAAATACATAAATGTGTGAATTGTGTCGCGAAGAATCACAACAACCCTAATCATAGGGCGAATAGTAACTATTCCTCATAAATCATATGCCACTACATTCTCTAAAAATATTCTATGCAAATGTTAGAAGTATTAGAAATAAATTTCACGAATTGTGGGTAAACAAATTTAAGGCACGAACACTTGGTAAGAACAAAAAACCTATTTTTAATGCGACTTTAATAATAAATTATTGTGTTTTTGCATTTAGTTAAAAATGTTGCATGTTTACTTTAAGAACAATATAAAAAAAACCCGGTAACGAAACAAATTCGACAATATTAACGTAATATTTTTCAGTGAAGTACCAAAATAGCGCAAAAAAGTTAAGGCACAGCGCAATTTTATCTGAAATTATTTCAATTGTGTTAAAGTGATCAATTTAAAAAAAAATTAACTAACATAGCGCTAATACTTTGTGGCTATTCCACGCATTTTTATCACTTCTCGCAGTCGTTTCGGCATCTTTTTCGCAATTTTTTTGCAAAAAAGTGGGTGAAATTTTGGTCTCTTCAGCAATAATGACATCTTGGAGCCCTTTGTTACACTTTACCTTTCGCAATGCTACTATAGTTTTGAGATGATGCCATAAATACTCGATCGGGTTTAAATTCGTTGACTGAGGCGGGATTTTAATAGCATTTGAACAGTTACAAATAGCCCAAAGCCGAATTGTACTTCGGATCGTTGTCCTGATACAAGCCAAAATTGTATAAAGTGCCTAATTTTTCAGCAATTTTGTTTAATATATCTTTTAAGAATACCCAGGCAACAGGTTTGATCCATCATACCGTTCACAAAATTTATATTTCCAGGACCAGATGCCCCCGTACAGTTCCATTGCATAATGTTCACTCCGCTGTGTTTTACAGTGGGCGTAGTATGATTACTCCTAAACTCTGTACTAGACTTTCGCCGAACATACCGCAGCTGATCAGATCCAAAAACATTAACTTTTACTTCATCAACAAAAATTATGGACTTTCAGAATGATTTTGGTTTTTTTACGAACTCTTAAGCAAAACGTAATTTAACAATTTCTTGAAGTAAACATGCAAAACTTTTAATTAAATGCGAAAACATCATCATTTATTATTGGAGTCGCATTAAAAATAGGTTTTTTATTCATACTAAGAGTTCGTGCCTTAACTTTTTTTTACCCACTGTAGCTTACATTCCAAATTCGTAGAATCTTGATTCGTAATTGTCTTTTTCTATAACAGTCTCTTTTCTTAGCATAGTTTTTGAACACAACATAAAATGAATTCACGCGGTAAAGTAAATAAGTTCATAAATATCACTTCGCCACATTAAGTTGAGAAATATTTTATGCCTAAAACTCAGCAATGATGATATCGTAGATACTTATGTTTTTTCAAAGTTCTACATGGATCTATATGTTATTCTACTGAATAAAAAATATTCCAGATTTTCTTGGGCTGCATAATTTGCCAGGCAAGTTATTGTGATATTAAAGTTTCAATTCAATTCCAGCAATTATTCTTTTCAATTCTCCGCTTTTATCAAGATGAGAAAAAAATGTTACCGAAAAAAACCGTAAAAAGCAGAAATATGACTTAATTTATATTTCATGTCTCAATAACCCTTGAAATTCGCCATGCGAATTCCTAGGACTAACAAAATGTCTCATTTCCAGGTTTCTAATTTCTACACCATTGTACACTTTTTATTATGCATTCATTTCAAATTTTGATGCGTAACATGTATGTACTAAATGTTAAAATTATGCTATAATTTCATGCAATAACAGTCCAAGATGCCATATATTTTATTTGTTATGTAAATAACCTTGAAATCATATTCATTTCTTCAATTATTCCGCTCTACGCGTATTCGCTCGTAAAACGATTTATTTCATTTACCATTTAAATGTCTTATCGAAGTGACAAAAGTTCATTCTTTGCCATGAAACCAACAAGTCATAAAATCTTTCTAACCTTCATGCTCAATCAAATTCTCATTTTTCTTAACATTTCACGATAACCGTAAATAATTTGTTATTATTACTATTTGTAAAATGAAAAACAATGCAAGGTAAAAATCATGTCATCGTCTTGGAATTTAGCTCTGAATTAGCACGCAGCAGTGTGAAGAAAATTAATTTTTGAATAAGCAATTAGCGGCAGATTTTACATGCATGTAACGTATGATATAAATTTTCTTGTTTAGAGGTCTGTGATGTAAACGCCATTATTAAATTGTAGTTTTCGTCAACGTAACTTGCAAATTCGTTTAAATAGGTTATTTTAACCTTTAAATTCCTGGCTAAATATTTAATTTGACTCTTGATTCACTTTTCATTGATTGACTTAAGATAGTAAACCAGCCATACTAAACCCTTTTTTTATTTCAGGGCCACTTAGCAATGTGTACTAAGCTACGTGGGCCGCAGTCTAATGATAACTGCAAAAAAAGACAAATAAAAAAGACATATAAATAAGAGACACTATGGTGAAAATTACATTTATTAGAAATTTTGTGCAACCTTTTTTATTAGAAATTTTGTGACAAAGTTTTCACAATTTTAGATAAATGAGGCTGAAAATTGCTAAGTTGGAATCAGTAAGTCAATTTCTATAAACATTTTTCGCCTACTTCATTTTCGAATATTATGCTTCGCACAGATAATGTCGATGTGAACAACATCAAAAACAATAGGGCGCAGCTTTTCTTTGTCTTACAATTTTATGGTGCCAGTTGCCAAAATTCCGCATACTCCTTATCCTCCTTTTTTTCTTTAAAAAGAACCACTTAATTCGAATCATTTTTCATTTCAATGATTTCATCAAACAGTTATGAGAAATTGAGCCCCAGCTCAGCTAACTGACTAATTACTGCTAATTCTAAGTGCCAGGGGTTTTCAATAAGCTAAAAACATTTCGTGAACCTTCTCAACTCTCCAAATCTTCGGTTGAGTTCAGCAGATAGTGAATTATGGTAATTTAAAATTACATTGCAATTCTCTGTGGATATATTGCCATTTTGTATAACTATTGAAAGTGTGGGAAAATGATCGAGCTTACCTCTTCCAAAAAGTTCTTGAATTTTCTAGGATTCAGCTCTCGTACTTGAATATAGTTCACTACATTAATAACAGACAGTCTTTATTACAACATCCATTTCAGAAAACGAAACACTTGCTGACAAATTTTATTGGTAAATCACACAATTATATCATAGAAGATTTATTAATGAGTATTTAGATTTTAATAGAGAAACAAATCCGTTTTCTGATTCGGTCATTGAAGGGCAGCCGTCGGTACACACTGAAACCAGATTTTACAGGTCAATTTTGTTTTTCCCAAAATACGTATCAAAAATATCGAGAAAATCTTTACCCCTTGTTTGATTTTTCATGTCAACACTGAAAAAGCACATGGCGCCAGACCCCATAATTTATGGACTTCTGGCGCAATGTACATAGTCGATTTGGGGATTGTGATAAAATATAGCGCCACACACCATAGTACATGGCGAAAAGTACATAGGAGCAGACGCTATGCTTATAGCCCTCCACGCCATGTACTATAGTCCTCCACACCATGAACTATGGTTTTCCACGCTATGCACTATGGTACTCCATGTCATGTATTATGGCCCCCACGCCATCTAATATAGTCCTCCACGCCATGCACTTCATGCAAACTAAAGCACCACAATAAAGGTTTAATAAAAAAATTAACTCTTGAAATATTTGCACGCATGCTTAACACCATATTTGTGTACCTACATATCATTTTTTTTAAATTTTTTTTTTAAATTTTTTTTTTAATTTGTTTTTTATATTTTTTTATTTTTCATAGTGCTTCCCAGACAACTAGTTTGTTTGGATAAGGGACAGCACAAAGTTTTACGTGCCAACGTTACGTGGTATTCCCAAGCGGTCCCCCATCTAAGTACTAACTGCGTCCAACACTGCTTAACTTTGGTGGTCTGACGAGAATCGGTTATTCCAGTGTGGTATGGCCGTATATTCAAATATACTTCAAATAACGAACAATATCTAAATTCGCTCACCTATAAATGAAGCTATATTACATGGCTCATGGTACTATGTAATATGGCGTGTGGAGCCATAATTTCTGCGCCATGTAATTATGGCGCTGGGAGCCATACTGCATGGCCCAGGGTACTATGTACATAGCGTGTGGGACCATAAATGCTGCGCCATGTTACATGGGACCACGCGCTATGCAGATTCTGACATTATGGCGCTGGGAGCCATATTACATGGCTCAGAGTACTATGTACATGGCGTATGGGACCATAAATAATGCGCTATGTTTCATGGCTCTGGGCGCCATGTGGATTTTTTTCAGTGAAGGAATGTCAGAAAATCCTCATTAATTACACTGTGTTCAGTACAATATCTTACAAAAATGAAACATTGCGGTGTTGATGAAATATCAGTGCTAGAATGAATAGTTAAACTAAAATATTTGCAGCTCTTCAAGTCATCTATGATGTGATGGAATATGCATATGGTTTGCAAAATTCTGTTCCCGTACTTTCAGTCACTGAATTTTACTGAATCATATGGTGGGGGAAATTCATGAAAAGTACGGAAACGCTCTCATTGCATTTCCTGAAAATTGACAGCCAAAAGTGTCAGTTTTCGGTTGAATAATAGTGATTATACAGTAATCCTAAGTGGTGATAAATAATCGCTACAAAAATATTCGACCTTCATAACAACACTACGCAAAAAATATGTTGCTTGCCGCGCACATTTGAAAATATTTACTCGCGCCACACCGTTTGACACTTTTCAGTATTTTTCAGTAGCTCAGATCCTACTGAAATTTCATCGTATTTACTGAAAGTGGAAAAATCTTCAGTTTTCAGTAAAACAGCGTACGGAAACGGCTTCAATGTAATTAATTGCAATTAATTGTAGTATGGGAACATACCTAATATCTTCTATTCGTCGAGTGTAGGAAGAATCTGAAAGCTGCCTTTGTTTTATTTGCGATACTATCGAGGCTTTATTGTTGAATTTGACAAACAATATATCCGAAGCTTTAATGAAGCATTTTATATTTGTTTTAAAAATATATTACTGTTGATTTCAACCTACTATTCTTTTCTTTCACTTTTACTGCGTAAGAGATGATTCAGGGGGCAGCGCTGCTAATGAGACACGAGTACCTCCAGACCTCGAACCACAGACACTGTGGCTCTGTGTAAGCTCTCATTCAGTTCTATCTATGCCCCAACAAGGGCTGGAGGTTCACTGGCCGTACACCGAGTGTCTCTTGCAATGGTTGCCTTGGTCTCTCAGATTTTTCATTTGCTTGGATATATGCTTTTGTACAAAAGTATATTTATGAGCGGGAAAAACTTAACTGGAAATCACCATCGTTTCGGGCCACATTTGGGAGTTTCGCGGGCCGCGGGTTGATACCTGTAGTAAACTATGGATGGATTATGTACCTTTATATATCGTTCATTTATGGCTATAATATCTTAACTCAGATGATTGAATTTACGTTATGCAAGCTCTGTAATATATAAAAGAATTGGCTTTTAACATATGTAGTTACATTTGAAAATGTCGAATCAATGATTTGATTTAGAAGAACTTTGAAAACTATTCGGTTGCAACCAAAACATAATCTATTCAGCGGAAATGCATTTCCGATTTTCTCGAAACCAATATTGCGTGGTGCAGACTGTTTTTTTTTATGCTTCAAAGATTTTTAA
Source organism: Nemotelus pantherinus (assembly GCA_963978885.1). NCBI lineage: Eukaryota > Metazoa > Arthropoda > Insecta > Diptera > Stratiomyidae > Nemotelus > Nemotelus pantherinus. Next base: position 217,845,228 of record OZ022264.1, read on the forward strand.
TTTCGCTTCTTGTGAAGTTAACTGTGGCCTTCTTAAGCGAATGCGCATGATGATGATGTATAATTATGAAAGCGTGAACTTGTTATTGTTTTTAATTGGCTGCTCATATGGTTATTTGAAAACTTCGTGTTTTTCTAGATAACTTATTCATTTTTTACGAGAACTTACAAAGGTTAGCTTGATGTGAAAAACATGTATGATAATTTTTAGCGAAAATTGTTGTGAAAAAAGTGTCGAAATTTTCGCAATCAAAAGAAGGTGAAGATTAGATAGAACGCATAATGCGCTATGTGTTTACGTGCTTATAGCTATTGGAGTTGAATTAGAAGTGGTCTGGGAGCTTTGGTCTCTAGTACCGCTCCCAGCTTATGTACTCAATTTCCATCCAACAATTCCGCTTGGGCTTGCGGAACTAGAAGACTCGGCTTCAAAACTCTTAGCAAACTTTAACACTGAGAAGCATGAACATTTCTTCTTGTGGGCAAAACAAGTAAACAAAACTCTAACCCCTGCGAATACTGCTCAGGAACGACATTCTGCTTAGAAAGATTTCATTGAGTAAATGGCTCATCATAAGGCAGGCTATATACGGTTTCTGCTGCAAGCTGCAGAAAGCTATCTCGTGTCGTCCAGCCGCGCTGGAGGACGCGGGCTGGTGTAAAGATGCTAGATTGATAGCGAGTAATGACTAAAGCTCAGGTGACTTCTATGACTAGGCGATATTCGTCCTGGGGGAGATTTGGCTCGTGCCAAATTAAAGGCAGTGCGTAAGGATTAGACCCCTAGTCGATCTAGATGTAGGGCACGGGTCTCCTCCTTCCAACCGTGGAGATTATTTGCATAGGAGTGATAAGGCAAAGAGCTTCGGATAGACAGACTCTGACACCGCCAAACAGACACAGGAGCAGGAGGCTCTTACAGTAGGAGATTTTATTACGAAGTCCATGAGTCTTTCAGGAGTTGAATGTGAGGCAAACTCAGATGCGGATTAGAGTGGTGCTGATTAAGTCAGGGTTAGAACTATCTCCGAGTTTGAAGGCTGTTTAGACCTTGTGCATGGTCATGCTTAACAATCACTTACCGTCGTCAATAATATCTCTTACCGTCGTCAATAATATTACTGACCTGCATCAACATTGTTTATGCATGCTTGCAATCATGCAATGTGCGAGTACAATAATAATGACCTACATTTATGTCTCATGCTAAGCAGGTAACCTACATTCATTTGTGTATACATACTGTCGTAGAGTCTAGAGTTAAGTTAATCATGTCATCAATTTTGCAAGTGGTAATTGTAATCAAACATAAGTTCAATAAGTATACAATTAATTAATGTAGAATAAGCATTTTGTTACTATAAAACGTAGACCAGTTGCGAATAAAGTTCATTGTCAACCAACAATCAGTGTTTTTTTCTGTTTAACTCCGGAACATTTGGTCCTTCGAACCGGATAAGGATTTCGATTGCAATATCGATCTTCAAATCCAGACTTAGGCTGCAGTATTTCGTTCAGATCAAGAAACGATTTGGTGTGCTTTCTTGATCAGGATTTCGATTGCAATATCGATCTTCGAATCCAGACTTAGGCTGCAGTATTTCATTCAGATCAAGAATCGATTTGGTGTGTTTTCTTGATCAGATATCGATTGCACTATCGATATTCGAAACCAGACGTAAGCTTCAGTATTTCATTCAGATCAAGAATCGATTTGGTGTGTTTTCTTGATCAGATATCGATTGCACTATCGATATTCGAAACCAGACGTAAGCTTCAGTATTTCATTTGGAGTGCTTTCTCGATCAGATATCGATTGCACTATCGATCTTCGAATCCAGACTTGGGCTGCAGTAGGTCAAGAAACGATTTGGTGTGCTTTCTTGACCAGATATCGATTGCATTATCGATATTTCGAATCCAGATTTGAGCTGCGGAATTTCATTCAGATTGCGAAACGGTCGGTTTCAATATCGTTCTGCGGATTGTGGTAGCGGATAATTTACTTGTGCTTCCCAGATTTTGCTGTGCTTTCTCGGCGGAGTGTTAAAATTCAATCACCATCATGACTACGAATGGTCCCAATATCAGCCAAAAACTTAATTTTGAGGATGTAAAGAGGTTAATCTCGAATTTCAAAAAGGATAGTGAATCCAGGCATTCACTAGGATACTTTGAAACACGACTAGAGCGTTTACGAGAGTATTGGAGGAAATGCGAAGAGATGCATTTGGCTACACACTCACACTTTGCTCACAATAGTCAGCTGCTAGCTCAATACCAGCAGGAATATGAAAATTGCGAGGTACTTGCTATGGAATTTATCACACATTTCAAAGACAAAATCCATCAGTACCGTACACCAGCAATAGCACAAACAGCTGTTAATGATGCAGTTAGATTAGAAAGGGTAAGAATCCCAACTTTTGATGGAAATTATGGAACATGGGTGGCGTTCAAAGACCTATTCAAAAGCATGGTACACACAAATGCTAATCTCAGTAATGTTCAAAAACTGCAATACTTACGCAGCGTTACCAAAGGCGAAGCAGAATCTCTCATAAATCACCTAAGTATTATGGATGAGAATTATGAGACTGCTTGGAAGTTATTATCTGACAGATATGATAATAACAAATTCATTGCTCAGGAGATAATTCAACGGTGGTGGGACTTAGGCTTGTGTCAAAATAATGACTATACATCATTGAAACGTATATTAGATACCACCAATCAACTCCTCGCCAGCATCAAGAATTTAAATCTGAATGCATTCGAACTTTTAGCGATTTTTGTCCTAAATGGAAAATTGGACAAAGAATCAAAAAAAGAATGGCAAAAGCAAATAAGTTCAACCAATGATGTACCAACATTAAGCTCATTTTTATCGTTTGTCAATCAACGATTCACAATGTTGGAATCACTTTCATTGTCGCAATCAAGTAATAGAGCTCCAGAACATACGAATAATAAGAAAGTGGCATCTCATATGGTGCAAATTGCGAAACTTAAATGTGCGATGTGCAACAAGCATGACCACAAAATTTTTGAATGCGAAAATTTTAGAAAAGCTAGCGTCAATACGCGACGCGAGATAGCGAAGAGCAAAGGGTTATGCTTTAATTGCCTAAGTGAACAACATAAGATCACTAATTGCAGTTCAAAGCATACGTGTCGACATTGCTCTAAGCGTCACAATACGCTACTACACAATGAGCAACCAAAGCTGCATAAAAAACCAGGAGAACCTTCTCAAACAGAAGTTAATTTATACACTCAAACAAGTAATTCAAAAAATCATGTTCTCTTGGGCACAGCAATAATCGAAGTATTAGACTCATTAGGACAAAGAGTGAAACTTCGGGCATTACTGGATCCTGGATCACAGAAGTCATTCATACGTGAATCAGCTGTACAAATTTTGGGAGTCAGGCGAGATCACGCGAAGAGAATAATTGGTGGTATTGGAGGCAGTGACGCAGCTATAACAAAGGGAATTGTTACAGTCGAAGCAGTAATCGCAAGAAAAGATGGTAACATCGAGTCATTTCCATTTTCTGCACTTATCCTTCAGACAATCACATCACCGTTACCTTCGACATATGTCAAGGCGAAGTTATCTAAGAGGCTCTCAAAGATACAACTTGCAGATCCCGGATATGACACTCCTGGCCAAATTGACATTCTGTTAGGAGCAGATTTATACGGAGACATACTGGATAATGGATTCATTCGTGGGTATCCATGTGCCCAGAAAACAAAACTAGGATGGGTATTATTTGGATCCATCAAAGAATCAGCAGTTGATAAGTCTATTGTTTCATTCATCATTCAAGAAGATATAGACAAAACATTGCGCCGCTTTTGGGAAATTGAGGAAACATCAGCTAACCCGCAATCACCAAAGGACGAAGAGGCAGAGCAGCATTTCATTAACAACACTAGAAGATTAAGGAGTGGGAGATATGTGGTAAAGCTGCCGTTTAAGGATAACTCTGTCACAGATACTGAATTAACGGAGTCCGTTCGAGTGGCATTTATCCGATTTCGGCAATTGGAACGACGTCTAGAGAAGAACCCTGAAAGAAAGCAACAATATCATAAGTTTATTGAAGAGTACATAAAACTCAATCACCTAGAGAAAGTTCCAGATAACTTGCTCCAAACTTCTCATTGCTATTACTTGCCGCATCATGAGGTCATAAAGGAAAGTAGTTCTACGACAAAGCTGCGAGTCGTATTTAATGCCTCACAAAAAGCCCCGGGAGGGAAGTCGTTGAATGATTGTCTTATGGTGGGACCTGCAATACAAAATAATATTTTACATCTTCTCATGCGATGGAGAAGCCATAAATACGTTATTGCAGCCGACATCGAGAAAATGTACCGGCAAATTGAGGTAGATGAATCAGATCGTGATTATCAACGAATCATATGGAGATTCAACTCAAAAGAGCCTTTCCAGCATTTTAGGCTAAAAACCGTGACGTATGGAACAGCTAGTGCTCCTTTTTTGGCTATGCGCACTCTGCAGCAACTAGCAATCGATGAAGAAACAATTCATCCACTTGCATCGACCGTAATCTTGCGAGATTTTTATGTGGATGATCTTCTGACTGGTGCTGATGATTTGAACGCGCTTAAAAATATCCAGAGAGAGTTATCTATTGTGATGAAAAAGGGAGGGTTCCACCTTCACAAATGGTCAGCAAACCATCATTCACTGCTCAACACCATACCTCTTGAGGATCGAGAAATACAAAAATCTCTTAACATCGACCTAGAAGATGAAGTGCGAGCATTAGGAATACAATGGCATCCAGTTCATGATGAATTTTCATTTAAAGTGAAATCGATAAAGGATGACGAGAAATGGACAAAACGGAAGATACTGTCAGACATTGCAAAATTATTCGATCCTTTAGGTTGGCTACAGCCTGTCATTATCACTGGAAAGATAGCTATGCAAAAATTATGGCTTCTTAAAGTGGATTGGGACGAAGAAGTTCCAAGAGAAATTCTGAAGGATTGGTTTGATACACAGCACCAACTACAATTATTGGAAAAAATACGAATTCCTCGTTGGATTGAATGTAATACTGCACACGCGATACAGTTACATGGATTTTGTGATGCATCGAATCAAGCGTATGCAGCAACCATATATCTTCGTATAGAAAGGAAGGATAAATCAATTACTACTTATCTATTGAGCGCAAAATCCAGAGTTGCACCGATTAAGGTGATATCTATACCTCGGTTGGAATTGTGCAGCGCAGTTTTGTTGATAGAAACAATGAAGCAAATAAAACAGGCTTACGAGTGGAATCATGTCAAAACATTTTTTTGGACCGATTCATCTATAGTTTTGTCCTGGATTCAAAAGCCTGCGATAAATTGGAAGGTATTCGTCGCAAACCGAATAAGCCAAATTCATCAGGAATCTTCACCCAATCAATGGAATCATGTGTCAACAAAGGAAAATCCTGCTGATATTGCCTCAAGAGGCATGTTACCAGAAAAGTTGCTCAAGGCTTCTTTATGGTGGAAAGGCCCGCAGTGGTTGATGGGAAATAAAATTAACCTTTCAGACAGCGCATTAAGCCCAGAGCAAGAAAAGATTATGGACGTTGAACAGCGGTCAGTGGCAATAGTATCTGTAACACCGACACCTGAACCAGAAATACTCGCGCAATATTCATCATTTAATAAGTTGTTAAGAGTCGTTGCACTCTGCAGACGTTTCACAAATAATACACGCAATCCTACCGACAAGAAAACAGGAATCATTACTTGCGATGAGTTGCAGAAAGCCGAATCTTGTTGTGTTCGAATAGCTCAAAAACATGCATTTCAAAGTGAAATCCAGGCACTACAAGGGAGGTCCGAAATATCAAATAGTAGTTGCATGAAGACTCTTAACCCATGGATTGATTCTGAGGGGCTCCTCAGGGTAGGCGGAAGATTACAGCATGCACCCATATCTGAAGCTGCTAAACATCCGGCTATAATTCCAAAGGGATCATTTGCCAAATTAATAATCAACCATTACCATAACCAAACTTTACATGGTGGTAACCAGTTGGTCTCCGCTACTATAAGGCAAAAATATTGGATCATAAATTCACAATCGGTGATTAAGAAAGTTCTGCGAGAATGCATAACGTGTTACAAAGTTAATGCAAGTCCAAATCAGCAATTAATGGGGCATTTACCGCCTCCCAGATTCCAGACTGAGAAGCCCTTCGCACAAACAGGACTTGATTACGCAGGGCCAATCTCAATAAAATGGAGTAGTGGCCGTGGAGCAAAAACCGCTAAAGCGTACATTGCAGTATTTGTATGCATGTCTACGAAAGCTTTTCACTTGGAACTAGTGAGTGAATTAACATCCACAGCATGCATCGCTGCGATTCGAAGGTTCATCGCTCGACGGGGAAAGTGTCACACAATTTTTAGTGATTGTGGGACCAACTTTGTGGGAGCCAACAAACAATTGAAAAGTGCTTTTACTCATATTACAACAAAGGGTATGGAGCAATTAGCAATTGATGGCATACAATGGAAGTTTATTCCTCCTGGGAGTCCACATTTTGGTGGACTGTGGGAAGCCGGAGTGAAAACGGTCAAGAGACACTTAACCAAAAGCATAGGCGAGCAGTTATTAAACATTGAAGAAATGTACACTCTGTTGACACAGATAGAGGCTTGCCTAAATTCACGACCATTGTGTGAAGTCAGCAACGATCCAGCAGATGTCACAGCCATTACACCAGGTCATTTTTTGACTGGCACCAACCTGTTTGAAATACCAGAACCTACGTCTGAGGAATCAATTGGACGAAAATGGAAACTTGTCCAACAAATGAGAAAACATTTTTGGCATCGATGGAGCCTGGAATATTTGAATCGTTTACAACAACGACCTAAATGGACTAAACAGCGAGCAAATCTGAATACAGGTGACTTGGTTTTGGTGAAACACGATAACTTCCCATCTACCAAGTGGCCATTAGCAAGGATAGTTGAGGTTCATCCAGGAGCGGATGGAATTGTCCGAGTTGTGTCTGTTAAAATGCACGGTCGAGTAACGAGGCGTCCAATTACCAAAATTTGTCGTTTGCCATTTGAGAACTCCCATCCGGTAGAAGCGAGCAGTGTTTCAGAGCCACAAACAAAAAGCTTGGTCACTACAACAAAAGCAACGAAGAGGAGAAAGGTAAAAATAGCTCCAGTTAACAGTCAGTGGCAGCAGTTTTTTGAGACTCAAGCCAAACGAAAGAAATTAGACAAACCGGCACAAGCGCGGGGAGGAGGCACTGCCAGCATCCTACCAAATCACCTAGTAATATCGACATTAATGCTTTGTTGTTTCGTGCCCATAGTGCTATGTGGAGTCAAGGTCTCTCCCTTATCGAATGGACTGTACGTAGAACACTTGGGAGTCGCGAATTTGCAAAGAGGAGCTTTGCAAGTCAATCTCAATATTCCTTGGAGTAATTTGAATGAAGACAGAAGAAATATAGCAGCTGTTGTGAAAAATATTAGCGCGCTTTGTGAAACTGGCAACCGCGTATCATCTGAAATCGACTGCAAGGATCTTGTGCAGCACGTAAATGAACTTAAGGAGGAAGTGAATCACAAACTTGACACGTTACAGCTTTTGCGAGTGAGGAATCGACGAGGACTTTTTGGAAAATTTCTCACTGCTGTATTCGGAATTAACGATGAAGTATATAAAGATATAAATGAGTTATCTGGAAACCAGGTAAACCTCATTCATACCATGGACATGCAAAGCAGATTGATGCTTAAAACGATGAAAACACTTAACAGCACTACTGGACGGATCAACCGACAGTTGGAACGATTTAGGACACAATTACAGTTAGGATTGGATCGTATTAACAAGTTTAGCGTTTGGTATCGAACAATTGATCATAACACAATCAACATAAACTTCATCGCAGCTTATAACAGAGCACTAAATTTTGTCCAAGAAGTTTTTAACAAATATACCAACATTCTTACTACTGTGAGATCAAAAACAGCATTTTGGGAATGTATAAATCTCAGCGATGTGACCGCAGATATCAATCGTACTCAAACCATGTTGCCTAAACACCTGGAAATTATTCTGCGATTTTCCGAGCCAATACAAATTCAAACCGATGACGTGGGAATCAAACTCAAAGGCTTTCTTCCGATTATCGATCAACGCAAATACGAAATGTTAAAGGTAACCCCTGTACCAGAACATATTGAAGATGGAATTTTCCGAGCTCTTGACATTCCAACCACCATTCTCGGAGTTAATTATAATCTACAACTGTATTTCGAGATATCAGATACAAGTATTCTGCAATTGATCGAGCAACGATATCTAGCAAGTATTGATACTTTGTATGATGTCAACAAAAGACCCAATTGCATAATAAATGAAATATATCATGCATTCGGAAAGGGAGAATGCCCAGTTCATTCATTTAAACTCAAGGAAATTGTATGGAAAAAACTGTTGGCTAACAATACATGGATGTTTGTAGCACCACAGCCAACACATTGCCAGACATTATGTCATGGAGTTAGGGAGAATATCGTCTTGGATGGCGTAGGGATAGTGACGATGTCTCAAGATTGCAGTCTATCAACAAAGGAGTTTATTCTAGTCACAGAACAAGCAGGACTGCAATCCGCAAATTTCAGCGCATATGTCAAGCACATTCCGACGACCATCAATACAGAAGTGCACGAAAGAAAGGTGAAGGATTTAATCACACCATCCATCATTAAAGCTTCTGAATCATTTTCATCATACGTTCAGGAAGAGGAAGAAATTATTCGTAAACAAGATTCGATCAGCTGGAAGAAAATCGGGCATCATAGTATCAGTATTAGCATTTCTATCATCATCTCTTGCAGTGCTATTCTGGTATACATCATCATCTTCAAGAAACGACGTGGAGAAGCGGTTTTGAAGATTTCACCACAGTCACGGGAAAGTAGATGGTATGAAGCAACAAATGAAACAATGTGTTAAGAACCGGACTGGTTCATAGGGGGCGGCAATGTGCATGGTCATGCTTAACAATCACTTACCGTCGTCAATAATATCTCTTACCGTCGTCAATAATATTACTGACCTGCATCAACATTGTTTATGCATGCTTGCAATCATGCAATGTGCGAGTACAATAATAATGACCTACATTTATGTCTCATGCTAAGCAGGTAACCTACATTCATTTGTGTATACATACTGTCGTAGAGTCTAGAGTTAAGTTAATCATGTCATCAATTTTGCAAGTGGTAATTGTAATCAAACATAAGTTCAATAAGTATACAATTAATTAATGTAGAATAAGCATTTTGTTACTATAAAACGTAGACCAGTTGCGAATAAAGTTCATTGTCAACCAACAATCAGTGTTTTTTTCTGTTTAACTCCGGAACAGACCTGCTTACTGTGGAAACAAAAGAATGGGGTGAGACAGCTTATGTGCCTGAACAGGACCTTCACTCGACCATTATTGCTAATGGTGCAGGTACTTCCGATTAATATTTACCATTCCAAAGAAGCAACAGTTGAACTGCTCTTCTGCTTATTCAAGACTAAAAAAGAGTTTATTCTGATCCAAGAAACATCGATTGTGAAAAATCGGATTTTCGGGCTGCCAATCAAATCAAAAACAGATTGATAACACTTTATCGAGTGCTATCACCCCTAACCATGAGTCTGCATTTTCACTAAAAAATATCATTAATGCCATTATGCCAAACAATTGTGACGAAGATTGCATGACAACTGCTGCGGAAATCGATTAAAGGTTTTGCTTGTTTGTTTCTTGCTTATAGCATACGATAATGGCGCGAATTGGCTTTGCAACATCGTAAAGAATGTAGCGGAACAGCCCATCAGATCATCGCCGTCTTTTGTAATTACGAACTCCTTAATGATGTGGGTCATAACCTCGCTTGATTCGTTCAAATTTCCAAGTCATGATGGTGCTCTGTCGGTTAATATCCAACAAACTATTGAACAAACACTATCATAGCTGAAAGATACACATAATGTGTGCTTGCGCTTCTCGTATACTCCCGTCAGCTGGCGAGAAAAAAATAAGGAAAGTGCTTCCTAAAGCAGAGAAAGTTTCACACATTAGATCTAAAGGCTATAATCCGATATGTCCCTCCTTTGCTAACGATTTCGAAAAAGTCAATCGATCCTACATAAATACCGCTTATACAAGCCCGTTGAAACTGGGCACAAGACAAGCCTGTTGAAAATGGTCTTCATACGTTTGCTGACCAAAATGAAAAATCTCCCACCTTAAAAAAATATACGCTTACTGCTTTCCTGAACACTGAAGGGGATTTCAACAACCCCAGTTCTAATGCGGCTGTGAAAGCACTTGCGATGTCTGATGTCGATTTTGTTGTGCTCGAGAATAGAGTGATATCGTCTTCACTGGAGAATGCTCACTTGCGTCGAGTACAGGCACATCTCAACGTGGGGTAATTTCCTCCCCTCCTGGAAATATCATAGTAAATATTCGTCCGAGGATTTAAAACCATGCTTGCTGCAAAGTACGACATAGCCTTAGCAATGCCAGAAAAGTATCTATCTATACTTCCAGGAAGTTAAATTCACTCTCTTTATAAACCTTTGTGTTTGAGCCGGGATCGCGGCTTCAAAATAACAGTATAACAGAGCTTAACATATTATTTACGAGAAAGTGCTAAGTTCTCCGGTTTGAATTACCGAACTCAAACGATTCTTTCATAAATCTGATTAAGTGGATTGTATATTTAGGACTGTTCCTTGACTCGAAGCTGTTGTGAGACGGAAATCTATTGAAAAATGCACTCTTTCTCTCTGCCAAAGCCCCATAAGAGTGAATAAAAGTTTGCACACTCCCACGTTTGGATGGCTTCATAGAGTTGTGGTTGAACCTATACTTCTGTGGGATGGTATTTTGATGGCAAACTGCTTTTAAGGCTTATGAATGAAGTAACTTGAATAGTGATATAAGAATGGTGTGACTGGCTCCTTTCACTAAAAATGTGGCAAACCGTAGAATTTTTTAAAGCATCAATGGTTAGATGCAATATTCATGTTGCTTCATTCAGTATAAAAAAAACTACTCATCGTCCGGAAAAAATGGCTTTGTTGTCAACAGAAATCGTTTCGAAAGGATAAAGAAGGCACCTGTACGAAACAACTAGTCAATAGTTGTCAAAAGCAAACAGAACAGACGTCTAACGGCGCCGGAAATAATAAATGAGATCAACAGGAACCATCCAAATCCCGTATTCGTTTCAACTGCAAAAAGACGTGTGAAATAAGCTGGTCTGTCAAGAAGAATAGCAGCAAAGAATACTTTCCTTCGGCCTGCGAATAAGAAAAAAAGTTTAAATTGGGTGAAAGCGCACAAACATAGGACTTACGATCAGTAGAAAAAAGTCCTTTGGACTAACGAGCTCAAATTTGAAATTTTTGGATCCAACAGGCGTGTGTTTGCTCATTTACGTACCGGAGAGCGAATATTGGATGTATCCTGCCTACAGTTAAACATGGAGAAGGAAACGTCATGATTTGTGGATTGTGGATGACGATTGAGGATCCTCTGGTGATCTTGTGAAAATTAACGAAAGATTAACACAGGATTGATACAAAAAGATATTGGATGAGCATGCTGTATTATCAGGAATTAGACTTTTAGATGAACGAATCAATTTTCAAGAAGACAGTGATCCGAAGCACTAATCACATCTGTGCAGATCATTCTTGGACGAGCTGGAATGTTAAGATTTAACACGCATTCCTAGTAAAGATGAATGAAATTGGGTTTGTCACCTCTAAGATTGGAGTCATTCATGTTCTTTCATTCTTTTAAAAGTTGAACTTTGAAATTTACTCTTTTGCAGCTATTTGTTACAATTTACCGATTTTTGATTAAAATCTTTAATTACGAAAAATAAGTCTCAAACTTTCCTTCCTAATATAATGGTAAACATGTAAGAGAAAATGAATTTAAATGTATAATAACTATATAAATATGTGTACTTATGCTAAAGATACTTTCGGAAAAAAGTTCAAGGTCAAAATTCCATTACAGATGGTGCACCCACTCGCACAAAAGAGAGCAGAAGCTATATACTGATGCCTCAAATATTGCAGAGACTATAGGTGCACAATTCACTTCCTCCTCCCTAGTAAGGCCATCATCTTTCAAGACTCATTATCTGCGACACACAACGCGGACACAAAACAGCCTCCAGCTTATATAGATCCCAAGCTATGTGGTCAAAGCAGTGGCTAAAATGCCCTTTATTACCCTCACAACGTGCTGGGGCCCAACAAAGCCCAACATGGATAAGAAAACCTAAACATAAGCCAAGAAAATGATTGAAAGCTAGTGGCTTATTGCGAAAGGTTTGACGTAAACAAAAGAATATATCAGTTTCAGTATCAAAAAAGTAAAAGAAGCAGAACCCTAAGTGGAGCCTTGATAAGCCAACTTCTTCGGAAGAAGAAGAGAAATAACTTGCAGATACTGTCTAGAACATGTAATTCTCTGCAGCTTTAGCAAAACGAGGTTTAAAGCTACTTGGCTCTTCTCTTCCTTCCACCTGGAACATAATGAAAACCAGGTTCACAAGATGCTCGGATATCATAAAACATAACGTAGAAGGGCCACATTAGACTCAGGAGGCTGCAGTGCTATGGACCATCTAAATCCTATTCAGGCAAACCAATCATTAAAATAATCAAAAGCGTTTTTCGCGCCATTATTGGGAGCTTGTTGGGACAGGTAGCATTAAATGATTATTACCCCAGTTATTGTTATTTCCAATGCTACCTGCCCTAACCAGCTCTCGATAGAGGCGCAAAAAAAAACGCAGCTTACTCATATGTTAGAGAAAATGGAAAACATTAATTCAAAATTGTTTATTTCGCATTAGATTCTTTTCAAAGCAGATAAATATTAGGTCTACTTTTTATTTTTATTGCCAGCTTGTTGGGGTGATGAGCAAGGGTTGCAATATATCTTACGTTGCAGTTCTTAATATCATCGGCAATCGTCTTGATCCTCAGGTCTTTGTGAAGATTAGCGTTGCGGAAGTACCACGGGGCTCCGGTGATAGATCGAAGTATTCTTGATTAGGTCCTCTGATGGGCGAGCTAATCCCCTGATTTGTAAGCCATAGTTCCAGATTTGCTTTAAAACAGACTTATAGACGAGATCTTTAGAGTCGAGAGAAAGTTTTGACCTGCTATTGAGCATCCATTTGAAGTTTATGAATTTGAGCTTCAGTTGTTGATTTTTAGCTTCAATGTGCCGTTTCCAGGTGAACCTCCTGTCAAGGTGCATTCCGAGATACTTTACTTCGTTACTTTCAGGTATTGTTACATTGTTTAGATATAAATGGGAACGAGTCCGTTTTAGCAATGTGAAAGTAACGTGGATGCATTTAGATTAGTTCATTCTGATTCTCCATTTTGCTAGCCATTCTTCAAGAAGTGATATGTGGGCTTGCAGTGTTTCGGATGTCATAACTGGATCGGAATGAGTACATAGAATGGCAACGTCATCCATATAAGTAACCACATATGGGCACCTTTAATGTACTTCTGTAGTACCTCTAGTTACTGTTTTAGATATAAACATTGGCTTTTATCATAGGGAAAATATTTTTTTACTAAAAAATACACCGTCAATTGTGGTGAAAATCCGATTAAGAAAAAACATCGACAAGAAAACATCGGTACATAAAGAGGACATCAATGAGCACGTACGCTCAGCTCCAACAGCATACAACAATAAGTAGGAACTATTTTATTACTTTTCTAAATAGTTTTGATTGATTAAAAAAAATCCAAATTTTAAGAGAAGTACAAAAAGTTGTGTATTTACCATCACTTGCACATTTTCATTCAATACGTGAATATTACTACAGTAAAATGATGCGCCTTTGAGCCAAAAATATTCATCCGACAAATGCACTTCTTCAAATTTGGCTTTAATCAAAAGAGACCAGGTCTGGCAAACATGGCGGGTACACCAACAGATCCCATTTCAGTGTTTTGATGAGATCATGGTCAATGAAAGTGCAGTCATGTTGCACTACCACCTGTTCGTGCCCCATTCTGAACATTTTTCGAGCAAATTCATTGCACAAACTGATTAGTTAATGTCGCTAGTATTGCTAATTGATAGTTTTCCCTGGTTTCAGGAGCTCATAGTATATTCATTGCTGGTCGCTCTAAATACAGAGCATTGTCCTCTTTCCGAAGCGATTTGGCCATGCCGTCAATTTTTATGGTTTGTCAGATGGAATTCGCGATTTTTTGCGTTTTGGATTCTCGAAATATATCAATTTCTCACCACCAGTTACAATTCGATGCAGGAAACTTTATCATAAGTGCAAAATTTAACAAGTGTCTCTTTGATCTTTCATGTATCTTGCAGTCAACTCATGCGGCTCCATTTGAAGTTTTCCCATAGCATGTAAACGTTTGGAAATACCTTGTCGAGTCATATTTAATGCCTGCCCAAGTTTATCTTGTTTAGCGTATCATTTTCATCCAATCACGCTTGCAGAGAAGTGTCCTTAATTGCTTTTGGTTTTCCGATGCGTACCTTGTCCTCAGTGTCGAAATGGTCACTTCTGCAGCATTCAAACCAGTCTTTATGTGTAGTTTTTGATGGTACATGCTCGCAGTAGGCCTCTTCAAACAATCGACGTGCTTTTTAGCTAAAGTACTAAAGCAAAGCTTCCCCAAAATGCTGCTTGATTGAAACAAAATTCGACATCTTCGTTGTTAAAAAATATTGTGTATTTTTTTTAGACGTTTTCGATTTCAAACTTGAATAATACAAAAAGTACGATTTGGATCGCCATATTTTTAATTGCAAAATGTTGTTCTTTATGTTTACTTTTTGAAGATAATCTTGTGCAAGTTACTGCTGCGACTACCTCTGAAGAAGCCAATTCTGGAGGTCCAATATTTGACAACTTTTTGAAGTAACTTGGGCCATATATCGTCAGTAACCCGAGTTATATTGCGTCGATCGTCGCAGGTTTGTCATCGCTTTGTATCGTTCGCCATTGACAGCAACGCGCTTGGCCACAAAACTCACAAAGCGATTTTGGAGTTTGCATAGCTCAAAACTGATTTGAAAAATAAATTTTCACGATTTGCAGTCACTGCTGCAGTATGAATCTGTTCATGATACTGAGTAAAAAAATTACAGTGAGATTGACAGCTGTTATCAGCTGATTTGGCGGTAATGGGTTTCAAAATGCGGCACCTTTTTTTTCTATGATAATGCCAAAGCTCAGAGGATTGTCCTTTGAAGCGAATGCTTTGCGATGACGGTAGGGAGACACATGTGGCAGAAGCCGATATTATTTTTTTTTTTTTTTTTTTTATACCTCCTTCACTCCACTCTCTCCATCACTCAATATGCACGGTCCGTGTGCATCACAAAATCATCCGTAAGTATTTATTCCTAGTACTTCCCAGACAATTGGTATATTGGTATAAGGGATAGTACCATCTTGCTTTTATAGTTAGTACTTTAGGTCATGTTGTGTACATTTCATTTGTCATCAAGACGTGCGTCCAGAGAAAAGTTTACAAAAAACTCTGGATTTCATTAGCAGTGTGCTCTTTCGATGTAGAGCTTTAGATTTTCTTTAAACTTTACTAAGTTTTCCGAGTGTTTAACCGAATTAGGCAGTGTGTTAAAAAATTGTATTGCTTCCTGTACAGGGTCGGTCTTCATTCTTTCCGTCCTTGGAGTTTGCACTGATAAATTACCCGCATTTCTTGTTGGAATATTGGTGGACTCACCAACAGTTCGAAGAATGTTTGGCCATTTGAGCTGTTTCGTTAAAATCTTATAAATCAATTTACCTCGTTCAAGCAGTATAAGTTTGTTGATATTTAGAAGCCCAGTTCTAGCATATACCGCTGAAGTTGAGGTAAGTGTGGGCATTTTATGAATGGTTTTGATAGCTTTGGTCATAAGTCTTCCAATAAGCTCAATGTTGTGTTTGGAAGTCTGGCTCCACAACAATACTCCATATGTGATCAAAGAAACAATGTACGCATGGTAAATGGTAAGCTTGGTTTGTAAAGGTATAAATTCAAACCTTTTTATTACTCCTATCATAGGTGCCACTTTGCATCTGATGTTGTTGATGTGGTTTGCCCATGTCATTTTATCATCTAGTACCAATCCTAGATATTTAATTGAGTTTACATTTTCAAGCTGTACCCCGTTTATTTGGATGCGTAGGTTCACTGGACGTTTGTTCCTCTGCTGAAACATAATGTATTTAGTCTTATGGATGTTAAGAACTAGTTTACTTTGCTGAAGCCAGTTGAAATATCGTTGTAAATCTGCATTTATAGTGTTCTGTAATGTCAATTCTTCATTCCCGGAATAAAGAAGAAGGGTATCGTCCGCAAAGAGCACAATTTTACAAGATAGCTGAATGTCCTGTATGCTGTTAACGTATAGCAGAAAAAGAAGCGGGCCGAGGATAGATCCTTGTGGTACACCGATATTTATTTCGCATTCTCGACTAACGTAATTAGAATTTTTGGTTACTATCCGCCTATTTATTAGGTAATTTCTGACTAGTAGCTTTATTTTATCCCCAAATCCATATTTGCTTAATCGTTCTAGTAAAATTCCATGGTCGATGGTGTCGAAAGCTTTTTGTAGGTCAACGAAGATAGCTGCGGCATGATTTCCCTTATCCAGCGTAGAGTTTATAAAGTGCACTGCATCCAAGGTTGCCGCTATCGTGCTACTATGTTGTTGGAACCCATACTGAATTGGGGCCAAGATTGAATTTTCTTCTAAGAATTGTAATATTCTTGAATTTATTACCTTCTCAAATATTTTGCTCATAATACTGGTGACAGCAATGGGGCGGTAATTAGATGGATTTGCACGATCACCTCCTTTGAATACAGGAGTGATTCTTGTTAATTTAAGGCAATCAGGGAAGGAACCAGTTTTAAGGTGTTCATTGATGTTGGCGGTTAATATATTTATTATGTAGTTCTTCAATAGTTTGATGTCTTCCGAAGTGATTGCATCTAGTCCTGGGGATACTCCAGCTTTCAGATTATCTATTATTTCAGATATTTCTTTCCGTGATGTAGTGCGTAAATGCATGGACGTTAATGTATTCACTTTTATGTTGATATCTGAGCCATAGGTAGCTTGCTGCTGCTGTGTAAGATTAGTCCCGATAGTTGCGAAGTAATTATTTAGTTGTTGAGTCACAAGAGAGGGATCATTTAACAGAGTTCCATTCACACATAGTTCATTTATGCATGTCATATGCATTGTATCCTTTGAAGTTGAAGTCACTTCTTTAATTATTTTCCAATATTTAGCACTATTTCCAGCTGCGTTCTCGAATTTATTGGTAAAATAACGTTTCTTTGCCTCTTGCGTAATCTTATTTGACTCCTTTTTTTTTATTAGATAATCTTGTTTTTTCATAGCACAATTTTGATTTGCCATGTATCTTTTGTAAGCAGTTCTTTTGCGTTTAGCAGCATCAATAACTTTCTTAGTAATCCATGATTCCTGCCGAACTCTTACGTGTTTGGCTGATGTCGCTTTTTCTTTTGCTTTTGAGATAATGTCGATTAAACCTTCAATAGTAGCATTTGGCCTCATTTTTAATTCATCAATTACATATTTCACAAATTTCCTCTTATCAGTCGAATTGATGGCTATCATCCTGGGCTTTGCTTTTATATTTCCGCATTCAGCGATCGATAATTTTATGATCTTGTGGTCTAACCCAGGCCAATCATTATCATCGTATGATATTCGATCTAATAACTGTGCATGTTTTATTATCACATGATCTATCAAGGTCTTAGACGTTTGTGTTACTCTTGTTGGCTTGGTTGTATTTAAAATAACTCCGTTATTGGCCACAATTATATCGGAGTATGCTTTCATTACTGTTGTTTCATTTGTTCCATTATTCTTTTTTAAGTGCCACATTTTTTCTTATATTCTAAAGCGCTAGTGTTATGCCTAGTCGCTACTAAAGCTTTAATGTGACATTTAATTGAGCGCCGGTATTATGCCCAGTCGCCGAGTGGTAAGACAACACAAGACGAACAAATACAGCCATGGGCACGGCGGGATTCGAACCCACGAGCATTAGATCGCGTGATGGAAGATCCGTACAGTGTGTAGGAATATATTACGGGTGATGTTTTAAACGTATAGGACATTTGATGACATTTGGATATGTTCAAAGTAAGATAATTAGTAGCGCACCAGTCGCAAAGAGAACGGAGATCGTTTTGGAGTTGGAGGCAGTCGCTGATAGATTCGATTACTTTGAAAATCTTGAAGTCATCAGCAAACAAGAGGCAGGGAGAACGAACAAAAGAAGGGAGATCATTTATAAAGACTAGGAATAATAAAGGACCAAGAATAGAGCCCTGAGGCACACCGGAGAGTGGACAAAAAGGGGAAGAGGTGGAGGATTGCACAGATACAACACAAGAACGACCAGAAACATAGGATGAAAACCAAGACAAAAGGGAACCTGACACCTCATAACTTCGAAGCTTGGCAAGAAGAATTCCGTGATCAACAGAATCAAAAGCTTTTGAGAAGTCGGTATACACCACATCCACTTGCTTCCGTTGGTCTAAGGCAGAAGCAACAAAGTTAGTAAAACATATAAGATTAGAGGTGGAGGATCTACCTTTAACAAAACCATGCTGTTCCGGAGCAAGGAAGGGATGGAGGAGAGGAAGCAGCCTGTTGTAAACCACTCTTTCAAGAACTTTACCAAAACAAGGAAGGAGGGAAATTGGACGGTAGTTGGAAACACAGCTTGGGTCTCCAGACTTGTGGATGGGGGAAATATAAGCAGATTTCCAACTGTCAGGGAAGCAGCCGGAGGAGAGGCTGAGGTTAAATATAATAGATAAAGGAACACATAAAGATGATGATAGTGATTTGGCCAACAGATTAGGGATACCATCACAACCACAACCGACATTGACATCAAGACACTCGAGTAAGGATTCAATTTCAAGAGGATTGGTGTAAAAGGAAGATAGGGAATGTGAAGCAACACGGGGAATATCACAGGGCAAGTTATTATTATGTCGAGAAAAGAAGGAAGAAAAATATTTTGCGAAAAGGTCGCAAATTTCACGTGGATTAGATGCAGTATCGTTATCGAGGAACATGGAAACGGGGAAACGATGGGAACTTTTGAGGGAACGGACATACGACCAAAAGGGTTTTTGGTGATTAGAACAGATAGAGGACTCAATGCTGGAAAAGTAATCTCGGATAGCTTGATTGACAGCCGTTTTGGCAGAAGATCGTAGCCTTGAAAATTCGAGGAAGTCATCATGAGAGCCTGTATGCTTAAATCTAGCTCGAGCGACATCCTTAGCTTTTAGGGCTGACGCCACATCGCGACGAAACCAAGGAGCGTCATTGGGCTTGCGAGGACGTCTGGATGGAGTGAAATGGGAGATAAGGTTAGATAGGAAGTTGTGGAATTTTATGGCAAGCTCATTGACAGTGAGGCCGCGAGAAAAGGAGAACCAGTTAACCGAGTTCATTTCAGTCATCATACTAGAGAAGTCAGCTTTATGGAAGTTAAAGCGCATGGGACGAGAAGGAGCTCTAGATGTCTGAAGATCGATATGAAGTGCGATTGAGAGAGGAGGATGATGTAAGTCAGCTTGGACGTAGGGAAAGGATGCGGTATGAACACTGATATTATTGGAGGGAATATTAGATAGAACGAAGTCTAGTATTTTGTTATTTATATTGGGAACACAGTTTACTTGGGAGAGTGAACACAAAGATAAAAAGGATGAGGTTATTAAGAAAATATTGCTGGAAGAGATTATTGAAGAAAAGTTATGATTCCATACCAGTTTCGGTAAGTTAAAATCACCACATATTAAAGAAAAAGCAGAAGGAAAGCTAACGTTGAGGTAGGTTGAGAGCTCATCAAAAAATTTACTATAAACCGTAGCTGAGGAATTACAAGGAACATATACTGAAAAAACAATGAGAATTTTTGTGGGAGCAAGGGTAACACGCACAGCAATACATTCAACAGGAGGAGAAGGAGAGAAATCCATACAGAATGTTCCTTGAAGAGAACCGTGAGCTGCAACCAATACACCCCCGCCATCGCTTTTACCTGATGTAGCTCGATCACGATCGCGACGGAAGACAGTATGAAATGGAAACAGCTCGTTATCATAAATATCTACTGTTAACCATGTTTCGGTTAAACAGATTATATGATCAGTCGAAAGAGTAGAGGAGAGATTCAGCGTGTTCAGCTTAGTCCTAAGTCCACGAAGGTTCTGGTAGTATACATGAATTGGATTTATCTTATTAATTTCTAAAGTTCTGATTCCATTGGTTCTGATTCCAGTTAAGCACCCATTATCATCTGAAGTTGAGGTTCTTACGTTATAGAGACTTTTGGTTTTATTTGATGAAAATTTTTACGAGGTCTCCTGGTGAATTCCTTAAACAGTACTCCAGATGGCCAAAATCCTTTGTGAAGTAGAAGATCAGTGCCAGCAGTTACCGTTATTTTAAACGAAAAGATTTCCTGATTCTGCATGTTATCAGGTGTCAGCTTTTTGCAGATTAGCAAAGGTGGTGAGTAGCCAAGTTTGGCAGTGGTGTAATCCATGATTGCTTCTGCTGAAGTATTGTATGCGAAACGCGATACAAATACATGCAAAGGTGGCGAAGCAACAACCAGGCGTGGTAGAGTACGAGCTGGCTGACAAGGATGAGAAAGACCTGTTGAAGATCTCGGTTGACCTGCAGTCGGTGCATGATCCGATAACAAAGAGTCGGAAGATGTAGCAATTAAAACGGCGTTAGCATCTCTAGCGGAAATATCACTTTGTGGGACTGGTGACAAATGTATACTAAATGTAAATCTAAACACAACTTGTGACATGTACTCTGTCAGCTGCACGTGCCGCGAGTGTCTCCTTTGCTTGAAATCCGAAAATTTAGTTGCGGATCAAGTATTTGTTGAATGTGTACCAACTGCGAAAGCAATCATTTCAGCCTCACATATACTGTGTAGTACTCTAAGTAAACGATAAATATTTCTTTACATAAATATTTCTAATAAATATAAATGATAAATAAATATTTCTTTCTTTAAATCAACATTATTATTCTATTTTTTTACAAGTGTGGCCTGGTTTTTGAATATTTCATTATGCATACCAAAGTTGTTATTATGCTAAATCGTTTTTTTTTTACTACATAATAAAAGTAATAAAAGAAATTCTCAAATTTAGTTTCACATATAGAAATATATTACATAAGAAGCATATTTTATCTGCTCGAAACGCTTTATTCATAGTTATTCTTTAGAAAGTTTATGCAACACGAAAATGGCAACGAGAAGCATGGTGAAAACTTAACTGGTTATTAATTATAATATCATCTAAAAATTCAAAAATAATAAAGAAGATATTAATAAATATTGAAGCAGCTCCATGAAACCAGAAGAATAAACTGTATTAGTAAAAAAATTTGCAAATTTTTACTATTAGTGATCAGTGACTCCTCCGTGTCTATATCCGTTTCAAACGATGGATTCTAAATAAATATGTATATAAAGAAAACACCTGGAATGAAAGCTCTCACCATGAACTTTTTCAACCCAAAGGCTTTAGAAACAAATATAGTCTTAACTAGAACTATCTTACATAGCAACATAACAACATGCATATATTATAGTAACCGAATTAAGAATTCATATATTAAACCCCAAGCCATGAAGCGAATATCTTTTTCCATATCCATTTTTGAAAGTAGCTAATTTCCAATATGAAAACCAACCTGTAAGGTAAGTGTCCGCAAAAGTATTTTCAGAATATGCTTTTTGTTGCTAGGTGTGTATTTGAATTACATAGTTTAAATGAATACACACGTCCATATGTCAGTTATTGAAAGCCTGCTGACAACAAAGTAAAAGCTCTCTCATTAGAAATTCCTGTCAAGTTTAATGTATTTCTAATATACAGGCATAGTCTAGAATATGTAATGCTAAATTTTTGCTTAGCCAAAAATCTGCTACAATTGTTTGGAATATTCCATTTCTTCATACGCTATTTTTTTTCTTCTTTTCAGGGTACACAATGCAAAAACACAACACATCACTCATGCATAAGAACATACAGTTCCGTGCACACACAACAGCCAGCTGGACCGGTACGAGAAATTCAAATCGATCCCTATCTATTAGCGGAGGATGATCTTAAATACATATATGATGACATACGAAAGGTAAACACATATATAACCTTATATCTATTCCTATATATGTTCATAATACATAACGTGCCGTTCCCATTTACATATTTGCTCTTTGCAAACGATAATCAATTTATTCGTCGTTTCTAATGAACATTTTCTGGCGGCGATTAGAGGCGACCCATCAAAAGCCGAAAAATATTCGGAAATTGTTACGCAATATTGCACGCTTAGCTCGTAAAGTAAATGTTCACGTGCTAGGCGGATTTGTTAGCTCTCAGATTCGACTCAAGAAGAAACCATTCATAAAAATCAATTTTTTCACATCTTTTTCGAAGATCTCCTGTTTGCTCTAGCAATTTTCGGGTGGTTTGGGGCCAACGACGCTTCCAATTCATGGTTTCAACAATATTCGATAATGAAATATGTTTCGCGGTCGTACAAGCATGATGAAAAGTGAAAATTGGCATTGAAGATTAGAATGCTATGTCGTCGGGGAGTGTTTGATAAATTTCAACATTTTTCTGCTGTTGCGAACGGCAAACGTATTTTATAAGCGTGTATTCGCAATATTTTGTTTCATTCCTGAGTCTACGAATAAATCTGAATTTAATAAAAACGTTCAATAATAAGCATATCTGAGCGTTCATATCTAAAGCGAAATTATGTGATGAATAAGTATATTCTTCTATATGAATGTAAATCGCGGTTGTAATAAGATTTTTAAGGAATCTTGAATCGAAAGGTACCTGACCTGTCTAAGAACCGAATTTCAAATGATTTCAGAACTTTCTGGTATCCGTTTCGAAACTACATATTAGTACGTTGACACAAAATGTTTGAAGATCACATATGAATAAATGAATCTATTAATGTTGACTAATTTATGCTTCACTAAACCGCGAAGATACTATTTGCATAAAAAGCAAAAGTTTCTGAATATGATCTTACATGTGAAAAAGTCGTAGCATACGATTAGTTACCAAGGCCATTATGAATGCTCAATATATTTTGAGCTAATACCTATTTTCAGTTCGAATTGCAGAAAAGATTATCTAATGTTTGTTGTTTTGATGACGGTTTTTTTTCTGCTTTGTTCCGGTTTAGGTACTTCTGCAAGCAACAAGTCAAATAGAACTAAAGACAATATCATCGTATTACTTCGATGGGCAAGGAAAAGCACTTAGGCCAATGGTAGTTATGTTAATGGCTAGAGCTGTAAATTATCATATAAATAAAGAATCAACGTAAGTATCGATTGCTTTATTTTTTTAGAACTTTACAGATATTTATTTGATTTGATTGCTTTACGTTTTTTTAATAGAATCGCAAATAATATTTTTTTGATTGTTCTGATGCTTTGAATAGGAGTCACGGTGTTTCCCATTTAGCATATTTTACATTTTTCTTTTCTATTGCACCGAACCTTTCTATTTTAGAAGGATTCATGTAAAACCATAAAAGCACATCCCCAGCCCACGAATCGATTTAAGTTTTTTAATTATGAAAAATCTGTTTCAAAATTGCTGTTTTGTCGGGGACTTTTATTCTGTTTATAATTTGAAAATTACATTGATTTACTCAGAACTCATACACTGTGCTTGTTGTCTCACAGTAATGTGAAAATCGACATCTTGTTCTTCAAATAAATATATACACATTGCTGAGGATAGTATAAGTTTTCATTGTAGGAGCCTTTTTTTATCGATCTCAAGAAGGCCTTTAGCACTAATGATCAGAGGGTTTTGCTCCAAAGTTTAAAAAATATGGCGTTTGCGAGAAGTTTAATGCGATGATAAAAGATTAAGAATATTTATTGTCAATCACAGTGGATTAGTCGTGAACGTTTAATCAATCTAGACATACCGCAAGGATCAATTTTTCGACCAGTGCTATTCATCCTGTATGTGAACTGGATCCAATATTTCCAGATTTCTTGCAAATTGGTCCTCTTCGATGAGGACACATTTCTTTTATTTTCTGGAAAGGATGAACAATCGCTGACCAAGTAGATCATATTCCAGTAGAAAAACAAATGTACTATAAATCCCCCTCATTCAGATCGACGGAATCCGTCTGGAAAAGACTGAATCAATGAAACACCTTGGATTGATTCTGGATGAGAAAATGTCACGGATATGCTATTAGGTTGCTGCAGATGAAATGGCCGATTTAGCAATGACATAAAGTTGACTGCAATTTGAGTGTATTATGTTGGCACAAGGCGGCACAAATGATATGACATATTGAAGTATAAATACTGCTACCTTGGTTTATGGAGTCATTTCTGTTTTGCACTTCATAGTGATCGTACAAAAAAAAAGAGAAAGTGAACATGAAAGTGAATCAAAAACGGCTACTTTTACAATACAAATTTAAATTAGAGCACAACGCAACGGAAGCAACGAGGAGTATCAAGAGCGCATTTGGGCCTGATACATTTAGCGAACGAACCACTCGGCGGTAGTTCGGTAAATTTCGATCCGTAGATATGGACCTTGGAAGTGAGCCACGTGGACACCCAGGACCATCGATCGATAACGACGAGCTGCGTGCATTAGAGGAGTCTGACCCCCGCCAAATCATAAGGGATCTTGCCGAGAAATTAGGCGTTCACAATTCGACAGTTTGCCGCCACTTGCAAATGGGTTCCGCATGATCTTACCGAGCAAAACATGACGTGTCGAATGGAGATTTCAAGTTCTTTTCTCTCCCGCAACAAAAAGGAACCGTTCTTGCACCGAATTGTGACCTGCGATGAAAACTTGATTTTATACGATAATCGTCGCCGATCGGCCCAATGGCTAGATGCCGATAAAGCGTCAAGACACATGCCGAAACCAAGCCTTCATCTAAAGAAAATAAAGGTAACTGTTTGGTGGTATGTAGCTGGAGTTATCCACTATTCGTACCTACAACCTGGCGAAACCATCAATGCTGAGAAATACTGTGCTCAACTGGATGAAATGCATCAGAAATTGATAATCCAACGACCTAGGCTTGTCAACAGGGATGGAGTGATACTGCTTCATGATAACGCACGACATCATGTATCGAGAACAACGGTCCAAAAATTAAACAAGTTGTGCTATGAGACTCTTTCTCACCCTCCATATTCACCAGACCTCTCACCAACAGATTACCATTTCTTTAAACATTTGGATCAATTTTTGACAGGAAAAAGATTTAATAATGAAGCTACTGTCAAAAATGCCTTCGAGGAGTTTCTTCGAACCAGAAACTCGGACTTCTACAAAACTGGAATAAATGTACTTGTATCTCGTTGGAAAAAGTTTGTTGCATTTATTGGTACCTATTTTGATTAAATAAATTGTCTTTATAAAAAGCTATAGCTGTTTAAAAATTTATTACTAAATCGGCCATTTCATCTTCAGCAACCTAATATATAAATCACATCAGACATAAAGTCGAATGATTGCAGCTTTAAAAAAAATGAGACTTTAAGTATGATACCTTGGAAATCAGTACTTAATGATTATTAATGCCTCACATACGGAGCTATTTTATGGAGTCAGACATCAAAGCAAAACACCAAGCTTAGAATTATATTTGGAATGCTGACTCTAACAACCATAGTTATTCTTTACGCCCGAACAGGATTGTTAAATATCCATCAATTAATTAATTTTGAGAGCAGAACAGTTAATTTTAATATCTTAAGCAACAATTTGAAATGCCTTAACATCTCCCGCATTGTTTCGGGATTGCTAGGAACCTATCTCTTGCGACTCCAAGAACATATAGATTGAAAATGGACCCAGTACAGCAGGATATCGCATTATACTATTGCTGAACTCGGTAAAATCGACGAATAGCGTTATAGAGTTCAAAGCGAATTTGAAATCACACAACAAAAACATAAATTCTTAATGAAGAAGATACCAAATTTTTTTGTAGACTTTTCTCTGGAAACATGTCAATTAGGATAAAAATATAACTTAATATATGACGTGTAATGAAAATTGATAATGATTGTTCTTTCCTTTATATCAATATGGGAGTACAAGAGTGATTTGTTTGATAACGCGATCATGCATACGGTCCGTGCATACTGATTGAGAGATGGACAGAGTGGAAGGAAAGAGGCAAAAAAGGGGTAAGTTGTAGTGGCTGTCGATCAACAGAGACATGCCGACAGACGCAGGTAGGCGTAAAGCGGCCTGTGACCCACGGAAACAAAGAAATAGTAAATTTTAACAGCAATAATAAAACAAAGTTTTTTCGGGGCTATACAATTGATTTGGATTCATTAGCGTATTACTTTGGGTTGATTTAGCTTCATGAGCAGGACCGAAGCTCTACTGATACATTCAGTGCTGTTTTATACAGAGAGCTTTTTTAAAACCTTCTTAACTTTCTCTTTCCAGTTCCAGTTTTAGCACCAAATTCGCGTACCACGTTAATGAATGCTTACATTTGTCGATTCTTGTTCATATTATCCAGTTCAGGCTGACTAATCAGGCAGCGATTCGTGACATGATGATGATGATGGCCTGGAGTGGGTCCAGAGAGACCCTAACACTGAGACCTCCTGGGTCTATTGTGCCTCCTTTGCGTTATGTCCTATAGGATATCCAGGCTTCCTGGATATGTTCCTGGATATGAGCCTGGATATGTTCCTTGACGGGACATTTGTGATGTCCCTGATGGAAGGAAGAGCAGAGCCAAGTAGCTCGAATCTTCTTCTCGCTAGTGCTGGACAGACTGTGAGCAGATGTTCTACACACTCTGTCGTTTCCCCACAGTATCTGCAGCGGTCGTCCTGTTCTTCACCTATCTTGTGGAGGTACTTTTTGCATGGAAGGTGTCCTGTCAGTGCTCCGCATTGGGCTCTTATGCCACTTTTGCAGAGAGCCACTGCTTCTTTCGCTCTTTTATTATCGTAGCCAAGGTATTTTTTTGAGTGTTTTAAACCCTCAATATTAAACCAATAGTCTTCGATCTTCTTCTTGCTCCATGTTTTAATTTTCTTTTCCGTATCTGCTTTTGTAAAACCCCAGTACGGAGAAGGACCTATGAAGGGCATTTTTGTTCCTTTTTTGGCTCTAGTATCAGCTTCCTCGTTTCCTCGGTGCTCCTCATGGCCGGGGATCCATATCGACTCGAGGCTGTTCTGTGCCCCTTTTTCATTTAGGGCCTCTCTCACCTCTAGGAGAATAGCCGAATTTATTTGATCGCGATTTATAGCCATAAGAGCCGCTTGACTATCTGATAGGATCTTAATTCTGACCCTTATTGTTTGTGAGGCTCTTAGTATGGCAAATAGCTCTGCTTGATAGATCGTGGCCTCCTTTGGGAGAGGGAAATGCATTTTGCACTTGGGAGCTACGATCCCTGCTCCTACTCCACAATCCATCTTTGAACCATCCGTATACCACATTTGCGCTCCTTTGTACGAGAGAGGTGGCCCATCCTTCCATTTGTCCCTTGATGGAATTGTGACCTTGAACCTCTTCTCGAATGCCACCTCAGTTTTTATTTGGTCGCTGAGGTTTAACATTTCCATTATGGGCATGACGTCCTCCAGGATTTTTAGGTGACCTTTATACCTGTAGGTCTGTTGTAGGCTAACGGCTTGTCTCGCTGTTTCCTCCTGAATTTTGAGGTGCAGCGGTTCAAGGTTTAGAAGGGCCTCCATTCCTGCTGTTGGAGTGGAGCGCATTGCTCCTGTAATCAGCAGGCAGGCCATACTTTGAAGCTTGTTGAGCCTATTAATAGCAGTTTTTTGTATGGTTTTCTTCCACCACACTGCAGTTCCATATAGGAGGATAGGTCTCACCATTTGTTTGTATGCCCATAGGGTCTGCCTTGGAGATAGTCCCCAGTTGCGTCCAAGCATTTGTTTCGTCGCCCAGAGGGCCTTAGTGGCCTTCATTGTCGTTTGGTTTAGATGATTGTCCCAGGTGAGTTTCCTATCTAGGTGTATTCCTAGATATTTTACCTCTTCCTGCAGACATACGACTGTACCCCTAATATTTAGGGCCCCTATTTCGATTTTTCTTTTTCTGGTGAATAGTATTATGCTGTTTTTCTGAGGATTAATGGATAAACCCTCTTTTTCGCACCATTGGGTTGTTTCATTTAAGACTTTTTGCATTTTGGTCCTCACGGTATCCATGTGTGAGCCTCTTATTATTACCGTAATGTCGTCCGCGTAGCCGAGAGCAGTTAGGTCCTTACTATTGAGGGTCATGAGAAGGTCATCAACTAGTAGGGACCATAACAGGGGGATAATACCCCTCCCTGTGGACATCCCCTCCTAGTGTCCGCCCTTCGCTTCGCCTCCCCCAGCTCCGCAACCACGCTTCGATTCCTTAGTATTTTGCTCGTCCATTTCACTGCTTCTTGAGTATCCCTCGTCTGGAGAGCCACGTATCGCGAGTCATGTCTTGCATTGTCAAAGGCTCCTTCTATGTCCATGAAGGCGCATAGTGCGACTTCCTTGCATTCCAATGCTTTTTCTATTATTTGTGTCAGCTTATGTGTAGCTGATATAGTTGATTTGCCTTTTTGGTAGTCAAATTGAAATTTATGAAGTGGCATCTTTGTCAAAAGACCATTCCTTATGTATAGGTCAATCAGTTTTTCCATGGTCTTTAATGTAAAAGATGTGAGGCTAATTGGCCTGTATGATTTTGGCAGGTCGGCCGGTTTGTTGCCACCTTTAGCGATGAACACAACCCGCGCCAGTCTCCACAATTTTGGTATATAGTTGAGTTGCAAGCTCGCTCTAAATATGTGTACCAGAATGGTTTTTAGTTTCCCTGTCGCTCTTTGTAGCAGAGCTAGGTAAATTCCGTCTGGTCCTGGTGATTTAAAGAGTTTGAAAGAGTTTATCGCCCATTCAACCTTTTTATACGTGATGATTTGTTTGAGCAGAGGAGGTAAGTGACGTATCCGATCAGGACTGTCCTCTTCTTCCTCAGCCTTATTGCTTATTTCGCACCCTGTAAAGTGTGTTCTAAGCAGCACATCCAGTGTGTCGTCAAAGGTGGTCGTCATCCCTCCATCTGGAGTTCTTAGTAGTCCTATATGGCCTTGATAGCCTTTAGATAGAGCTTTCTGGATCCTGGAATACTTTTGAGACTTTCGCAGGAGACCCTCCAGGCCTTCCTTTTGGATTTCCTTAGCTCTTTGTTGTATTCTGAGAGTTTCTTTTTATAGGCCTCCCAGCTTGATGTGATTTTAGCTCGGTTGAACTCCGTTCTTGCGGCTCTTCTAAGTTTTTCTAACTCCCTGTTCCACCATGGCACCCTCGTCTTGGAAGCGCTGGTTTTCTCAGGGCAGCTATCGTACTATGATTCGAGGATTATTCTGGTGACCTTGTCCACAGTGTTCTCCAGTACTGAAGCTCGGGTGCAGGCCGTAAAGTTCCGCTGTAAGGCTATTTTGATAGCCTTCCCAGTTCGTACACTTTGGTTGCCTGTACTTTACCCCTTTTACAATATCTTTTCCTAGCTCGAAGTTTATATGCCAATGATCAGAGAAAGAAGTGACTCCTAGGACATTCCACTTCTTCACTAAATGCGCTGCATTGTTTGACACCAACGTAAGGTCTAGTACCTCTTGCCTGTTAGCTGTCACGAAGGTTGGCGTTTTGCCCTTATTGGCTACAGACAAATTGCTGTTCAGGAGGAAGTTTATTTGCTACAGACAAATTGCTGTTCAGGAGGAAGTCTAAAAGTAACTCACCTATTATTGACGTCACTACTCCCCCATGCTGTGTGATGAGCGTTGGCATCGCATCCAATAATCAGCATTTTGTTCTTCCTTCTGCAGTGGCTAACGAGTCCTTTGATATTATTACTTGGGACTTGATCCTCATCCCCTGGGAAGTATGCTGAGGCAAATACCGCCAACACTATTCCTCCTTCAATTGGGATCTGTACTTGGACCGCCACTGTGTCCTTATTTGTGTATTCTGGAATCAGAAGAAAGTTAATATTTGTGTTAATTATTATCTCCGCCCTCGGGTTTTCTTCTCCTGTGGCCCAAATTAACTTACTATTTTTTGTGCTCAGGCCATTTATTCTGCCTTTATTTACTCAGGGCTCTTGTATTAGCCCCAATTTATAGGTGCTCGAGGCAAACCTGCTGCTTACTTCCGCCGATGCAGCTTTGGCATGATGCAGGTTCACCTGTAGACACCTCATTCCCTTTTTTTGCTTAGTTGGGAGCCGCTGGGACCTGGTGCTGCCTCCATGCCGGTTCCACTGCCCTCCGTATTGGTGGTTGGAGTGACCACAGGCTCCGGTGGTTTCCCGCCTGACTTTTTGACGTTCAACTTAACTTGCCCAAACCGGAAGCTAATGTTGCCGTCTCCGTCTGCTATTTTGGTAGCAGAGGCCTGGTCCGCCGCTACTACTAGCATGGCGCACTTGCCTTTATTTTCCCTGAAGAGGGCTCTCCAGGACAACATTGAGGTCCTCATTCTGGCGTTCTACGAAGGCCAGGATCCTCTCCGTCTGCCGTTGGTTTGTCCTTACAGTGGAGGGGCACGTAACCTACTTTATAGGTGATGCTGAGGAAGTGAGGGGCAACGCCTCTTTCTATCTCGGCCAGTATTCGCTCCTCCAGAGCATTCTGTATTTCGTCCAGTTGGTCGATCGTCATGGTCGAAGTCATGTTCTGTTCTTGCATACTGCGCGAGAGCTCCTCCGCGATTTGTATCGAGGATTTGCCGTCAGAGATAGAGGGGGAGGCTGTGGGAGCCTCTGCTGCCTTTACGTCTTCCGGTTTGCCTCTTCCTTTTTGTGAAGCTGGCTGGGATATTTGGTCCTCGCCTTTCCCACCTTTGTTTTTTGGTGTGGAGCTATATTCCACTCTCCTCTTGCTTTTGCCCTTCTTGTGCCTTTGTTGTTTGGAATCATCTTGGGATTTGGGCTTCATATGTTCCCTTAATTCCTTTGAGGATTCACTGAGGAGCACTGCAGCTCCACTGATGAAAGGCTCTGGGGCCTTTAAATTTGAGGCACTTAAGGAAGCCCCCTCCTTTTTTGCTTTGGTTCCTTCAATTTTGGTCCCACGAGTAAGAGGAATATAAAAGACCAGCCGTATTATCCACTGTATCCCGGCCTAGGCATTAAATTAGACGGGCTCTTGCCATCCGACACCCGAATTCGCATATTAGCGCCTGCTTCACCCAGCAGCCATTCAGCCCTCGGCATATGCTGTCCCACCACTGCCTTGGGGTTTTTTTCCTTAGGGGTTGACTCCCCAAAGCGTGAATAATATTAGCCAATCTTTCTTTCACGGAAGATTGTTACCGGCAGCACCGCGAGGAGACTAAGATCACACTTCCATCTGCCTGGATAGTTACAGCACGTGAAAATTGCTTCTCCGTGTTATTCCCCCTATTCATCTGATGACTGCTGCTGACATAGTCCCAGTTCAATTATTTATCAATCCGAATGTGTCTTTGTGTTTTTTCTCTACCTTTTTCGAAGTATTCTTCGTATGATTTTTTTACCGTTTTTACTTTAGTATCGAAATTTTGTATCTCTTTGAGCCTACCAATTGCATTACAAATTCAAAATTGAAACAAATTCAGCATCATAACTAATACCAAATCATGTTTCTACTGTTACTGTTGACTCTACTATGAATCGCTGCTTTCCAGTTCCTGAACTTGTCAATGAAGCTAAAGCTTTCTGCAAATAAAATTTCCTACAATAGTTATTGTTTATCTGTCGGGTACGGGGATTTTCTTCTTTTGAACATCAAAGTCCCAAAGTTCCAAATATTTACATTGACACAAACGTCAACGATATTTCTAGAAGTGGTCAATGATGTTGTATTTTGCGTTTGTTTGAGATCCGTACCACCTTTTGTATACATAATCTACGAAGGGAACGAAGATGAGAAAAAAAGATGATACTGAAATATCAATATATGTTTCTTCGAAATCGTTTATTGCGTGAAATGCGAATATATCCTCTTTAAGTACTTTGAGCCACAATACAAATAATGACTTCGCCCACCTTTTTAATGATATTCAGTAGGCACATTATGATTTGAATAATTCAAACCGCCATTCATAATTCCGCACTTCATTCATAATCATATTTCATTCCACGGTCTTGTTATTTCATTGCAAACCATATGCAAGTGTCAATTCTAACGTTTGATGTTCACCAGCGTTGTTAAACCTGAAAAATTCACGCAAAGTACACAGCAATTATCTCGCCTCTATATGCACTAACTGCTCGTAAATCTCGAAGTTTTGCACCTTTTGACGCAAGCGATAGACGTACATAGAAATGAAATTCACTGAATGCACCTATAAAAGACATTGCACCGTCATGCGTGCATTGTTAGAAGATATGGTCATAGTAGGCAATGCAATAATATGTGTATTGCACTGCAACGCGGTCAACGTTTACTTAACATAAAACTTCCTTATTTTCGAATGAGCAAACATCGAAGACAGTGAAAACAGTGAATTTCTTGAATCAGTGTAAATTTATGTTTACTTGCTTCTAGTTTCTCCTGGCTTCTGTCAATATTGTGTGACGTTTGTTTATAGATTTCGTAGAAAATTGATTAATTATGGTTGAGGTGATGCAATTAATTAAATGTGAAATAATTTTTTTGAAGTAAATCATTTCAATTTTTATTAGCGAGTGAATCTTCAATTCTCTTTTTTTATAATTCAATGTTTTATTGTTTATGAGAAAATTGTGGTTGATTTTGAGTTATTCTTAACATATTTTGAAGCAACTGTACATATCTAAACATTTTGATGTACAGTATCTATAAGGTTTATCCTTAGCAATGGTATGTGTGAAACAAATAGGACCCTCAAATTCCTTCAACCTCCGTTAAATAGTAACGCCGCTACTATCTTAATTTTTTTAAATTATTTTTCTACACATTTTCCTGCTATCTATTGTCCTTTGTTCCTGCGATTTTATCCTATCTAGCGCTTCGACGCCTCTCTTACAAACCGAATCCTCTCACTCATCAAACAACAGCTTCGTTACGAATATCATCTCTTCGTTGATTGAAAATTTAGGTAAATAAGGTGAGTGATTGAGTACTTCAAATCGTATATAATGGAGCTTAGCAATGGCTAGAACTGATTTGTTTCCCGGCGCATTATCCTGATGAAAAAGGATCTTCTTTTTCGCCAATTCCGGACTTTTTTCGTACATTTTTTCATCTAATTTATTTAACAAATTACCATAGTGCTGACCTCTTATAGTTTTTCCTTTGAAGAGGTAATCAATAAAAATAATTCCCTTCTAATTCCAAAACGCACGTGACTTGGCTTTCGTCGGCGGAGGAGAATCGCTACGTTTCCATTGTTTTGATAGTTCTTTTGTTTCAATCCAGGTTTCATCAGTGGCTATAAAAGTTCTCAAAAAATCGCTAGTATTCCAGCGAAATAACGCCAGATTCTCTCAATGGATTTGAACTTTTATTCCTCGCGTTTTTATTCCTTTTATTCCTCGCGTGGACGTCGATGGCTTATCGCCACTCAGATCATCCTCGACACTGTCTCTTCCAAGACGCCGATTTCAAGTCTTCATTAATTTGACTTGACGTCATATTCTATTTTACCGAATATTTAATCACGGCTCTGATTTCAGTTTTCTCCATTTTCTGGGATAAAAGCGGATTTCTGCAAACAAAAAATCGTAGAAAATAATTATGTGACCAATTGTAGCGAAACTAAACACACAACTAGCTAAAATACTAGCTATCCCAAAAATATAAATTTATTTACATAATACGCTAAAATCTAGGTTAGGCCGACACATTTTTAAACAGCCCTCCTATGCTGAGAAAAGAACAATTTCCTGGTTTCCTTGGCTCAATATTTGAACGCATTACTCTTTTCTATAATACATATCTTCGACGCAGCTTCGATCGGTCCTGCGAGTTTTTCCAGTTACTCACTATGTGTCCGAATTCGAGGCGTTTAAAACATCTTTAAATGAAAATCTGCCCACGTAGCCTACTAATCACCTAGATTATTCAGGCTGTGCCTTCGGTTAAGGTGTTACGTACCTAACCGACAGTGAGATGTAAAATGACCGTTCGGGTATCTCTGAAGGATTTTCTAAGCCCCGTGATGTTAGACTCCTCCATGCTCGTCAGCTCCATTTGATACTTGTGAATGATGAAAGTTATCTCTTTCGCAGTAATTTCGTTATTTAATCACTATCCGTTGGTGATTTACTCATATGTTCGTTTGTTCACCAAAAGTAGTCTCGCTTTTTCTCGAAAATTCATTGTCCTTGGTTCGGCTAGATTTAAATTGGAATAGAAAACGTCCCTTTTACGTTTGTCCGGTGTAAGAGACTTTGTCATTCAGATCCTTTATGGCAGGTTTTGGCTTTAGATGGTCGCAGGACTTTCTTTAGAAGTAGTAATTATTGGCTGAAAGCATGGTCTCTGTTGCATTTTTTGCTTAACCCTGGAATGGTACGGTAAATTTTTGGATAATTTTAGGTAAATTTTTTTACTAAAAAGATGGCAACAATAGTATTATGTACATACATATAGCTTCTAGCCTCATGGCAGTCGGAGTGGCCAACTGGCTGGTGCGCGACGAAATGTATACCCTATGTGAGTAAAATTTACTCATCTGTACCATTCTAGGGTTAAGATATTTCAATCTTGGTCCATACTTCCCTCATCTGCTAGAGATCACCATTCCTAATTCTATGGTGTCTTCATGCTTTAGCTATTAAGAGTGACTTATAGATCGCGTGATTCGATAAGTTTTTCGTGTGATCACTTTCGCACTTTAGTTTTTGCTGTGGATAGATTGGCGTCCGTCATGCAATCTTGCAAAGTGGACGTTTTGTAGATCATGCCTTCGGTGTAGTTTGCATACCTGTTTCACTCATATCCCGCGCTTGCACTGTCCTATATGCACTGCGCTTGCACTGTCCACTTCTCTCGTACCTAAGTCTAAGTGAAATACCCGGCTGGTAACACTGCTCATAGGATGCAGAAAATACGCGCTCAGGGAAACAATTCCATCCAATCAAAAGCGCATGGCGTCTCATATATTCCCCAGACTCAGCAGCAACCTCAGCAACATGAGCTAGTCCAGCAGCCTCAGGTTAGGCCCAAGCTCCATTATTGCCCGTTAATAGTACGAGTACGGTCCTACAAGCTCCTGGCCAACCTGGCCTGTCAGGGAATCGTGTTAACCAGGTATATTATAGCTAATGCTTCTACATGGTGCTAACGCTGATGTTCTAATTAGATTAGTACTCCTCCGCTTCAAATCTTTGTTTCACGAGTTGCTCCAGATATGATAGTGGAAGATATTAAAAAATATGTGGAAAGTAAGCTTGAGAGAGCTATCAATATATTTTGCAAAAAAAAATACAAATGAAACTGATCGCTTTGTGGTGATCACCAACTTACACTTGCTGCTGATTTTAGTGCGATTGACAATCAAAACGTTAGGCATCTGAGTTAAGTCATTTGAAAATTTGAAATCGCCGAAGAAAGCTCTTCTTCTGACCAATCAAACCGTATTTACCTTCCTAATAAGCTGTCTGATTTCCGTTTATACTACAAGGATGTACACAGGCTTAGAACCAAACTAGAGCCAGTCAAGATTACTTCTATTTTACCTAGTGATGGCATATTTTGCCGGCTAAGTGACTATATTTTCAGTAACGAAATCCTTCTCCTCCCTTCACAATAGACATAATCGTAATAGTTGCTTATAGATATGATCGTAATCGTTCGTTGTCAACTAAAACTGATGATAGTGGGGCCCTTACAGTTCTGCACAAGTCCTTTACTGGAAGACTGTGCTCAATCAAAGGCGTCGTATCCCGTTGAGTGTGTTGCTGTTCGTGTATCTATATCAAATACTGACTCTTTGTTACTTGTATGCACCTATATTCTTTGCAATGCATCGATATCTGTTCATGAATGTTTTTTCTATGAATTATCCAATTTCATTTACATCCATTTTCCTGATTCTCTTGTAATTACATGAGTTGACTTGAACCATCCATCCGTTCAATGGAATATATCTTCTTTCTGTGTTTCCTCAACAAATGCGGTTTCCATCTCCTTCTCCTCTTTTCTTTCTACAATTTCCTTATCCCACTTACTTAGTACCAATGATCGTATTTTGGATTTAATAGTTTCACATATTCCCCCAGACCATATTTCTCTTTCCTCTTTATTATCTTTCTACGTAAATCCTGACCCTCACCATCCCCCACTTTCCTTCATTTTTAATTTTTGTCAGGATTTGCGGAAAAAGGAATCTGCGACCCCCCGGTTCAACTTTTGCAAAGCTGATTATGAACGTATAACAGCTGAGCTCAACAGCCTTAACTGTTTTTCTTTTTTCGCAATGTTGATATTAATGAGGCCCTTAATTCCTTTTACTCTTACCTTAATGCCCCCATATCAAAATGTTTACCCCTAACTTGTCCACGTTGAAACAATCTTCCCAGATTTTCGGTTACTGTTTGCAATGATCCTTTCAAAAAAGACAACGCACGTGTCGATCTATTTCGCTCTCGTGCTGTTGCGGCATGGTAGCGTAATAGTAATTTACGCTTAATGGTGAAAAAGATAATAATTAAAGCGCAACTACTTCGTGAAAATAGAGTCATCCTTCCTTTCCAACAAACCTAAACGCTTTTGATCTTACATTCGATCCCTAAAAACAACAACACAATACTCTGAAACAATGATATTTGAAAGTAATGTGTCTTTATATCCCCAGGATATGTGTAATATGACTTCTTTTCTTCGTCTTTTGCGTCCGCCTACAATCCCTTAACTAGTGTAATCCTACGTGTACTTTTTCCTGTTGATCTCCTTATGACAAACCTTCTTGAAGTTGAAACATCCCTTTTAGATACTTGCGGCAGCAACGGTCCAGATAGCGTACCATCGTAAAGTCTCTTTTTTCTTTTCTATGTGTTCCTTTGTCCATACTGTTCAACCGTAGCTTATCTCCTGGTGTTTTTCCTTCGATTTAGAAAACTTCTAATGTTTTCCGGATATTGAAAATGTTTCGAATTACCGACCAATATACCTCCTATCCTGCTTTCTCAAATTTTTGAAGAGAGTCGTTCACAACAGAATCAGCGTTGTTGTTAGGAAGCAATTTTCCAAGGAGCAGCATGGTTTTAGTAAAAGTCGCTCAACTGCAACTAATTTAGTTGAATTCGTTAACGCTGTGGCCTCCACACTAGACCGCAATTCAATGTAATTTATATTGACTTTTCAAAAGCCTTTGATAAGGTTCTTCAATCACTTCGGTCTGCTTGAAAAGCCCAGTTTATTCAGCATATCGGGCCCTCTCTTGTCCTGATTGGCATCATATATATTTAGTCGCACTTGTAAAGCTGTCTTACATGATTGCTCTTTTTATCCTTTTTATCACTCTTCTGGTGTTCCGCAATGTTCCATACTCAGCCTCCTACTGTTTACTCTTTTCATTAATGACCTTCTATCAATATTTTCATCCAATTCCCTCTTGTATGCTGACGACCTAAAGCTATTCAGAGATGTTTCCTCCGTCAATGATTGCATGCAATTACAATGTGACCAATTAGGCTCTGTTTACACATAAACCGGTTGTTTAAGAAAGCGGGAGTACAGTGGAAGTGCAAATCAACGTATCCGCCATTTTCGACCTCACCCTTGCCTTCTTTAATATCGTTTTAAAGCAGAGCCTTATCGTTGCATGCAAGATTAACTCTTTTAATGTTTCCTAATGACTCTCTTCCCTCAGTATCCGTAAATTATATTTCGATGAACGTTTTTTGTACAAATTGTCGAATGGGCACATTTCTTCTACATAGTATCTCTATCTCGCAGTTTTCGCGTGATCACGATCGTGATCCTGAAAATGTAGTTGATACCTAATTTAAGTTTTGAACAGTTCCAAGGCTCATTTTATCTCTAATTTGAAACAAGAACTTACTCACAGTTAGGCCAATTCAAAGCAAATATTTACCAGTTTTTATAAAATAGTGCTACCAACCTCATAACCAAGTCAAGCCAAAATAATGTTCCTTATGTATTTCAAAAAGTATGTGAGCATGTACATTTATAAATCAATAGGTTTTGTTTGTATCCTTGTCTGGGGCGATAATTCGACTCGGATATAAAAAAAAAATAATGAATTTCTCAAACAATTTAGCACGATAATAAAAATTCAAAATGACATAATGTGCATGATACATTTGCCAAAACTTCTTCGTTTAGACCTTCAATCAAAAATTTGCACAAAGTGAACCTATAAAAACCCATTTCGCACATAACACGTACATAATTTTCTCTTGACACCCACCTACTACATCAAACAATACAAAATTTAACCTTCGACCAAACAAAAACCTGTTTAATTTCACCCGAGAATTTCACTCGGGTCGCTGATTGATTTAATCTGCTCATTGTTACGAATACATGATTATTTAGATTCATGCATATATGCTTGTTGTTAGATATGATCATATGCCAGGTATCTAATTCAAATTCGCTGCTCACTCAAACTCACTCTTTCGTTGACCCTCACATTGAAAAAAGTTGAAGGTGAAAAATCTGTTGCATCTCAAGTTCAGTGAGACGTAAGTACAGGTGTAGTTTAGAAGGCATGACCGTTGTAAGGTTGAAGAAAGTGATATTAGAGCTAATACAAATAACCGTACACATTTAACTGTGCATCTTTATTAAGTTTTACGAGGCTAATTCGTGTAATTGTTGGGTAATTATAGCGGATATGCAACGACCAATCAGCACCTAATTAATTGAAAATTGACTACTGTTTTTGTTAATGTGGCATTAATATGAGTTTATGATCGAAATAAGTTGAGCTTCAAAGATTCAAGGCAATTTGAATTTTAAATAAATAAGTGGAAGTGTTCTAAATTTTAAACAGAAGTTAATAACACTTACCATTGAGATATCTAGTCTAGTTGTAATTTCCAACATATTTTTTAGAGGAAAAATTGAAATACTATGTTTTATGAGGCTCATCGCGCATGTATGTACTTGCCAATGGCATGAAATCGGATTAATTTTTCTAGCATATTTCGTTCGCATAAAAAAGAAAGTTTAACGATATGATCATGGAAAGATAAACCCACTTCAAATCTAGTAGCTGCGTGAAAATGTTAAATTTTATTAATCAATCAACGGTTGTAATTAATGAAAATGTTTGTACAATTAGCTGATTGACCTGGAAGAAAAAAGAAATTTTATTTTGAATTTCAATTGTAAATGTATCGGTTGTATTTGAGCAGGAAAATTAAACATCGCATTTTTATCTACACATAAATAACTTTAAATGATGTTCCGTTGGTGATGCTGAAAGTAAAAAATATCTAACTATGCAATAAATGAATTGAAATTAATTTTTTAAGTCACTTTGTGATAATTTTGCAACTGACGGATTATTCAGTGTGGAAAAGATTTTATTAACCGGCAAACTAAAACAATTTTTTTGTTTTTTTTTCACACATTTTTCAAACTATCTAGTTTATTAATGCTTGATGGAAGCACATGTGTTTAATATTTTTTCGGGCAAATGAGATTGAAATAAGTCTTATTAACACAAGTCATTAATGA
Source organism: Nemotelus pantherinus (assembly GCA_963978885.1). Classification (NCBI taxonomy): domain Eukaryota; kingdom Metazoa; phylum Arthropoda; class Insecta; order Diptera; family Stratiomyidae; genus Nemotelus; species Nemotelus pantherinus. Next base: position 217,885,153 of record OZ022264.1, read on the forward strand.
AAGCTTGTTGTCGTCACAGCATTTTTGGTCATGCTCGATTCCGATTGATTCAATCAAAAAAATATGCATTAAAACGTCATGGAGTTGACTGTGATTAATAGACTTAATCTTTAGAGCGTAATCCATCAAGAATGTATTTGAGCGCTTTCTATAGTTCAATCAAATTTATCGTCTTATCATGCTTAAAAAATGAATATTCGATTAAACTAGAAGGATGTAGCTAAACATGAGAGTGGTTTAATAGAAAGTTGTTGCTGCTGTGTTACGTAAAAGGCAATACAGGCCCATTTTTTGCGTGGTTACCAGTTTAACGAAAAATCAAGGGATAGTAAAATTCCATATGGTTTAGTCACGCGTAAAAAATTTCGATCTTTTTTTTTTAGAGAAACCAAAGTTCTAGCTAGAAATAGATCTCTTATTTTATTTGATTATATGGCTATCTACTACTATTTACAAAAATGATTACAATCGTGTGCTCAATACTTTACAGATGATTGGTAATAATAATCTTTCATGTAATACGATCATTTATGCAAGCATCTTATTTTATACATCGAAAGTTTATTATCTCATTTCTGTTTTATTAGTTTTGATAGAAAAAATCTCTGCAGGATTTGATATGTTGAGACTTTCAGACGGCTTTTTCGCAATTCGGAGTTCTTTTTCAAATCGTCCTTATTTGAACTTACTGATCGGAAAATTAAGAATTAGTTAGATTTGTTGATGGCAGCAGCAGATATTGTTATAATAGTACTGAAAGAGATTTTATGCAAAACAAACTTTTGCAGAAAATAGATCACCTGTGAAAATAGTAAAAAGTCCGTTGATGAACCCAGCACGAAAGTGAAAACTAAAAATTTGTTCAACTAACCGGAGGTTTCTATCTATTTCATACACCTATTCGGAATTTATAATATTTTATTGTTAAAATAATCAAAATTGACTCAAACGTATGATCCATCCATGAAAATATCCATCAAAAATATAATGAAAAACTAAACGAAAGACTTAAGCCAGTAACCTGTTTTTATTTCCCACAATCAATGACTTGGTTGCATCAATCCTGTTGTTTTGTCAATGTTGAGCGGAACACTCAATCTTATCATTAATTTAACTTAACAGCATTAACTTAAATCTGGAACTAATTGTAATTGCAGTTTTGGGTGAACATAAGGTAGGCGCTGAGTGCCTGAAAGTAGGCAAGGATTTTTTTTCCAAATTTCGATTTGCCATAACTTCTAAGAAAAACAATGGATCATCGTGAAATTTGCAGAGCGTATTGATGTAGACAAAAATTTACACACATGGACTTTCAAGACTGAGCGGGCAACTCTGTAGCTACAGCAGGCTCCTGAAAAAAAATCGTTCAAATCATCGAGTCTCCTGAAAATTTTTGATTTTTGAAAATAAATTAAAATTTTTGATAAATTTTGGCTTCTGTCCACCAAGTCGAATGAAAATTTCAAAAATTCCGCGATAAACAAGAACGGCAACCCGTGATCAAATTACCTCTATTTTCAGCACTCAAAACTTCTGTTCACGAGAACTGACGATCGGATTATGCGATCAATATGAAATTTACAGGACATGTTGTTATTAACTAGAACCAAGTCTGGTAGAAATTATTTTGAAATACGGGCAATACTGTGGTAGTGGTATCATTTGAAAAAATCATTGAGAAAAAAAAACTGGTTTTTGGCCTATAGCTTCCGATTTAGCCACCAGATTTCAACAAAATTCACGCAGTAGGTGAACCTTACTCTAAGATAGATTCCATAGAAATTTGGTTGAAAAATTAGTATAGGGTCGCCAGCTATGGCAATTTTCGTCTCCTAAATATTGTAAATTTGCTCAGGAAAATAAAGGTTTTTTCCCTATAACTTCCGATGCAGTAACGAAATCAAAACGAAATTCATGTGATAAGTAGATCTTGCTGCATTTCTAATTCTGTAGAAATTTCGTTGAAAATATGTGAAAGGCTTGCCAGCTATGATGAATTTCGTAATTGATTGACATTTCTTTATCGAGCGATGTTGTCATAAAATTTCCAAATGGAAATGATCCTGCAATGACAATTAACAACAAATATTTACGTTTCTAAAATTTAAACAGTTTGGACAGTGGTAACCCTGAAATTATATTCACTCCTATAACTTACAGCGCAGCCATTCACTCGAAACGAAATTCACAGGGTGGCTTTAACACAACGTGAAGCAGCTATGGTGCTAGCACATGATTGCCAGCACCAGACAATTTCCTAAATATTACACCAACAGATGCTTCCATTTTCTATTCATAAGTAAAGCATTTACAATAAAATAAGCAACCGATATTTAAATGTTCCGAGTTTTGGAAATTTTTCGGGTGGCAGCCCCAGACATAGTTTAATCGCTGAAACTTTCGATGACATCCTCGGATGAAAACGAAATTCAAAGGATAGATTGATTAAGCATGAGCATGTTATGGTAGATTTATTGCTGCTGTGTTGGACAAATGCTGCCAGCACTGAACATTTTCATCATTTGTGTTATAGGAAATGCTGTCAGAAAATGATATTTGTTCCTTTGAGTAAGATATGGTTGATATGCTACTACAAGAAGTGTATAACGTCTTCACACATTTTAAATCCCTCAAAGATAACTTCTTCGAAAATTAGTTTTCTAGCGGTTCTGATGCACTAGACTTTTTTTTCTTTATTTTTCATTAAAAATAATATATTTCTATTTAATTTTTTTATTGGGTTTTAAAACTAATTCAATTTTATAGCCCCCCTCGCTCGGTGAAGATTGTGCGACATCCTAGCAAAAAGTTATTCATTACTGCCTGCAGGTTTATAATTATTGTTCGAAGACATTGCTTTAAATCATTTAAATTTGTTGCTATTATTTTGGAGACTTCTTATTTACAATAACGTCACAAGAGAAAATCAGGCTCAGTAAGATCAGCAAACCTTGAGGCTAATGGAATGTAGAGTTTCTGGTAATCGTTTGATTTGGGGATGTTTGCGGCGTATTTGTCAGAACAGTTCCGGCTAAAGCTGGTACTGAGTTGATCGTGAAGCTCAATTTTGACACGTTTTCATTATCTGGTCATTCTTTCGAGAAAAAATTTTGAAAAAGGAGAAAAGCACAGACAGTGCTCATTTCTGACGGATAAAATGTCAAGAGTTTCAATTTTCGATCGATTTTGCTATTAAAAAGACATTTGCACAATTCAATTTTCGAATTCAAACATCAAATGTCACTTTTTAGTGCGAAATAATAAACTGCACACACTAAATTGGGGTGAAGTGATTGAAGACGTGTGTCAATGCTATCTGCATTTCAATTCTGAAAACAACTTTTGACAGAAAGAAGCAAAGTTTCACGCTAAAAAGTGGGAATTTTCGCCGAAACAAATTTCATGTGATTTTTGAATTTCGTATGAAAATTTCATGTTTTCGGCGTAGCTTTAGAAAAAAAATTCTTTAAACATCTTTAAGATCATAAATGTAAAACCTTTTTCTTTGAAAAAGTAAGGCCCGACAATGCAGCTTGATGAAACTGGATACCACACTGTTACTGTTATTATAACAATCCTGTCTCATGAAGTATCTGTGAGCTAGAGTCACTTCATATTAGGCAGTTTTGTTTGTTAAGAGATAATGAATATAAATCAAGGTGATTATACTTAAAAAAAAATATATAAACTTATTTATATTTCAACATAATCTCGTAACAAGTTGTCATTTAGTCCATCTTTTTTCCAAACCCAGGATACCCTTAGAAAAAAGTTCTTTGCCTATACTCTTCCAAAACACCTTTCAAATATTCCGCCATTCTGCCAACGGCCCAAAAACTGATGCCATAACCTTTCCTGCCGCGCTCGATAATTTGAATTTCTTCGGCGTTGGTGAAGAGTGTCACTTCCAGGTCATCGATTGCTGTTTGGTTTCTGGATTAAAATGGTGGATCCAGGTCTCGTCTATGGTTACGAAACGTTACAAAAATTCTGATCTGAATTGAATTTTTTGAGATTCACCCTCGAAATGTCGACTTGTTTCTTCGGTTCTCTCTTCGGTTAACATTCTCGGCACCACACGAGCAGAGACATTCTTCATATGTTATTCATTGGCAACGATTCTTTGAACACTGCCATACGAGATTCCTGTGACCTCAGCTATATGTCTGATGGTCTCTCTTTGATCTGCCATCACGAAGTCTTCGACTTTTTTCACGTTGTCTTCAGTGAGGGACGTGGATAGGCGCCGTTCGCGGCGTTCATCTTCATTTTTCCCAGCTTAATATCCTTGGCCCAACGGTTGAATATGGAGCACAAGAGTCCTGTTTTGTTTTCACTAAGTCGCTAACTATGTCTTTGGTCGAAATTTTTTTCTTTCAGAATTACTAAATAACAGCTCTAATTTCGTTTTTCTCCATTTTGATGTTCTCTCTTGAACGGTCCGTATTCAATTGAATATACCTTACTGGAACCGTAGCTTATCTATATGTTTTTTTTTATGCTGACTTAGTGGGTATATGAGATAGTCAAAAATGCTTTTTTTGTATTTGATGCAAACTGGAAATAACTGATTATCACTACTTTTCGATCACCCCTCGTAACATTGCCATTTAGATCAAAATGGGCTGGACATAAAAATGTAATTAGGGATGTTTTAGTATCTTCTGGCAAAATTCAAAGCAAATCGGCAAGTTTGATGCCTTCAGTTTGCTTGTTAGTTGAATTTTATAAGGAAATTTAGTGTTAATCTGCTGATACCCTTTTGAGTAAATAAGCTCCTTGTTGAAACTATAGGATTGGTTTGTTTGGTAGCAGCTACAGCAGCGATAGTTTCCTGAGTCCGAACTGAGAGACATCGACGATAAAACTTTCTTGTGTTTGGCTCACGCTCGGCGAAATTGTTTACGAGCCTCATTATTGTCTATTATGTCCATTAGTCCATCTGCTTGGAAGAGTTTCGTCAAATGTGCGCATAAATTCTGTTTAGACAGTTCTAAAGCGTGATACTGGCGTTTAATTCAAATTCTTGTTTTATTATTCTAACCGCCCATTTTTATAAAATTGAAGGACCAATTCGTAGACCAATGGTTTTTGCAATGTGGCTTAATTAATAAGAAAGCGTAGAAAACTGCATTTTACTGCATATTGAGACATGCCCATACTTGCATAGTAGCCGCCAGCAACACATCTGAGGGCTCAGTTGTTAATTCGCAGTAACGGTGTAAAGTGTAGACTATGGCATTTTGTTTACGTTTTGTAATTAGAGCAGTTTTGCAATAAATTTTACGCGTGGTTGAAGCGTTTACTAGTGCTTAGAAGAAATTATGCTTGGATTGAATAACAATTGTCCATAATAAATATAATATTCAAGTGGTAGAGAGAATTTGAAAAAATCGGATTCACGCTAGGCGTCACGCTATCTGTATATCAGCTTCGAGAGTTATTGACTGATGCGTTAAGTGTACGCGTAAAATTCTTCTTAATTTTTCCACAATCGTTTAACCCAGTTGAATGTCTTCTGCTTCTTAGCATAGTCCATTTATTATTTCTTTCCGTTTTTTGGCTTTACCACTTTGGTCAAGATCATTTTGTTTCATTTCGACTCCATTGAAAATCTGCTCTTGCACTTGTGTTTCGCTGATTGTGTATAAAATACTTTCTTCCTCAGGAAATTCAGAGTATTTGTTTTCAGTCCATTATTTCGGTTTCATTAGTGGGATGAGGTGATGTGAATATAAAGCTTAATTTTTCGAAATAATATTTTCCAGATATACATTTACTTTGTTGTCTATATTATTCATGGATATATTATTTAATTATTAATTATTGGTTGAATATCTATGATTGGGGTAAACCAATTCCAGCCGGATTGGGGTACAGAAAACACGCACACATCTCAAACGCTATGGTATCTTGTAGATTCCGTCATGTTTAATTACATTTATGACCATGCAGCCTCTATTACTCCAATTTGTTTATTTGAATAAAAACATAAATAAGAAAGATAGTGAAATAATGAAATGCGTTTATATTTTTCTGTTGAAAAATGATTCTTTTGTGTAATTGGGTAAGTTTCCATACGGTATCATGAAAGTGCTCCGCTCCGCTTTAATACCAATGCCAGACTAAGCTAGTCAGCTGAAAGCAGCCACGCTAGACAAACCTAGGATGATTCCCCTTTATGCAGCACTGATGATAGCTCAACAGAGCTACGTGAAATACGTAAAATTACGTACGTAAAATTGATACAATAAGAATAAAAAATACAGTGTGCTAAGTAAGAGCGTGTACGGCGTTATTTATAAAAAAAAATGATGCTACAAACTTCAACATCCTCTAAGGCAATGCGCAATGGTGTTAATAATGAGTCCCAATCACCGCCAGCATCGAACTCCGAGACATATTTTCCACCAAATTTTCAGCGTATTCGAAAGGAAGCTACCTTCAAATGTGTTGAAACTCTCGGGAGAGCTGCTGCATAGTGCGAAAACGTCTATCCTCGAAGCTTCTGTTTGATGTTGCCCCAGACATTTTCGATAGGATTGGCATCAGACGATTGTAAAGGCTAATCAAGAGTGATGATGTCATTTCCCTGTTTCCAGTCAGTGCAGAGTCGGCTCCGGTGTTTGGTATCATTATCCTCCCGCAATATCCATTCTTCGCTATTCGTGGTGAACTGACGTTTGGCAGTTTGGAAGTTTCTTGTAAATTTCGACCATCTTGAAAGCATTGAGGTTGTAAATAAAGAGGTGCAAAACGCCAAAACCCTTCTTTGAGAAGCAGCCCCAAAGATGCACTTTAATTGGATGTTTGACTGTGCGCTGGACGAATTGGTTTGAAGAGGAACAACATACCCGTGGAATGATTGTAAAATTCCAAACAGAAGTTTCATCAGAGAAAACTACATGACTCCAATCAATATTTTCCTGTGTCCAGGCGAGTCGTTTGGCAGTGTGTTTTTCCGGTGTTTGTTTCAATGTACTTCGTCATTTTAAATTATTCGCACACAAATGTTTAGAAATAGTAACGTGCGATACGTCCAGCTCTTTTTTCTTATATTTTGCTTGCGAGTGACGTAAGGACAAGCCAGGATTTTGCGAAAACAGTGGCACGATCAGTTTTTCCTCGTTTTTGGTCACTTTCCCTGATGAACCGTGATCTGGAAGGTCGTCTGACATTTTTTGATTCTTTGAATCGGATTTTCCACTTCTCATTGAATGCCTACGACTTATTAAAATACTTGGCCACCACTGCATAAGACATATTTGGCCCTTCTGTGTGCGTGCAAAAAAACACGGCTTCGAAACGTTTCGCGTACACGTCACTCATCGCGGTTTCTGTGTTCCTCTGGTAAAAGATCGACACATACTAAAATTTCTAGACTAAATCCCTGGATATGATAAAAAAATATTTAGGTTGTATACGTTACCGGCTGCGAGTAATACCATACACGCTCTTACTTAAAATACCTATAATAAAAAACTGAACGAAAGACTTAAGCCAGAAATCTATTTTATTTTTCACATGAACAATGTCTTTCACATGAACAATCACTAATAGTAACAATCGTCGAGTTGTTGTATTCAAGATATGCTTAAATCTAGAACTTAACGCAGTTTCCGTGGTAGGTAGACTAGTTTTTAAGGAGCCTGAAATCAACCGGACAGTCTCTAACCCAGTGGGTAGAACACTAGTTTCAATTGTATGGTGACCAAGATTCAGACCAAGCTTTGAGCTATCCTAACTGTCAATTGGTATCTGAGTTTAATTAGTTGTAAATCCATACTCGTATACAAAGATTGTAAATTTGTCAATGAAACTCTTTACCTGGCCCCATCAGAAGGCAGCAATCTCTTCTTATTGGTGTGGACTACCAACTTCGAAAAAATGACATATGCTGATGCAATCGGCACACTTTAATGAGGACCGAGAACTTATGATTAGAATCAGCAACCCGTAGACTCGACAAAAGATTTCCTTAGCTAACTTTATCTTCATACAAGGTTTTGTGGTTTTTTCCCTGTCAATAGCCCTATTGAAATAATTCTACTTTATTTTACTAAATAAGACTAGATAGTCTAGTAATGCAACGAGCTAAAGAATTCCTTCGATGTGTACAAATATCTCCATCGTACACTCACCATTCGCTCTAGCAACCCTAAAAGACTGAAATGATGGGCCGACTCGCATGAGTTTCCTCGCTCATACCCATGCTGCAGATCATTTCATGGAAGAGACTTAAACGCTCTAGTGCGCTCAATAAGTCCCTCTTAGTATTTCGGCATAAACGATGTTAAGCTGGCCAACTTACAGATCCTTAGATCTGAATTGTCATCTCTCTCAGGTTTTGCTATTAAGACTACCTTAACCTAACACCAAGGAATCTATCACAGATCTAACAATGTCCAAAGTATTGCCATTAAGTTTGCCTTTATGTGGTCAAATTCCTTCCTTAGCAAAACCAAATAGATAGAAATTGGTCAAAGGTCTTGATTTTCTCGTTTTTCTACTGCTGCAAATAGCAGAAGGCTTGCTCACATGCACAAATTCTATTTGTGTTTCAGTCACTGCAGTGCCCAGAAAATGTATCTCAAGTGAAATTCTTTTCAGACTTAATGAACTTACCATCTGAGTGTTTTAGGGAGTCCAGCTAAACTGGTTGGTCCTATTCCAGGACTTTGAACAGCCTCGATGTCCCTTTTGCACCTTCCAGGCCATCACAAAACGATGTCCTCTTGAAGGTCCGTACCAAATTTTTATATAATAAGACAAACTAGTCGTCCTCTTTGTTGCTATTACAAGTTCGAATGAGGAGCTTTCATGCATTTTCCTAAGCTTCTGTAATTCCCGGTCCCATCAAACGAGCTGTCTTGCTGCGTCTGATGTTGCTGATTGGGCAGGCTTCTTCATAGCTGCTTAATATATCTACTCAGAGAGGTCAACCGAATTTTTTGCTGGGTTTGACGACTTAATCATACCGCTGGGATATGCTTTATCATCTAAAAGTTGGTTGAAATTAGTGCAATCAGTGTTTCAAGGGTTTTCAATCGCCACGAGTGATGTATACATAGCTAAGAAAAAATTAAGTTGTAATGATCAGAGTGTGAAATCTCATCCAACACGCGACATCGTGATATTGGTATAACTTTTCGAGGTGAGCACAGTGACAAGTCAGTAACGTTATTTTTGTAAGAGGTAAAAAAGGTACTCCAAAAGCTATAAAAACAAAGAGTCGGTCTCCTCTGCTGTTGCATTTGTTGCTGCCGTAACCGGTGTGTTTAGGGGGCCCAGTAGCTCTGCTCGCTAAGGCGGCAGGCCTGCTACGGGGCTTGCGGGTTCGAATCCCGCCAGAGCCATGGCTGGAAGTATGAATGCGTGTGATTGTCCATGAGGGTGGCAAATGGGCCCAAACTGGTGGCCTAATGCTGGCCGCGTTCCCGGCAGCCTTCTTCACTAACCTAACCTATCCGGTGTGCTTGGAGTTAGCTTCGCAACCCACCAAAAGTACCAGTCCTTCCGATTCAGCGTACTAAACCAGGTCCTTGAGCTCCTATGTTGGTGACGAGAGTAAGGAGTCAAAAAGAAGATAACCTGAAGTGGCAATCACGTCACCTTATCCGGGTACTACACGGTAACGGCTGACAGGTATCAGCTTGAAAACTGTATGATAGTGGTGGCATCAGGCAGACTAAAAATCAGAACACAAATTTTCGGTCTCGTTGTCCTTTGATAATGTAATGTTTTTGCCCCCTTGTACTGAGCTGAGTCTACAGATTCTGCCGACTTAAACCCATGGTTCCTCTACAAACACAATGTAAGAGGTTGTTTGCAGGTCTGCCAATTTTCCATTCAAAAAAAGACGTGTTATGTTGCATTTAGGCATAAATATGTCCAGAGAGGATGCCTTCGAAACTCGTTGCACCAAACCACGTTTGTGTGAAGCTGCAAACTCGCCTGACTCCGCTACGATACTCCACAGCTTGCTCGGAAGAATAGCACACTGACCATCAGTTAGTTTGTCATTCTTGTTGAGCAGTTCTATCACAACGATAAGGGATGTTATTGTGCCTAAAGAACCAACCACAGCAAAATCTCTTTCGCTAATTGCGGTATTTTTCGACGGTGTCATAATAGTATGGTTGCCAAAATCATAACTTACTCCTACTATTGAGCTACGTACATCTGGTCCACATTTCATTCCATTGGTAACAAAGGACACAAACTTTACGACTTTACAATTTACTTAAGTTAAAGTTATTTAGTAACTTTACGTTACTACTCCTGTCTCTTTTGTCAGATTACTAACGTTATTCGTTTCGTACTACTCCATTGGTGCTTTCGCTTAATAGCTAGTTGCAACGTTCAATCAACAAAATACAGAACTTCCATGTTGTCGAATAAATTTCGATGCAAATCCGTAAACCTTAGGTACATAAATTGAAAATGGAGGAACTTTTTACGTAAATCATGCGGGTAATGTTAAAACATTTTAAAATTGTTCGAGCTACTGTCCGAAAGAATCATTCATTCACAAATTTAGGCTCATACTATACAATTGCGCATTGTACAACAAGTACAATAAGTCGGATTCCCTCAAAGGTTTCAGATGTGCAAAAAAACAGACACTCATAAATATGCCGCCTTCAAATTGTAAAGTTATTCCAGAGCATTCATAAAAACTATACAACACAGTTTCAATGAACTACAACAAACCCAAAGCTTGATCGAGTATTTGAAGTCAGGAGAGTCAACTAAAAGCTTCAATGGACATTTTGTATAAAAGCTGCGGTGAAATATGAGCGAAGAATTCATCCGAGAAAAAAATTTGCGTTTGGCCGCTATAGTTGGATCGAGATTTAAAGCAAGAATCAAGTACAGTAGAATTATTATTAGGTACGATAATGTATTTGAGTTCGATTAATTCTGTAAAGTGAATACTGCGAATTGTAGTAGTATTTATACGAAACAAAGTAAGAAACCTGTGTTCCACTTTCCTAAAACCTAAATTAGAAGGTGCTAGCTCACGCAGCAAAAATATATAATTGGAAATTCTAATCAGCCGTAGATGCAGGAAAGTTTATTAAGGTCTACATCTAGTTATATTGTTAATTAATTTATTATAAGTTTATTAATTTATTAAAAGTTTATTAATTTCAAAAATAAAATCGCAATGATTAAATGATGTGTTTTCAGAAACTAACACTTTATAGCTTAATTATTGATATTAATTCTTAATTTCAGGAATTTACTGGAGCGACAACGGAAAATTGCAATATTTGCCGAAATGGTTCATTCAGCAAGCTTAGTTCATGACGATGTTATCGATCAGTCAGATTTCCGTAGGGGGAAACCTAGCGTTAATGTTTTATGGAATCACAAAAAGGTAAATGCGGACGAAGAATATGTTGACTAAAAATTTTTCAAAACTATACTTGGCAGCCTTGATTTTACCAATGTCGCATATCATCATCATCATCGAGACACTACAGCCCGAGTCGAGCCTTCGCCTCCTTAATACGTCGCCTCCATTCGTCTCGGCTCAGTGACCGCGTCCTCCAGTTCGGTGCTCCCAGAAGTGACCTGCTGTCGGCATCGATCGAATCCTCCCAGCGCTTGCGTGGCTTACCGACTGGCCTGGCTCCGCTCGCTCGCCCCTTGAGAGACCGTTTGGGGACTCGATTATCGCTCATTCGTTCGACGTGGCCAGCCCATTGTAATTTTTGTAGTCGTATGACGGTAGAGACTTCCGGCTCGTCATATATGGTATACAGCTCGTTGTTGTATCGGATTCGCCATCCATCTTCCTCCCGTATTGGGCCGAGGATCCTTCGCAATACCTTTCTCTCGAACGTATTCAAGGCTTTTTCAGAAGCCTGGGTCATTGTCCAGGTTTCGCTTCCGTAGCATAGCACATGTCTAATAATCGTTTTATAGATGCGAAGCTTCGTATTCCTGTGTACGCATCGAGATTTCAAAATGGGAAGCACCGAAAAAAATGTCTTATTGGCTAATTGAATCCGTCGTTTGATTTCGTCAAGCTCATTCCCATCCTTCGAGAGGTTCGTCCCTAGGTACACGAAGTTGTCCACATTTTCAAGATTATAGTCCCCTATTGTTATGTTCTGTCTTATTGGCGTCCTTTTCCTTGATTGAGTCATAACTTTTGTTTTTTGTTCGTTAATTTGAAGACCAACTTCCTTGGCGGTTTCGTCTAAAGCTACAAATACTTCCTTGGCGTCATTGAACGAACGTGACATAATGTTGATGTCATCAGCGTAAGCTACTAGCTGTGTAATTCTGCTTGTGTCGACTTAAATAGTAGAGTTCCTCTCGTGTCAACGGGGATTTTTCTGATGACATATTCAAGCGCTAGGTTAAAGAGTACCGGAGCTAATCCATCCCCTTGTTTTAGTCCTGTATTCGTCGAAAACGAGTTGGTCATATTATTCTGGATCAGCACTTGTGACGTGGAGTCGGTCATGGTCATTTTCACCAGTCGTACCAACTTTGCTGGGATTCCGAACTGCAGCATGATGTTATACAATGCAGTTCGGTTGATGCTGTCGTACGCTTGTTTGAAATCGACGAATATTTGATGGACATCAATGTTGAATTCCCAGCATTTTTCCAAAATTTGTTTGACCGTAAATATTTGGTCAGTTGTCGCATATAATCCATAGTTTTCGACAAAACGATTTTTATATAGTATCAATGATTTCGATGCTAAATTAAAACCAAAATGAGAGTGGTATATCAACCAGCTTCAATTCCTCACTTTGCATGTTAAATATTTGCATCAGAGTTCAATGAATTCGAATAATTATAGCTCCCGGGACGGTCACTTCGATTTAATTTAAGCACCGTTCCTCCACGTTATCCCACGAATAATTACGAATAATAATTATTTTTGATTATTTTATCATGTTGCAAGTGCGAAAGTGAAAATCAGGTAAACTACTTTATAAATGTCTAGCCTTCAACTACGTTTGACCATGTAATTTACGCGAGCAACATGCATAAATAACTCATTCTCTGCATGCTGCACTTGCGTATTAAATGAAGAGCTCGGTCTGAAATGCAAAAAAATGCTACCAGTATTTTGTCATCCATCATAATTAAAAGACATTTTTAAAATTTTACGACGGAACATTTAAAGCAAGGTCATTAACGCCCTTCCTTGTAAATTATCAATGCGTACATGTATCATTCTAATATGCACCATGACCACTCGTGAACTTCTTCAAAGATATCTCCATATATCCACCAAAAAAAAACTATCGCATTGTATTTTGAATGCCGTCGTCGTTGAATTTCAACATTTTTTCTCCATTTGCATGGCCTTTTACGATTTTCGGCAATTTGAATGCGATGATGAAAGACGACAGACGAATAATACGAATCTGTGGACGAAACCGAAGATTATAACGATCATTGTGTAATGTTCATGTATGCAGTTAAATATGACATTCAGCTAGCAGACCCATGAAAACTTAAAAGTTGGATTACTCCACTTAATCCAACTTTGCCTACTATATGGAGATTAATGAATAGAGTAAATGTTGTTGCGATGGTTTATTTGAGTCGCCCAACAATATTTCTTATTTATGTCCCAAAAAAATTATTTACGTTTGCCTCGTGCATTAACCGTAGTGCAAATTGAATATTCCCAAATAATTTTTGTGCTATGCAAAAATAATTAATGATTAGAGCGGAAATTGGTGTGGTGATTGCATTAATTTTTAGCTTTGCGAATATTCTTAAAAATATTTGCTCTGAGTTTCTACGTTTAAATTACACTAGTAACATCATGTGGCAAAATTAATGTCTTCTTTACGGAAAATAAAAGAAAACAATCGCTCCTATTCAGTGTCAAGATAAAAGTGAAGGCTTATTGTAGTAGAGCATTTGGTACAGCCATACAAATATAGATTCAGCAACAGATACAATTCAGCTTGAGTAGCCCTAGTGGGTAGAGCACTGGCTTCTCGTGTGTGAAGTATCTGGTTCGAATCCAGGTTCGGACGACGGGGTTCACCTGTGGTTCAAGCTGTGGGTAGCTACCTAGCTATCTATCCCGATCTAATCAGGGATAAAGTGAGTCGTGGAACTAATCACTCCACACTCGTATTCACATTGATTGTAAATTTATTATGAAGCCCTCTACCAGCTTCAACCTCTAGATCCTTACGAGGTGTGACGTGGGATCACTTCAATTTCACAATTTTGAAAAACTGCTAATCTTCCTGGAAAACCTGTAATGTTTTTCCCATTCTTTAAACCGGAGATTCGTCCTGCGTCTCCAATTATCGTCCCATATCCCATGTTTCAGTAAGCTTCTCGAAACGGGTTGTTTACAATAGAGTGTACCCGATAATAATTCTCGCTTCTGAGAAACATGGTTTTGTCAAAGCTAAGTCAACAGGTTCCAACTTACTATCGTTCACTGACACTGTTGATTCCGCCATTGACTAACAAAGGCAAGTCGATGTATTAACAGATCTTTCCAAGGCTTTTGACTCTGTAAACCATAAAATCATCCTCTCAAAGCTCATACCTTCGCGATCGTTTTTGTTTTTTAATGATTAACTCTTGGTGTCCTCCTTTTATCCTGCTTATGGTGTTCCACAAGGATTGATTCTTGGTCCTTTGTTTCTTCTCCTGTTTATAAAAGAATTTGCTTTCCTCTTCAACACGCCGTGAATTTTGTACTCTGATGATCTAAATATATTTAGGCAGATTGAGTTAGAGGATGACTGTTCCCAGCTGCAGGATGACTAGTCTGTACTGGGCATTTGATGCTCTGTCAATCATATTAATCTTTATGTTGCTAAATGCTTCCAGATGTTCTATACATATCAATTATCTCGTATCATGATTTTCTATTCCATCCTTGGTTCTTCCCTCAGTCCTGTTGAAAATTTCAAAGACCTTGATATTGTGTTTGATACTAAAATTTGTTTTGATTTTCTACATACAATGCTTAATGATTCTGTGCCTTATATCCCCAGGGAGCAGTTTTCCGTTCGTAGCTCGGAACGTTTTACCAGGTCTTCATTTACTTTGAACGTATCGTTTGTTCGTTTTTATATATATTTGTATCTTCCTCTTTTACGCTTACTTAAGCCAATAAAGATTGGTCCTCTTCCACCTTTGTAACGTACTTTTAAAAACAATTTAAGAGCAAGTGTTCTATCTTATGAAATATTTTTAATAAATTTGTGAAATACTTCTCTAATTGTCATCCAAATTTATCTCTGCATGAAATTATTTTTTTCCAATTACTGCTTTTTTGTATGATTTTGCTAATTGTATTTAATATTTTTTTCCTTTTCTTGTTATTTTGAAGTCTTGTACATATTTTTTTTTCATTTTTCTTCATAAATTTTGAAGTTGTTGGTTGTCTAAACATTAATTGGATATATAACCGCTGACATAGACAATAATAAATAAATTAACTCACCCTTGCATTTGTACCACCAGCATAGTCAGCATTACTATAATCAGTAAAAGAAAAAGCACTTTACTTAAAATGCCCTTAATATATTTGAAAATCCGGATTGTAGTATTTACGTGCATCAATGAGGAGCTAAGTGTCAAATTTAGAGCGTAAGTTACTTTCGATTTGGTTGCAATCATTAGATACATTAGGCTGCCCAGGAAACCCAGGCTGAAAGCAAATGTAATAGCACTGAGTCCTGCTTTCTGGTTCAGTTATATTTACGGCCATTGATGGTTTGGACGCCTCATGACAATTTAGCATGTTAAATCTCTGCAGTATGCTTTCCATTTAACAAGATTGACTTAGATGAATAGAACTGTCTTCATTTGGCTTATTTCAGACCGTCGTAAATCAAATATCGCACGTTGTCACCTCAAACCTTCCTGGCAGTTAATCAAAAACTTCTAACGTATCTTGCTCTTTACTAGTGGCTTTTAATTCATCATGCTATTAAGACATTTATATCCCTTTAATGAAGCACAAAAATGCGAGGTTCAAATTTACTTGGTTTGAAGCTAGAATCCTTAAAAAATTTAGTAAATTTTAAATTTTAGCATCTGGAAGCTACTTTTAGACCCTACAAGCTAATTTTCAATTTGCAAACGCGTCTAATATTTTTTTAATTTTTTTTTTTTATTATTCTAAGACTAGACTCTATACTGCAGAAATTGCAATATGGCTTAAGGTTTCAATATAATTCACCCCTTCTTTTGGATTGAAACCTTGGACTGCTGACGGGCCTTTTATCTTTCGATTTCGTTTGTGTTTTAAAATTTTGCTTTAATGCATTTATTATCAATTTCCTTGCGTCCTTAGGTTATTCCGCCAAGTGCCATGTTTTACTCTTTAAAAGCGCCTAATTTCTTCGTCTGCGCTTCGTTCAAACGGTCTGAGGATTCAATTGATTTCTGAAAAGTTATCGGCTCATAGCAATTTGCTATAAATGTGTATCCTTCAAGAACAGTAGATAGCAAACTTTTGGTAGTATAGGAGACATATTTTTCATAGAACTCCTCAATCGATTCTTATAGGTTTCTGTAGTATCCGTTCTGCATGACTCACTTATTTGTATATAACCATCCTTTTCAGCACTATCCACCAGGCTGCCTTTGTCTCACTATTCCACACTTTTAATCTCGCAGCTCTTATAGTCATCGCAATTTTGCTCGTTTTGATCCTGGTATACGCTTTTTATCATAATTATCACATTTCTACTCGACTTGTCGTTTTAGTAAATTCTTTGAATACCAAGTCACAAGAATAGTTACGTGTTTTTGCCTCTTCTTAAAAACGACGTTATGTGATAGAACCGCTTTTGTGATCCTTTGATCCAAGCACGAAAACGTTCTGAGTACCCAATAAAAATTCCTGGATTTTAATTTTTGTCCCATTTGTGACGCTTTTCTTTGCGCATGTTTACGGAAACGCCACTTCAGAAAAATGTCTCGAACCGATATTTCCCTTTTACAGAGCAGGACCCAAAACGATTAAGAAAGTGAACATTTGTATAAACAGCTTCCGCTCGAAGTTTAATTTGCGAACCTTTTCCATGCTGCATGGCTTTAGAAATTGCATACCACGTTCTTCGTCAGTGGTCCACAACTTCTCTTGCATAGGACTCCACAAGTCTATATGAGCTAATTCAGATAAATTTTCGGACCTTGACTTACCAATGTGAAAAACTTCTGGATGTTGTTTCCCGAACCGACACGCATCACAAAAGAAACTATTGTCGTTCACGAAATAAATGTTTCTGATTTTCAGTACATTTCTTACCTAATTAGCGCTCAAAGACCCTAATCCTTCCAGCCATATAGCTAAAGATTCACCATTCCTCGTAAGATTTACAGCTGCAGAATAATTTGCACGTGAAGTTACTTTTAATATCATTTTGTATGGTTTTCTTACACTTTTTCGCCTACATCTTCTACTAAACTCTTATTCAGGCTTTTCATCTTAGTGAACTATTCTTCTTCTGTAGGGACTTATATCCCTTTTTATCTCTTTTTTCTAATGGTAAACTACTACAACAATTAAACGATGTCCGTTTATTTATTTTTCTTAAAACTGACGATAATATATCCCAACCCCAACTTACAGTGGCTTACTAGCTAGTAAGCAGTATCTATTCAATTACTAGTAAGCAGTACGATTCAATTACTAAGCAGGAATATTCTCAAAATATCAATAATTACTTCTTCTGCATATTCAAAATATGTATTTTTTTATAATCTCTAATAATTTTTTTTGCATTTTAGGTTACAATGGCAGGTGATTATATATTGGCAGTAGTGTCCATTATTATAGCTGGTCTAAAAAATAATGATGTTACAATAATCCTTTCCCAAGTAAGTATTACTATCATAGCATAATCTGTTTACGAATGTTCGTTATTTATGTTTGGAATTTTCTTTTTTTAGATATACAAAGATTTAGTGCAAGGTGAATTCATGCAAATGGGCTCAAAGGAAACAGAAAATGAAAGATTTGCGCATTACTTAACAAAGACATATAGAAAAACAGCATCGCTCATTGCAAATACATTGAAAGCTGTAAGTGTCATTAATCATGCAAATATTATTAATTTTAGATGATTTTATACTACTGTTGTAAATCTGTTTGTATTTCTTTGGATTTCTTTAGATCTTTTAATTTTTATTTACTTCTCGTGTTCAATAACTTGTCTCTCGATTGAAAATGTTGAACAGTCTGGATAGCAATCCGGCTATTTTTACTTGGCTTGTTACATTAGTCATGTTCAACCTACACAATTGTGTTAATTTGTTTCGGATGCCAAATTCTCTGATGGCTATAAGTTTTACCCTGGGTATGGTGTCATATATAGCCTGAAAGTCTTCGAATAGATAGTCTAATCGCATATTCCATTCCCTACATTTTTCCATCGGCTACCTAAGAGTGATGAAAATCTGATCAATTGTTGATTTGCCTGATGAAGCCACATTGATATTATGTGATGATGGTTTCGTCTATCTGGCAAGAGGTATCCGCTCTTGCGGGATAGACGAGAATACCTTATAGGAAATAGTCATATCCCATAATTGCTGGACTTTGTAACATATCCTTTCTTATTCTTGTTGGGAAGATTTCTAGCATCTCTTCATGTGCACTATAATTTCATTCATTACTTGGTGTAACGTGAGCTCTCCATATTTAATCAGTACAGCTGGTATGCCGTCGGCACAAGGATCTAGTTAATATTCATCAGAATAATAGCATCTTATACCTCTTCTTTGCTTGGTGGTGGGTGGCAGTATAAAGTTTTGTTTTTTTTAAATTGATGGAGCCCGCCAATTTTTCGGTGAGGCTAACTGTTTAGAATAGATCGCCCTCTTTGTGTTGTAGACTATTTGGTGTAGTTTTCACGCCTGGTGCTGTCTTCAATCTCTATTCCTTCTATTTCACAGATCAATCTCAGGCACCTTAAAGTTCGTAAAGTATCTTCTCTGTTTTTTTTAGCCCGTATATTCCTTCTCGTTTACCCGCGTTCTATGAGATTCCCATATTGTTCGGTGTGCAACATTCTTACGTTCATTGGCTAGTTTAGATTCATGATCAAAACAGTCGCTCCGATCTCTGCGACTACTGTCTGAGATGACGTCAGCAACATTGATTAGGTATGTCCACTTCTTATCTAAGATCGGCATTCTGCCCCAGAACTAACTTTCCCTCCATCGAGCTCTTCTGAGCTGTGTTTATTCGAGCCCGGTTCAGCCATGCGATGCGTCTATGCAAAGGAATCCAAACCAACAAGATGTTGACATCTTAGTGCGTTCGTACCGTCATCAACCTCGAGTAGTGGTGGCCGTTTGTCACCAGGGCTGTGGAGTCGGAAAGAAAAACTTGCGACTCCGACTCCGACTCCAATGATAAGCCATCTAACTTTTGCAACTCCGACTCCCGAGTAACGACTCCGACTCCAAACTTATGACTCCGACTCCGTATTTCTACTCCAAATATTCGTAGCTCTAATACAGGTATATAGTTAACGCCAGAAGGTTAAAATCGTTTTTTGTCTTACAATTAGATCATATTTTCTTACTAGTTTGTTTCCTTTAGTAACATCAAATCATAAACACTACGCTGTATTGTCAAAGAGATTTATTTCAAAATAGAAAAAATTCCTATTATGTTTCACACACTAATATAAAAACACAGAAAAATATAAAAGCTAATAAAAACTAAAAAAACTAATATAAAAACTCTCAAAAAGAATATAGCTTCAATCAGATCTGGCTTCATCGCTCCTCTTAAATCCGATTTAATTATTGTAAGGGCAGAAAACAAGCGTTCCACAGATACTTGGGTCGGGGGCAATCTTCTGCTTCTTAAGCTGAAAATCGGTCAAACTTCTCAACATCATTCAGTGCTCTATAAAAATCCAATTTGCAAGCTTCCAGTTGCGATGAATTTCCTCCTTCGCTACTTTTTTCCAAGCTTAAGCGCAGCCGCTTTGCTCGTTCTTGTTGGTCAAGATATTTTTCGAACTCCTCTTCATCATCAACTTCAGTACTTGACGAGTGAAAGAGTTCCCTGCTGCGGTCTAGCCATGGCTTCACTTTCCGTATGCAATCCTTTCATACGAATAGCTAATTCGCATTACGCACTTTTAGCACGCGCTTGTTGATCTTCTGTAAGGATAACTCGGACTCAAGGATCTACATATATAGCAGCTAAAAGGACTGCATTATCTAAGAGACAAATTTATTTACGAAGAAGACAAATTTATTTAATGCATCGACCAAGTTTCCATTCATTTTTGAAAGGCGGAAGATAAGATTTTTCCATTTTTTCAAAAAAGAACCAAGTGTAAGGTTATCTGCTTGAATTTCTTTCGTCATTATATAGGGTTGATAAAGCAACTCTAGAAGTTTTTTAGCTTCTTCCCAATCCAGTCAAAAAATGAAAAATAGTCCTCAAATTTTTAAGTTTGGTGATGAATTTCAGAGTCGGAGTCGGCTGATGAAAATTAGCTTCGACTCCGACTCCAACTCCATTAAAAATTGTTCGACTCCGACTCCTGACTCCGAATCCACAGCCCTGTTTGTCACCATGTAGTTTACATGATTGCTATTGAATCCATCAGGTGATAGCCAGGCGGCCATATCGATGTCTTTACAAGCAAACCCGGTACGCACAACAACCAAATTCTTCGACTTTGCTAGTTTTATGACTCTCAGTCTATTGTCTTTAGAGTTCGCCTGCAAACTAGGGATGGCTGGGTATTGACGGAACACCGGCTCCCAACCTGTTTTTGTGTTCGAATTAACTTCAGAGCAGTTATTTTTATTCGAAGATTTTGTAAATAACTACATGCACAGCAGCTTAATCCAAGCAAGTCAATCCAAAATATTTAACTGCGTCCACTGTGTTTTTTCGCAGAAATATTTATCATAATTTTACTTTGTAAAAGCCAATTTCAGTATTATGCTGTGTTTCAAAAATGATTCATCCTATCCTGAATATTTTTATAGTCATATATCATCGACGAATAGAACTACTTTGTCCAATAAATTAATATCCGCAAAAGAGACAAAAAGGGACCAGTTATGGATCCCTGAAGGCTGCCGATATTTACTGTGCATTCGTGATTTTTATACAAATAGTTTCTTATTAACATACGCCAATTATTGAAATATTCCTTCATGAGGGCAAAAAATTTGTGTTGGATATCATATACTTCGATCTTCTAGAGCAAGATATGTTATGGTCAGCAGTTTCAAAAGTGTTTTTCACATCCATAAATCCATCGCCGCTACACATTTGCTTCATCTATTTCCCCCAATATTTATATAATGAACTGCGTCTAGCATCACCGCCAATGTGCTGTTGTGTTTTCAGAATCTATATTGAACTGGTTTTAAAATTGAGCTTAAACTAAGCAACTGTAAATTTTTTCTTGAACGACTCTTGCAAATACTTTAGCCGTAACACTTGTTACGGCTATCCGGTGATAATTTCAATGGATCTGCAAGTGCACTTACTTTAAAGACAAGATTATTTTCCTTGTTTAAGACAATTAGGAAATGTGCCCTCTGCTAGATGTTTCTAAATATATATTGGTAAAAGCGTTATGATATGCGACTTTAATAGGTCAATACCATCCGAAGTAATATTATCTAGATCAAGAGAAACTTTCGCCCTAAGGTTGTTAATTGTTTGTGAAATTTTAACTGAATTCGTTGGCCGCAAATGATTTGATGTGCACGAACTAGATGTGGTTTCGCTGTCCAGTTATAATGGTACCGATAGTAGCGAAGAAGTTATCTTCTTCCAGTGCTGTAACGAAATTTCCATTCACGTATAATTCATCGATACCAGGTATAGATTTATTGTTTCTGAGTAGATAGCAGCTCTAAGTAGGTAGCAACTTCCAATAACTTGAGCTATTTTCAACTGAAACTTCAATTTTCCTCGTAAAAAATGTATTTTTGCTTCCTGTATTGCTTCATTTGATTCTTGCGCTCACAATGTAGGTCTGCAATATGCCTTCGATGCATCAATTACACTCTTCGTGTTCCAGGATGGCTGCGGTACTAGAACTTATTTAATTGCAGTATCCCCCTCTTTCGCTTCCACTATTTTCCCAATAAGGTTTTCAAAAGTGAATATTGGTAAGTTTCGGATGTTTTCCTTAAAGTTTCTTATGAACTGCTTCACATTCATGTTTTTTTATAACCATGTTCTTTGGGCGCGTTTTAACTTTGACTACTTTCTTGACGAATATATTAATAAGTTATTGTCTAGACCGGGATGTTTTGCTATTATATAATCAATCAGTATTCTAGACGCTGGCGTTCGTTTTTCTGGCTGAATCTAAAGGCGGAGCCACACTGCTGTTACGTCACGTGAGCTCATGCCTTGTCACGTCATGGGTTTGGAGGCATGAACTCACGTTTGGAAACACACTTGTGTCATGTTAGCACCTCACGTGAGCTTCATTTGATCATTTACAGTTGTGAAATAATAATTATTATATTTATTATATTATGTCCGAAAGCACAGATTCATACACATTCACATATGAATCAACTTTTTTTAAAAATGTTTTGACAAAAACAAAATGTGGATACAAATAAGTCGAAAAACTCCCCGTGAAAAAAACTTATTTGAATTTTAGGCTCATCATGCAAAGATTTACCAACAGAAATGTGTTTGTAAATTTGATAATACTTTCTGTTTCAACTTCTTAAAAAAATTAATGACTACCCGCGAGAAAATACTTAAAATTTCATGCGCTAAATATGTAAACTTGCGCTTAACCTAGAGTTTCAATAGAAAACTACATACAAATACACTTGTTTGCATCACTCAATGTGAATGCATACATTTATTAAACATAGCTATTTTGTGCCTGAGAACATTCAAAAATATACGATACACGTAAACATAAGCTCAAAAATGTGATTTCGGAGATAATCGAGAAGCCGAGGCAGATTTTCTAAGTTACAAAAATCGACGCTCGTGTGCTAAAAAAGTGATCAAACACACGATGAGTGCTTACCATAGCCCCTATAATATACTCTCAATAGAAACCCTTCGGCCCCGTTCCCTTGAAAGCTATCACTATCCATTCTGAGATGTGTCTAATTTGTCAACCTGCTTCCTCGCCACAAGAAATATGCTAGCTGTTTCCGCACCTCTTTTCGCCTGCTACTTCTTACTTTAATTCATTTTTCTTTCAAAATATTTTCTCTTCTGATCTTAAAAGCTTTTGCTTGTTTCCAACGAACCCCTTAGAAGTCGAAGAATCAATGGGTAACTTAGACAGTAACACCAGCTGTGGTCCCGATAGCTTACGGAATATCGTTCCAAAACACTGTTGTGATCATTGTGTGCTATCTTCAAGCTTAGTATTTCGTACAGTTCGTTTCCTTCTTCCCGGAAACCCACTAATATTGTTCTTATCCTTAAAACTGGAGATTCGTCCTGCGTTTCCTATTGTCGTCCCATATTCCTTTTATCGTGCTTCAGTAAGCTCCTCGAAAGCGTTTTTTTACAATAGTCTGTACCCAATAATTGAACCCTTTCGCGCTTCCGGGCGACATGGTTTCGTTAAAAGTAAGTCAACAGTATCCAACTTACTATCGTTCAACACGCCATCGACCAGCAAAGGCAACTGCATGCATTATATACAGACTTCAATATGGGTTTTGACTCTGTGAATCATGAAACCCTCCTCTCAAAACTCGATGGGCTCAATGTCTCGGAACAACTTCGATGCTGGTTTTCCTCACACCTTCGTAATCTTGCTTGCTCTATAACGGTTAACACTTGCTCTCACCAGTTCTATCCTTCTTCTGGTGTTCCTCAAGGCTCAATTCTGGACCCTGTGCATTTCCTCATGTTTATAAACGATCTTTCTTTCCTCTTTAATTATCCATATCTTTTGTACGCTGACGATCTAAAAATATTAACGTTGATTGAGTCAGTGCTCTCAGCTACAGGTTGACTTGTCTGTGCTAAGCAATTAGTGCTCTGTCAATTGCATAAATCTTAATGTTGCTAAATGCTTCCAGATGTCCTGTTCATATAAATTGTCTTGCATTAATTTTTCCTGTTCCATCGTTGGCTCATTCCTTAGTCCTGTTGATAATTTCAATATTGGTCTTGTTTAAATATTGGTCCTCTTCCACCTTCGTTAAGTTAAGAGCAAGTATTCTCTGTTACGTCATCAATTTATGAATAACTTCACTAATTATCTTCTAATTTGATCTAAAGTTCAAAATTGCGGTTCTTTTTTATTTTTTTTATTCCGTTTAATGAATTTATAATCTTTTTTCTTTCCTCTTCTGTTTGAATTATTTTGTTAATGGATGCTATAGTTGAATCGAGCATTTTCTTCATTTAGCTCATGTTTTTCTTACTTATGACTTGATCCATTTACCGTTAGTTGTGGCAACTATTTCTTGGTCAATTCGGTGCTATAATCTGTGCTTAAGGATTCTTTAACATTTGTAACCAAAAATTGCTGTATTTTTTGCACTATTTTATTTTAATAAGACTCCTCCATTTTTTAAATGCTTAGTAAAATCGAATGAAATTTTCGTTGGGTTGGTTTACTTATTTTCGTGCGAAATCCAACTTTTAAGTTGTTAGAGATTTTAATTTTCTTTTAGATTATTTTTTCCTACACGCAGCTAACAGATATCAATATTTTGAGGATAATTCATCCCCATCTTCAGTACCTACTGTTCTCCTACCTATGACCGACAGACACTGCCAAATTGGGAAAATTACCTCCGAAATATTTATACCGGTCTCGTAACTCGTGTTTATTAGACCAATTATCCTCAGAATATCGACATGTATAAAGAAATTGAAATATTTCAAGCTTATAAAGAAAAAAGGGTATCGAAACCAAAGTCAGTTGGTCCTCAAAACTGGAAAAAGTCGAAACAGGCTTATTACGATTATCTACCACATTTGACCGAATAGCACTATCTATTTTTTTATACTTACTATATATTATATATATTTAAATACTGCTGCTTTTCTTTCTTATTCACCTTTATTTTTAAATTTAAGACCGCTGTATTGGCTGGTGCCGATGAATCGCTCTCCGAAATAGCCTACCAATACGGCCGCAATATTGGATTAGCTTTCCAGTTAGTTGATGATATGCTGGATTTTGTATCATCAGCCGACCAAATGGGAAAACCAACGGCAGCTGATTTAAAATTGGGACTGGCAACTGCTCCTGTGCTCTTCGCATGCGAGAAGGTGATTTTTTCTATAAAAAATAATATCAAGAAATTCAAGCAAACATATTTTTTCTAGTTTCCCGAACTGAATCCAATGATTATGCGTCGTTTTCAAGAGCCTGGTGATGTTGAGCGAGCTTTCGAATTAGTTCACAAATCAAATGGATTAGAGCAGACGCGATTCTTGGCACGAAAGCATTGCATCGAAGCAATTCGATTGGCACAGGAAATGGCCGATTCACCGTACCAAAAAGCTCTTTGCGTAGTCAGCGACTTAGTCATCAATCGAATGAAATAACGATAGACTGTGGGTCTATTAATTTAACATTTTAATTGTTATGAATAATATTAGAGCTATTTTAATAATGTCGTTAACATATAGATAATTTTCTATATTTTGTTAATGTAACGGGAAATTAGGGATCTACTCTTAATGAAAATTTTGAATTTTCCTTCGTTTGTTGATGATGTTTGAAAGTGTGATTTTAAATGATTTTTGTATGATTGATTGGGAAATCTGGTGTGCATGTGAAACTATTTTATCTGCAATATTGTTTTCATTTGATCATATTATTTGTTGGTTACCATTTAATTATACGTCGCGGTAGTTGTGTCGTTTATTGTCTGTTGCCCTGACCGCAGTGACAGTCATAAATCATTTCATAGCTATCATAGATCGGTTGTCTGCTGTAAAATGCTTAAAACGATGGTTGGTGCAATATGTCTAGAGTAAACTTCAGGCTAAGACAAAAAATGCCTTTCAAACTAACACATAATGTTTAGAGAACTAAAAAAATACCTTCGTATGATTGAAATATTAACCAAATAACAATTTTCTTTAGAATAAGCTAGTAAATCTTCATTGTAACCCAATTTTGGCTGCATACACTGAACATTTATCAAAATCCAACAATTTGATATATTCAAATGCAACAAAAAGTTCAAGCTTTACTTAAGTCTTGCTATGTGCTTGGTAACAGATGGCAGACGACATGAATTTTCATTTTCAATTTGAATTCGTTTAGCTGGGGAAACTTTTTTGCATTGCCTAAGGAATAGAAGGTTAGTTATCGGAACGGCAATGAGAACGAAATAGTTGAATTTAAGAGCTCTAAATTTCGTCTTTTATTTCTACAAGTAACTAGAAAGAATTGGACTTGCAACAATGAACAGCAAAGGAAACATGTGTATTTATATGTAAAAAAAAGAAGACATTAATGATGACATTGTATTAAAAATTTGTTTTTATTGCTAAAGAAATGTAGTTTGTACATATAAATGAATAGTTGAAATATTGTAAATAATTTTGTAAGACGAAAAAAGAAATAATAAATAAAATAACAAAAAAACCTATTTTCAGGAAAAAGTAAATCTTGTAAAAGTGGAAATGTTAGAGAAATTTTCGACGTGTACAAAACCTACCATAGTGAACTTCAAAAACCGTCAAAAGTTTTTTTATTATTATTTTTTTGAAATTTTGTTAATTTATTACTCCATTGTAAGCAGTAAATTTATAAACTGAATATAATCTGTTTAGCTCAAATATATTAATTTCATGTCTATTCTTATCATTTAAAGGTATTCCATTGTGTAATATAATATTGATCTAGTATTCAAAGAACGATGGCTAGTTGCGTGACTGCCAATTAGGATTACCAAAATACGTGGTAACTCGGGATATGTACTTAAATTTCAAAGATAAATCGAGACAAAACACTTTAATGCGGGACAACAAGAAAAAATATTAGAAAATTAAAAACGAACATATTTTTAATGAAACACTGCGTTTGTTTTTCATATTCACCGTTGGTTTTTTTTTCAACAATTGCTCTTATTTTTTAACACAGAATTATAAAAGTTTTTATTTCATCAATAAAAATTAAACAAAAACCAGCAAAGTCGATCGGATAAGTTTCTGTGAACCACGAATTCACAAGGCTGTCTGTTTAATATTCATTTCTGAGAACAAGCTCTCCACGTAACAGTTCGACGTTAGTATGCAAAAAAATATAACTGATAATATTTAAAATGCTCAGAATTTAAAGGATATAGTGTGGTTCGTGAAAGAAAGAAGATGGTCTTCTGAGTTCAGCGAGTAGGAGAGAGTCACAAATTATTGTGTCATCTCTCTGTAGATCGGCAGCTACTTCAACCTACCAACCTACCTACCTAACACTAAATTTCTTTATACCCCTATAACTTCCAATGCTGTCATCGGATCGAAACGAAATTCACAGGAAGGTTGACTTCAACGTGAGGCAGATGTGATATATTTTGGGCTTTGATGCTGACAAAGGGTTGCCAGTACGAAACGGTTTTGCTATTTTCTTTTTACCCAGAAATGCTTACATTATGTATTCATATAGCGAACGTTTGCAATGAAAATAAGTAACCAATGATTAAATTTCATAAGTTCTTGAATTTTTTCGGATGGCAGTTTCAAACACTTTTCTTTCCTTCTAACTTTCGATGAAGTCATCGGATGAAAACGAGATTGATTTTGACGAGAAGCAGTTTTGGTAGACTTTTAGTTGCAGTGCTGGTAAAATGTTGCAAGCACTGAACATTTTCTTCATTTGTGATACAGCAGATGCTGTTTTCCTAGTTTTTTAAGATAAGCTACCGATAATAAATATAAATAAGAAGTGTTTGACTTTCTAAAACTTTGAAATTCATAAAATCAGCAACCCTGGAAACATTTTCATCCTATTAATTTAAATGCAATGGTGAGATCAAAGCGGTACATTACCCTCAAAACAGATTGAAGCACATGTGGTAAAATTTCCACTCAAAATCTGCACGGTTCCTCTAATGCTCATCAAACATTAGCGTTGCTAGCAGTACTGTTGCGCTAGAGTTTTTTATTTTAAATCGAAAATATTTCACTATTAATTTAATTCGTTAGTAGGGAAAAAATGTGTAATGATTTATAATTTTATTTAACTTGCTGAATCTTCTACATATTTTGTATTTACATCGGATACAATACGTGATTCACTACGTGCCTTCGTGTCCTTTTCGTAGTTGTTTTCCAAGAAATGTTAGCGTGCATCAAACTTTTTCTCGCTTGCAAATCATACAAGCGAGTAAAGTAACCGTTTTCAACATTTTCGCATTGTATTTACATGAACTGTCAATCATTAATTTTGAAAATCAGTATTTCGCTATTTCTCAGTTTAAAATCAGTACAGTATTTGCTTTAATCAAGCCGGAACTCCGTAAAGCAAATCGTCTAAATTCAATTTGATTTTTATATCTCGTGGTGCTCCGTGTCCAGGTCGACCCCAAAACCGTTCGAAGGTTTGAAAATGTCGATTACAAAGCTCTCTTTCCTGTCGCTTAGCCATTTGAAGCCGATGGGAATGTTGGGTGATCTGATGCTGTAGTTCGTTCAAATGTTCAATGTCGTAGCAGGATCTGTACAAGTCACAATGATAAGGATTGTTTGGGACCGGCTCCGATTACCGAATATGGAAAATGAATTTCTTTAAACAACTACCGTACCTATTGCACTCCACGCGTTTCGTTACGTCCGTACTGGACAAGCTGACTGGTCTGTGCATTCCTCGTCTTCGTGCGAGTAAAGGAACCAGCTCGACTCCTTCATTGGTAGTTCCGCATGAAACGTTAGACTTCCGGTGGCATACACCACGTACGGGTCGTCTAACTTTCGCACATTTTACATTTTGTTCGAGAGAAGACTTTTTAGGTGAACCCGATTTGGTATTTAATTTTTCCGCACCTTTCTTTGCGTTGTCTTTGACAGTTTTATTTATCGCTGTGACAGGCTCGGATTCAGATGTAAGTGTAGTAGCCGTTGTACATTTACAGGAGCACATGGGACAGCACTTGCCTGTTGGTTCCTTTGAGGATTTATCTTTCTTCTTGACCGGTATTTCGGTGGGAGTGGTCTGTGGATTTTCTTGATCTAATTGTTTGAGCATTTCCTTGTTGGTCCAACCCTTGAAAAAGCAATAGAAGAGAAAAAACATATTATTCTAACTAAAGATATGAAATTTTCCTACCAAAGACCGCATGAATGAACTGCCAACACTTTTAGGATTTCGCCACGGAGCACCACCTGGTCCAGCTTTGCCCCAAGGATTATGCTCCTTCAAATAAATTTCAATTTTATATTGATTCCATCATGATTAATGGTAGTGCGTGTTGATATTTCATTTATGCAGTATTTTGTAAAATGAAAAATTTGTGAAACTACCAAGGGACAAGACACTAGTTCAGCTAATACTAAGAAAGTTAAAAGTATAATGTGTTCCTTGAGGAATCTGTTACATTGAAAGTTATGTTTTGTCAGAAATCATTGATTTCTAAGACCGTTCTGTTTAGGGACAAGTCTAGAAGACAGAGAGGACATACTCGTATAAAAGGAAATTTATAGTTGTGATTAGTCATTACTTGTATTAAAAGGAACCGTACTGCTTCTAATTGAATCGAATCGCTTTCATGCTATCTACTCTTTCCTCTGATTAATTTTTACTGACGAAAATGGGTAGACTATTGTTTTGTTTCATATCCTTTTTTCTGTTAGTGATAACTCACAGCGATAGGCTTCCAGTGCCAATATATTTTATTTATTTATTTATTTCAACCAAACAAGGCATACAAAAAATACTTACAATTAATATTTAACAATTGATATAAATTTGTACAATATACGATGAAATATACAATACAAGAATTTTAAAAATATAACCATGTTTGGTAGGGAATTGAATAGGTAATTCATGACGTGAGCACCTTAGTCAGAGCAGTTTTAGACCTAGGTCTGGCAATGGTTGGGAAATATTATTTTGCGAAATTATTGAATATTTTGCAGCATCTATTGATTGGCTCATTGTTGGTGTAAACTGTGTGGTGTCGGTATTCATTCAGTAAACGTGTGTGCCTCGTCCGCCTTACTGATTCGTTAAAGGTCATCATATTGGATAGAGACACAACATTGATCAAGCCCCCAAAAACATCAAAAGTAAAACAGGAGCATATGACCATCCTCAGCGAAGACAGACTTGGTAGATTTAAGAGGTTTAGCCTGTATCTGTATGAAGGTAAATTATCAAATTCGTAAGGATTATACAGATATCTCAACGCAAATAGCAAGAACTGCTTCTGCACTGATTCGAGCCTATCGCTATGGACATCAAAGGTAGGGTGCCAGACAATACATGAATATTCGAGCAATGGCCGAATTAGAGCTATGTATAAAGACTTCTTGACCCATAGGTTTTTGAATTCCTTCGCACGTCTTTTGATGAATCCAAGCTGCTTATTAGCCTTGCTTAAGACTTTGTCATAGTGTAAATTAAAACGCAGCTTTTTATCCAAAGTAACCCCGAGGTCGATGACATTGTCAACATTATTGATTGCAACATTATTGAGGCAGTAATCAAAATTTATATTACTGGTTTTGCGGGAAAAACTAATGACTTGACATTTACTGACATTAATGTCGAAATTATTTTGTTTGCACCACTGCTCAAGAGAAAGCAGTTTCGATTGAAGGAAAACTGAGTCGGAGTTCGATTTAATTGTGTGGTATATTTTCAGATCATCTGCATAAAAGAGGTGAGGGATGTCCGATAAAGCTTCAGAAAGATCCGATACGAAAATATTGAATAAAAGAGGTCCCAAGTGACTACCTTGTGATACACCTGATAAAACTTCGATTTTTTTTGGATAGGATACCCTGAAACTTAACGTACTGCGTCCTGTTTCGAAGATAAGAGTCTAACCAGTTTAATAAGAGACCCGAGATACCAAATTTTTGTAATTTGATTCAAAGAATATCATGATCAACTCTATCAAAGGTCTTGCTGAAGTCTGTGTAGATGGTATCAATTTGATGCCCTTTTTTCATGCCACAGATAACTTCTGAGACGAGAATCACGAGGTTGGTAGAAATTGACCTACCTTTTCTAAAACCATGTTGTTGTTCGTTCAGAAGAGGTTGTATTAGAGTAGTGAGCTTATCACAGACAATTTTTTCATATAGCTTAGGCAATGCTGATAGTATTGCAATACCTCTGTTTACGCCTATCACCACATTTAAAAATCAGGGTCAGATGGGATGATTTCCAGAAGGAAGGGAAACCCGACAAGAAATTGATTTATTGAAAATTAAATACACCGGCAAGATAAGTGACTTCATGCATTCGAGTATGAAAATAGGAGGTAGCAAGTCAGGACCAGGGCCCTTGTTGACGTTAAGATCTTTGATGGCCTTTGCAATTTCCTCTCTAGTTAAATGCATTTCACAGATGATATTTGGTGGGAATTTTTGAGAAAAAAGAATGTTAGATATGCTTATGAACAAAATACTATATGGTCAGCGAACAGGTCACAAACTTCATAACGGCTTGACGAACAAAAGTTCTTTTTGTACATCGAAGTAGGGTAGCCCGAAGTTTCCCGTTTGATGTCCACGAAATCAAAAAACTTTTTAAGATGATGAATTATATTTTCGCCCATGATATTAACATAGCGCGCATACGCTTCACGGGATTTCGTCAGGAATTCTTGAGCTAATTCATTATATATAATATCATCTCTGACATCAATCCTGTTTTAAATACTTTGTAAAGTTTATTTCTTTGATTCCGCGAATACCTTAAACTGCTATCAAGCCATGGTTCAGATATTTTGTCTCTTCTCTTAATTTTAAGGGTGAACTTTTCAACGGAGTCAAAAACCAACTCATAAAATAATGATTCAGCATCATCCGATTCTAGCGTTGAAAAATTACTAGCCCTGTCAATTCTGAGAAGACAATCCGTAATGCTCTTATTTATTTATTTATTTATTGTCCGAATCTACAGAATAAATCCAATTATAGATCAAAAAAGAAGAAGAAATAAAAAAAAACAGTAAAGAAAAAAAAAGTATATACGTAAAAATATATAAGAAAAAGATAGAAAAATAACATAAAAACTAAGAAAATTAATAAAATTCAGAATGGAATAATAATACAAACAAAAGAATAAAAAGCTAGCCGAACGAAAAAGAAACAAATAAATTGAGTAAATTAGGACATATTCCAAGTATAAGAAAGAACGTTATTTTTTAAGGTATTTTTAAACACTAATAACGTTCGAGGCAGAGGACTAAGGTTAAGGCTATTGTGCTGACGAGGCAAACGCAAAAGGGGGGAAAAGAAATAGGTGTCGGTACGGGCGAATGTAACATTAAAGTTAAATAATATTCTACTAGAACGGCCCGATTCTCTAACAGAAGGTTGAATGATGGGGTCAACCAATATACTGCCGTTAAAAAGTTTAAAAAGGAGGCACTCGTCAAGGAACACTCTACGTGACCCAAGGGAAGGAATTTGAAGGATGGAGAGGCGCATACTGTAATCACAATACGGAATACTGTACTTATAGAACAAGGAGCGGGTGAATCGGCGTTGCACATATTCAACCGCATCGATCAAGTATCCGTAATGTGGACACCAAATTTGGCAACAGTATTCAAGAACACTACGGACAAAGGAAAAAAACAGATATAGAGAAGTGGAAAGATTAACAAAACTTTTAGAGGATCGGATGATGAAACCAGAAAAACGAGAAGCCTTGGCAGTGATGTGTAGAATATGTAAATCGAACTTCAATTTGGAATCAAAAATCACGCCAAGGTCCTTGATACTAGAAACAACATTGAGAGGAGAGCCAAGGACACAGTAGGAGAAGAGCAAAGGGAATGTTTTGTGGGTGAAAGACATTTGATGACACTTCACAAGCATAATCAGCATTGCGAAAGTCATATACAATAGAGTTATGGTAAGATAGGGAAGTGAACATATCAGATGTAGATAGCAACTCAACTTTGAACGCAGAGTGGTGAAGAGTGTTGCCAAAAAAAACCATCATTATTAATGGCTTCGTTTGAACCGGGTGGGATGTAGAATATTCCGATGTAAATGAAACCTTTGGACCAGAAAATGCGAATAATCTTGTGATCGAAGAGATTATAAGAGTTGCTTTCGTAATTTTCTATCAAGCGAACTATAGTTCGCTTGATAGCAAATTACGAGCAGCTAATAAAACACCGCCACCTCGAGTTTAACCAGTAGAAAGATAGTTTCAGTCCTTCATGTAAATAGTCCAGTTACCATCTAATATTTCTGCGTTGGTGTGCGAACTGTTTAAGCAGGTTTCTGTGAACGTCAGTACATTGAATTGGCAAGATTTTGAGTCAAGAAGGTGTCCATTTAGTTTACCGCTCATACCACCACAGTTGTGGTAAAAAAGTTTGAGGCTGTTTAACGAAAACTTCTTGTTAGAAATGATAATTTTTAAAATCATTCCTTGATTTTTAAGCCAATAGAAAAAGAAATACACAATTTGTAGAAGCTATCTATAGAGGTCAAATGATGGAAAGTTTGCCGACTTCAAACGGAATGAAAAACAGGATTCCCGAACATATTAGCAAACTACTTTAAAAGACTTACTCTAACTTTATTGAAAAAAAGCTCTCATATTCGTGAATGAACAAATCATCAATTATCAGATAATATCAAGCCAAAAACTATCTCACATGTCGAAAAGTTTAAGTGAATCGCTTCAATTCAAAAAACAACCAACATCAAAAATTTAAAGTTCACATTGCAAATGCTACAACTTATCGCTAAAATCAGGTATACTCACTTCTTCTGAAGTCTTTTTCTTCTCCTTGGGTTTGACTGTCTCCATAACCGTTATTTTCTCAAGGTGCATTTTTGGTTTCTTCTCGGCTTTGTCCGTTTTATAACTAAGTTCGATGTCAACGTGTCCTTTGTTACGAAAGCTTAGAGACGGATGGTCCTTTAGCGTTATGTATAATCGATCCGCTGCACTTCGAATATGACCGCTATTGCCTAAGTTGAAATGGCAAGGTGGTAAATATGATCCACGTGTTCCCTGCAAAAGAAATAACCTTACTGACTTTGCACTTCCGCACACATTCTTTAAGAAAACGAATTTCTTATTGCTTATGACATACATCATGCATACATACATACACATGCTATATTATACTTACACTCTTGGGAGTCGGATGTAATCCTTCGCTTGTAATGTTGCGCTTGCGAATATCCAAGTTTGGCGCTCCACCGCCCGGTCGGCCCCAAGGACAATGGGTAACTGACAGCTCATGATACTGCAAAATAGAGGCGGAAAACAAACTTTATTGGAAGTTATTGGAAGGAGTTTTCCCACTAATGATATATGTTTCGATGGCTCGAACACTTGTTCTGATATGTATGTTAAACGATATAGGATACGACTGCATTGTTGTTACAAACATTCTAGGCTAAGGTCGTTGTGTGCGCGTTATATATATCGTATGAAATAGTTTGCGAAACTTTTGAATATACTTGGCAAATATATGGATTATGTATATATGGATTATGTATTCTCTTGGATGGAATTTCGCAAGCGTTTGATATTCATACAAGATTTGAAAGATGTTTTCACTATATTCAATGCCACTAACTAATTATGAATGCTCGGAATTGCTTTTATGAGCTATAGATGAAAGCATAGTGAAGTTAGTTTAGTAGGCTACTAAGCGAAGATTGTATTAAGTTGATTTTCAAGTAATTTTTACGTAATACGTTGCATAAGAAAGTAATTCTAAAAGCTTAATGAAAATATGTTCCGATGTTTGGAACTTTGGGTTTATTGACTTCCAAGTTGAACTGAAATATGAACGGTCTTTAGAGCTGCCAAATATTCCTGATGAGATTCCAGAATTCCACTAGGGACGCTTCAAATCGCTGATAAATATAGCTGGCGTTCATAAGAGAAAACTTTTAGACCAAGGTATAAAATAGCATCTGCATCTAATCCACGTGAAATTTGCAACCCTTTCGCAAAATATTTTTCTTCCTTCTTTTCTCAACATAATCATACCTTGCCTTGTGATATTCCCTGTGTTGCTTCACCTTCCCTATCTTCCTTTTACACCAATCCTCTTGAAATTGAATCCTTACTCGAGTGTCTTGATATCAATGTCGGTTTTGGTTCTGATGGTATCCCTAATCTGTTGGCCAAATCACTATCATCATCTTTATGTGTTCCTTTATCTATTATATTTAAACTCAGCCTCTCCTCCGGCTGCTTCCCTGACAGTTGGAAATTTGCTTATATTTCCCCCATTCACAAGTCTGGAGACCCAAGCTGTGTTTCCAACTACCGTCCAATTTCCCCCCTTCCTTGTTTTGGTGAAGTTCTTGAAAGAGTGGTTTACAACAGGCTGCTTCCTCTCCTCCATCCCTTTTTTGCTCCGGAACAGCATGGTTTTGTTAAAGGTAGATCCTCAACCTCTAAACTTATATATTTTACTAACTTTGTTGCCTCTGCCTTAGACCAACGGAAGCAAGTTGATGTGATGTATACCGACTTCTCTAAAGCTTTTGATTCTGGTGATCATGGAATTCTTCTTGCTAAGCTTCGAAGTTATGGGGTGTCAGGTTCCCTTTTGTCTTGGTTTTCATCCTATGTTTCTGGTCGTTATTGTGCTGTATCTGTGCAATCCTCCACCTCTTCCCCTTTTCGTCCACTTTCCGGTGTGTCTCAGGGCTCTATCCTTGGTCCATTATTGTTCCTAGTCTTTATAAATGATCTCCATTCTTTTATTCGTTCTCCCTGCCTCTTGTTTGCTGATGACTTTAAGATTTTCAAAGTAATCGAATCTACCAACGACTGCCTCCAACTCCAAAACGATCTCTGTTCTCTTTGCGACTGGTGCTCTACTAATTATCTTACTTTGAACATATCCAAATGTCATCAAATGTCCTATACGTTTAAAATGTCACCCGTAATATATTCCTACACACTGTACGGATCTTCCATTACGGCTGTTGATAATTTTAAGGATCTTGGTGTGTACTTTGATTCAAAGCTCAGATTTGACTTACACATTGCCTATATAACCGCCAAGGCTTCTTGTGTATCCGGTTTCATTCTTAGATGCTCTTCTTCGTTTACTAGCATCGCTACCTCTTTCCATCTGTTTTTTTCACTTGTTCGTAGCATTCTAGAGTATTGTTGTCAAGTGCGGTCTCCCCGTCATAAATATCTTAACGAGGCAGTGGAATACGTTCACTGTAGGTTTACTCGCTCCCTGTTGTTTAAATTCAATATCCCTTACTGTGGGTATAGTGATCGTCTATCCTTATTCTAAATTCCTTCACTAGATTCCCGACGAGTGTTCGTTGACATGTGCTTGCTTTTCAAGCTACTCCATTGCCCTATTCTCTCCGATCTTGGTCGTATGCTGTGTATGCGGAACGGCAATCGATCGGATAGATTTCAATTAATGTTCTCTCTTACCTTCGCGCGATCTGATGTTTATTTTATCTCGCCGCTAGTGCGTATCCCCAGGAAGCACAACGATCTTCAGCTTGGTTCTTTTCCGCTAACGTTCTCACAATTTAAATCACAAATTAAAGATTTAATTCTTAAAGTTTCTTATAATGTTTGATTTTCTTTTAAATTTTTTTTTACCGTTTCGCACTTTTTTTCATATTAACTTGCATATTGGCATTAATTTTTTGTAGTTTCAAATATGTGTTTATTTAATATTTTCAATTATTTTATCTTTTTTAATATCTTTTTTCTTTTTAAAATAGATAACAAAATAAGTAATAAATAAAGGAGAAATAACTAAGTGAATAACATTTAAGTACCAAATTTACAAAATGTTTACAAATTAAATATACAATAGATATATATTAGTATGATGGGGGACGGAGGAGACTATGAAGAGAGAGTGTTGATAATGTTATTTTCAAAAGTTGCTTTAGATATCAGAGAGGAAAAGTTCTTGCTTATGCTATTGAATAGCCAGCGGCACCTATTTGTTGACTCGTTTGCTGCATATTTTGTGTTGTGTTGGTATTCAATAAAGAATTGTCCGGATCTAGTGACTCTCAAGGGCTGATTGAGTACAAATTTTCTTTCAAGTAGACGACATTAATCACGTCTCTGATGACATTAACCACGTTTCTGATCTTGTCCAATGACAAATCAGCTGGATTGCAGAAGGGCCTCCAACGTTATCCATTCATCGGTTGATCTATTCTTGCAATGAAGAGACACGTAGCTTACGAAACGCCTACCTCTATTTTCACTAGTATTTTCTCCTCAAGGGCCTTCTGTACTTCATCCTTTTGGGTGGTCATTCGAAATTCTGTAGGAAAATATTTCGGCATGTTGATAATTTTTACACTATGTAAAGTTCCACTGTAGGATACCTGACGCTGTCTCTTGCTGGGTTACGGATGCTTCAATTGTAGCTAAACTCCACTAGTTTTACCTTGGGTCTTTTCCTATTGGTTTTAGAGAAGTTCATTTTTCATTAATTTTCTGGCTGTACTGTCCATGGTCGTCGGTTTCGGAGTCCATATCAGCAGCTCTTCCGAAGCTATGACAAGCACTTCCATGCTTCGGGTAAGCTCCTTTGCAATTTTCGTTGAGAATCTACCGTCAGATATAAAGGGGAGGCGTCGAGAGCCTCTGTCACTTTTTTCTCTTGGAGTTTGTCTGTTACCAAATAGAGTTTGGCCAGAATTTGGGGAATTTCTTGGTTCTTGCTTTCTCCACTCCTTATTTGTGATATGAAACTATGTTTTGCTTCTCTTTTTTGCCTTCTTCAGGCCTCCAATTCTTTAGGTCCATCGTTATATTCGGTCGCTTGATTTAATAGCTAATTTGTAGGAGAACACTGAAACTCCCTCATTTGAAGGCCTTGGAACCTTTCGGGCTGGGTCATTTAAAGCAGCAAAGAAATATTTGTACGCTGAATTTTGTTCCCTCAAGTATGAGAAAATATAAGGACCAGCAGTATTATTTTCTGCATTCCGGCCAAAGTATGAAGTACAAATGACTGCTTAACCCATCAGCCATTCAACCCTGCTCCACCTTTCGCTTGGGGATGTGTTTTTAGGGTTTGATTCCCCAAAGCTCAATCATATTAGCCGACAATTCGTAATAAATACGGCACGTACATATTTTCATATTCATAGTTTCCTTATTCAGCTAAGACCTAGTTGCCAGACTTGAGCTTGCTTCTCAAACTTGCGACACAAATTCATACGAAAAATGTGTGGTGACAATCATCGCACTCATCGACATAGTACAAATAAGGCTTATCAATTCTATTGACGTACCTTCTGAAATAACCATGTGACGTTAGGAACTGGCACAGGTAAAAGTTTGCCAACATCCTCTTCACTATCCACGTTTCCAGAAGACCAACTAGTCTCGCCGTCTAGCTACATTTATTGTTTGCGGTCCAATTTTAATGCCAAAGTTGGAAGGTTTTTTAATGTTTGTGTGCTACGGTTCCTGTTCTGTTCAGAATAGAGTGTTTGAGGTACCCAACTCTATGTCCTCTCGCAAATAGGTCTATCGGGATTATCAACGTATTTTATCGAGTAATCTCCTGTCAACTACAGCGTGTCGTAGCTGTAGCTGGGATACCTTTACGCTGGACGATGACAATGCATACTCTAAACTTTTTTCGTTTGGAGTGCGTTCGCTCGAATTTCAATAAAATTTCAATAAAATAAAACAATTATGTTCTTCCGATGCATACAATATATCTAAACGAAAATCACATGGTTTGCTTTTCCCCTTAGCCAACAAAATCTACTTACCAAATCCCCGGATGACACCACGGAGTGTGTGAGGTTTGACCCACTAAAAAAAGACCATCTACAAGCCCACGAAGTTCCAAGTCAGGATCCGCTTAGACACTGCTTCAACCCGGTCGTGCTGACTCACTTATCGGTAAACTACCACAGCTCATAGGTTTGACAAGGCAACCCTCCTCCCGCTTTATGTGCATAACTTTCTCAACGTATGTTGAGACTGCGCGCCAGTTTTTCTTGTTTCGCAGCATTGCATTCACGATCGATTCAGGCGTTAGCAGGTTGATCGTGTATTCAATGGTGCGCCTCAAACTTTCGAAGCGACTGCACGTAAAGAATGTGTGCTGAGCGTCATCGAGCTCAATCACACAGTACCAACAGTAGGATGACCACTTTAACCATACTGTTCAGGTATTTCCTTCTTTACGTTCGTGCACTAGTAGGTCGATCGGAAACAGCCTTTCCTAAGACCGTGCAAATACAGGCGATTTGCAGGGGTCACTGGCAATGTATTTCCCGAATTTCTTAGATTGACGCGCTTCTCCTCGAATTGCGGCTCCATATAACATCGGTCTTTACTATCAGCAGCCTCCGTCTCGTTTTCAATGTCACTCTTAGATACCTGACCAACTTGCTGGTCTGGACCTTCACGGTACCAACATAACAATCTCTGTCTTAGAAACTGCAAGCTGGAGGCCATGCTTGGTCATCAACCGTTTCACCCTCCTCATGACTTGATTAAGTCTGAAAGGGCGTATTCGGCAGATCTTGAAGTGATCATCAACGTAACCTAGCAGGAACACATTCGCAGGCATTTGCAGGCGCAGTAGATCATCGTACATCAGGTCCTAAGATCGACCCCTATGCCGCACCTGAAGTGACAGCACTCTTTTTTTTTTATTTGATTTGATTTATTCACGGAAATAAAATCCATTTTATACATATGTTTATAGCTTAACTATCTTAAATATAAAAATGATAATAAAAAAAAAGAATAGAAAAGAAAAGATAAAAAGAACAAAAATGTTGTGGCTGTTACAGAATCCAATAAAAAAAAAGCTAATGATAACAATATCAACTACTAATCTAGTGGTAATAACAATGAAAACTGAGCGATACTTCGTCAATCCTATATCTAATTTATCTATGGAGAAAAGTGCACATCTCATGTTTAATGGTATTTACAGAATCATTAAAGAAATCAACCCGATTGCTCATAATATTGCCCGTAATTTGGAGTCTCATAAGAGGAGAATTCTGGTGAAAATTAGACCTAAAGTTGTCTACAATGAATATATCGTTCGATCTAGTTTGCCTGGAGGGAACCCGAAATCGCAATAGGCCAAGGAGATAAGGGGAGTCCAAATTGCCATTCATTAAATTATATAAGAATGTAACATAATGGCATGCCCGACGAGCCTGTAGCGACGTAATGTTTAGTAACTTCATGATCACAGAATAAATATTTTCAATACCGTTCAAACGAAGTTTAGAAGCAACGTACCGTAAAAATTTATGCTAAATTCTTTCTAGTTGATCAATGTGCACCATACAATACGGGTTCCAGAGAACTGATACATATTCGAGCTTACTGCAAACAACAGATGTGTATAATAGCTTCAAAGTATTGATATTATTAAACTCACGAGAATTACGTATAACAAAGCCAAGCAATCTGCGAGCTTCATTAGCAATGTGATTAATGTGATTGCTAAAGCTTAAACTACCGTCAAAGGTTATACCCAGATCCTTGATTTGATTAACTCTTTCTATGGGGACACCATTAAACGTGTAATTACCCCCAAAACTTACTCTGGTCCTGTTGAAAATAATAAATTTACATTTGCTAATATTTAGTTCTAAATTGTTATCAACGCAGTATGCATACAAACGATCAATATTTGACTGCAACAAATGGGTGTCAGAAAGAGTGTTAATATCTTTAAAAACTTTACAGTCATCTGCAAACAATAAAAACTGAACGTCATGAAAAACTGAACTTATATCGTTTATAAATATTAAAAACAATAATGGACCAAGATGTGAGCCCTGAGGTACACAAGTGGGAAAGAAGGGATTTGAGAATGTATCATGAAATTTCACAAATAATGATCGATTGCTTACGTAGCTACAGAGCCATTCATACATAGTACCATGGAATCCAATGTTTTTCAGTTTTTTGAACAAAAGTGTTAAGTTGATTTTATCAAATGCTTTACTAAAATCTGTATAAATTGAATGAACTTGGCTGGACGATGTCAGAGAATTACAAATAAAGTTATGGTATGAAATAAGATTAGTTGCGGTGGATTTTCCACTACAGAAACCATGCTGATTACATATAATTAGAGGCCTTATCAGAGGAGTGACAAAGTCGCAAACTAAACTCTCAAACACTTTAGGAATGGTTGACAAGATACAAATAGGACGGTAATTACTGACATCACATTTGTCACTTGATTTGAAAATGGGAACTACATGGCTTGCTTTCCAGAATTCAGGGAATGAGCCAGTGCGAAGCGACATATTGAAAATGATAAGTAGAGGAATTGATATGGAAAAAAACACAGTTTTTTAAAAACAGAGGTGGAATATTATCAGGGCCAGAGCTTTTTCTAACGTCTAACGTTGATAGCTTTTTTAATAGATCATTAGAGTTGATACAAAAATCAGACACACTAAGAGGACTGTTTGAAGGCACAGGGTCAAAATTATTAGATTGACTAGAATACACTTGATGGAAGTAACTGGCAAACATATTAGCAATCTCTTTGTTATTTTAACATATTAGCAATCTCTTTGTTACTCCTTCGTCGGTGTCGTAAAGCAACCGTCGGTCCCTGAGTTAGTCCTGCATCATGGCTAGCAAGTAGTTAGGGATACGGAATCTCTGCTCAAGGGCCCTGACGATGTCCGTCCACCTCACCAAGCTGATAGCGTTTTGTACGTCCAGCGTTACGAACATGCTCTTGCTACAACCCCAACAGCCTCTGATATGGTATCAATTGTTGAATGCTCTTTCCGGAGAGTGAAGTGTTATTTTCAACGTCCAAAAAACTTGTATATTCTTAGTTACCAAGTTAGAGTAAAATTTTGAAGACCGTTGATTTTTGTCTATTCTACGAGGGAAGATCAATATGCAGTCGTGTTAGGAATGAAAACGCAAGTTTTTCAGAATATTTTTTTCAACGTAATCACTTTATAGGTTGATATACTTTTTCCAAAGTCCCTATCATTTCTCAAATCTTTCCGAAAATATAATACGTCGATTTCTTGAAACTGGACCTTTGTTTCGATGATGACATCCTCGTTCGAGCAACATTTTTTTTTAACATGAACCACGTTTTCATGATGCGCAACAGAAAAAAAGTCAGCGGGGACCAGACTGAGCGAGTACAGCAGATGTGGCAGCATTTCGTAGCGCAGCTCATTTAATTTGGCTACGACGATTCCGGATAAGTGAGTTGATTCATTGTCGTGGTGGAGCACCAGTTTTTTCTTTGCAAATGGGACCGTGCTTTCTCAATTTCTCATCGAATCGGCCCAAAAATTAACTGTAGTATTGCCCCGTGATTGTGGGTCCTTTGTCCAATAAGGCCTTGAAAATTTGTTCCTGAGAATAACAGAAAATCGTGGCATAAAC
The DNA here is from genome assembly GCA_963978885.1 of Nemotelus pantherinus. Classification (NCBI taxonomy): domain Eukaryota; kingdom Metazoa; phylum Arthropoda; class Insecta; order Diptera; family Stratiomyidae; genus Nemotelus; species Nemotelus pantherinus. The sequence continues at coordinate 217,927,665 of OZ022264.1, forward strand.
TTTCCGGGAGATGGGACAGTTTTTGCCTTCTTCGGAGCAGATTCCCCCGGAGATCTCCATTGTTTAATTGGTGCTTGGTCTCTAGAGTATAGTGATGCATCCAAGCTTCATCAACAATGACGGCTCGACGCAATAACTCCTGCAGATTTCGCTTAAAGAGGTCCAAACACTGCTTCGAAATTGACAGGCGTATCCGTTTGTTGACCACCGTGAGCAACTGCGGCACTGATCGAGCCGTCAGCTTTCTCATTCTTAACTTATCATGTAAAATGTTGATTCCCATTCTATACGACACGCCTACGACATCTGCTACTTCGCGCCCTCTTGTTCGGCATTCAGCGGCAATTGTGTCCTGAACCTTTTCAACATACATATACAATAAAAACAATATAAAGAAAATATTGTTGCTTTTTTTTTACAACCAGTCGACTAAATGCGAGGTATAAAAATATTTATCATTTGAATTAATGTTCTCATCAGCCCGTTTTGTTTAGAATTCTTATAAAATTTTATTACTATTACTCACGTAATATTATTGACAATCATAGCCAAAATAGCCACTCTGTATAGTTACCAAATAAACATAAGTTCATGTATGTTTTGCGATTTCAATCGAATCACTATACGAAATGACATAAAAGTCGAAACGTTTAAATCCGATTCGATAGCGAATAGTATAAAGCAGCGCACCAGTTCGTATCAGTCTCTAGTAGGGCAGAAAACGTATTTAGGTCAGAAAATAAAATAAAGTTCCTGAGCTTTTCCCCTGGGTAGTGAAAAATTTCTTACATCAGTCCCGACTTCCTCAACTGAAATTGAAGTTAACCTTTTACTTATTTGTTTGTGAATTCACTTGTCGAATACAGATTTCCTAAATATGGTTGTATAGTTATGAATTTGTTTTCATGAGTCAAGGGAAAGTTGTTCGATGATTATCCGTCCATACATGCACATCTGATTTGAAGTAAAGATAGTAAATTTAATCAATTGAGACTATTACGTGCTTGTTTTGCTATTGTTGTCACAACGGCTTCAAATTTTTATGTATCTATGGGTTTTCGGATATTTATGGTGAGCTGGTTATGTTAGGGTTGGACTAAGTAACGGATATTCGATTGAAAAGAGTTAGCTTGAGTTTTGATTTAGGTCAGTAATGCCATTTCCTGAAGCATGTGGTGACTGATTGAATAGTATGATCTATTCTAGACAAAGATATGCAATTTTTGTTGATTAAAATTTATCAGCTAGGCTTTATTTATATCGTAATCCTGGAACTATAATCTCCTTACAGTGCTATCACTAGGTGGCGTGGATTTACACGGACGAATCAAAGACGAGCATAGGAGTTGATTTTGGTTACGTCGTTTTTATTTATTTACTTATTTTTGTTTATTCATTTCCGTTTTAACAGGAGCAAGCCCGATTACAAAAGTAGAATGAAAAAAACAAGAGATAATCCATTAAATAATTCATAAAATTACATTAACGAAATCAAGAATTTAAATTAAATAAAATTTAATTAATTCTAAATAAAAAAAAGCTAAATTACGATAGCAATGCAATACAAAACAAAGTATAATATAATTAAGATAAACGAAAATAAAACAAAGATAGAAGAAGTAGTGAAAGAACAATGTAAAAAAGCTTAAAAAATTGTTTAAAAAAAATCAAAAATTAAAAGAAGTTTCAATTATATGACCTCTAACACTGGAGAAATTTTTTGGAAAAGGACCAAACTGTACTCGTAGTTCATTGTGTCTTCAAGTGATACGCAATAATGGCGAATAGAAAAGAACGTCGACTTGAGCAAACGGGATAAAGAACACCGTTAAAGTTCTATCTGAGCGATTAGTCACGCGAAACAAAAGCTTCGAGCTAAGGTCAGATTGCATAGGACAATGAAGGAACCTGAAAAGCTGACACTCATCCAGGAACACTCGGTGAAACTTTAAAGAGGGAATTCGGAGTAAGGACAAACGATCACTATACTCACAATAACGTATGTGAAACTTAAATAATAATCAGCGAATAAATCTGCGCTGCCCTATGGTCCCCGGATTTATGTATCGGGGAAATATGAGCAGAATTCCAATAAGAGGGAAAAGAGACTATAAATTAAAACTAAACAAAGTATAATAAGGCGGTGAAATTTAATCATAATTCAAGATAATATTACATAGGAAAAAACGCATGCTGTTAACTTATTTTTAAAAGTGCGAAACGAAGGCGGAAAAGGACCAATATTCAAAGAATTATGCTGCATAGGCAAGCGTAAAAGAGGAGAGTAAAAAAATGTATGAGTACGAGCAAAGGGTACGTTGAGGGTAAGACGTACCGGGTCACGAACAAAAAACTGCGCTCTGGGGATAGATGTAAAAGAACCAGTAATCATTTTGTATAGGAGACATTCGTTGAAATACACTCTGCGTGAAAGGAGAGTAGGGATTTCAAGGATGAAAAGACGCATCTTATACTCACAGTAGGGAATACGGAACTTGAGGAATAGTGAGCGAGTAAATCTACGTTGTACCCACTCAACAGTATCAATTAAGAAATGGTAATGAGGACACCAAATTTGACAACAATATTCGAGGACACTACGCACGAAGGAGATGCACAGACGTACACACGAGGAAATATCAGTAAAAGGTCTGGGCGCTCTTATGGGCCATTCAGACAAGCGTCCATGCGTCCACGCGTCCACGCGTCCATGTGTTTTTAGATTACACGACTCAAGTCAACTCAAATCCAGTTTTTTGAAGGCTGGGCTAAGAACCTCCCAGTTTACAATGTATATATTTAATAGTGGCGAAAGTGGTCGCATACGGTGATTGATATACCATTGACTAAATTGTTTTACTTTCGCTCTTTGTCATTTCGAGATGATAAGTGGATGGATGGATTGATAAGAGGATGGATATTACTTGCTTGCAACGATCGTTTTTTTTTCATATTATTTGAATTATAATAATTATAATAATTAAATTTCATAATTAAATAAAACATCGTCGTGACCAATTTTAAAACATTACTAATTCCCATTCCTCAATTTTTTCCCATTTTTTCTTTCCTTCCAAACAAATAAATTGGTAGCAGACAGTTGTATATATTTATCCATATGACTATATATACCTTCATATAAAATTGTTTGTGTCTAGATATTCGTATGTATTCTAATTTTTTTGTAATAGTCCTGCACGTAAGGATGCAAAAAAAAATATTATCCACATCATCATATAATAAAATAATCGTCCACAAAACATATATTTAAATGATCATCAACGAATCATCCACACATGCCACTGAGAGAGAAAAATCATTATAAAATCTATTGTACATGAATCAGCATACTCCACCTCCTTCGCTTTAGACTCGCCTATATAAACAAAATCAAATTGACTCTTGTAAGGAAAAACGCTAAATTGCATGGATGCATGGACGCTTGTCTGAGTGGCCCATTAGAGTGAAGCCACACAAGCGCAAGGCCTTGGATGTGACAAGCAAAATGTGGACATCATATTTTAATTTAGTGTCAAACACAACACCAAGGTCCATGAAATTATCAACTGGATTAGAATAGGAAAACGTGATGTGGGATGATTTACATGTGAAGGCCATCTGGAAACCATTAACAACATTGAGGGTAATATAATTGGCAGAGCACCAGTTATCCAGAGCATACAGGTCATTCTGCAGCTGGGAGCAGTCATTCACTGACTCAATAGCCTTAAAAATTTTCATATCGTCAGCGTACAAGAGACATGGAGAGTTGAAGAGGAGAGGAAGATCATTTATAAAGAGGAGGAAAAGGAGAGGACCAAGAATCGACTCTTACGGAACACCACAAGTAGGATTAAAGGGGAAATAAGAACAAGAGTGAAACGTTAAAAAACAAGAACGATTACGAAGGTATGAGAAAAACCAGCAACGCTGCTGACCCGAAAAATTGAAACCATCGAGCTTTGAGAGGAGGATTTTGTGGTTTACGGAGTCAAAAGCTTTGACAAAGTATGTATTTACTACATCCACTTGCTTTTGCTAGTCGATGGCGGAGGCAACAGTATTGGTGAACCACAGTAAGTTGGTTACTGTTGGCCTACCCTTGACGAAACCATATTGCTCAGAAGCGAGAAGAGGTTCAGTCAGAGGATAAACCCTATTGTAAACAACTCTTTCAAGAAGCTTACTGAAGCAAGATAGAAGGGATATGGGACGATAATTGGAAACGCAAGATGATTTTCTGGTTTTGAGGATGAGAAAAATATTCGCGGACTTCCAGGAAGAAGGAAACGTGCAGGAAGAAATACTTAGGTTAAAGAAGACAGATAAAGAAACACACAAAGACGATGACAGTGACTTAGCAAATATGTTAGGTTAGCTGTCGGGTCCGCAGCTGGTGCTACTATCTAGGGTAGCGAGCAAGCCTTCGACCTCCAACGGGTTCGTTAAAGACAAACAAAAATTATTAACATCAGAGGAGGGATTATTAGCGGAAAAAGATGGATTCGGTTGAGAGGTGGCAGAGGAAAAGAAATGAGCAAACAACTTACATATTTCTTGAGGCGAGGAAGCTGACAAATCGTTTAGGTGTATCAGAAAAGGGATAGAGGGAGACTTTTTAAGGGAACGGATGTAGGACCAGAAGGGCTTCTGCTGACAGGATGATATGGAGGCATCAATGTGGGCATGATAAGCACTCATTGCATCTTTAACCATTTTTTAGTATATGAGCGTACATTTTTGTATCCAAATAAATCAAACTCTAAGCCGGAGCTTCGAAATCTACGACGCGCCACGTCTTTGGTTTTAAGAGCACGTATCACGTCAGCAGTTAGCCAAGGCAGATCAATACTTATTCGAACACGAAAAGTGGGAGTGTGACAGAAAACAGTAATAGACAAGAAATCATAGAACGCATGAAGGCCATCATCAATATTTAGAACTCTGAAAAACGCAAACCAGTTAACAGCATTAATAACATTGGATATCGAAATAAAGTCAGCTTAAGCAAAGTTATAACGTAGCGCAGAGGTGTTTTTATTCTTAAGAAATTAGGTGAAGGAGAGCTCGATGGCAAGAGGTGAGAGAAGGTCTTGCTCGATGGCAAGAGGTGAGAAGGTGAGGATCAGGACTGACATAAGATGACAGAGCAGCACATAAACGAACAGAGGACAAAAGAGAGTTGGTAAGAACAAAATCAAGTATTATGTTATTAACATTAGGAACATTATTCAACTGTGAAAAAGAGCAAAGAGAGAAAAAGGAGGATGTGGCTAAAGAGATATTGCTCGTCGATAAAATTTCAGTGAAGGTTGTATCCCAGACAAAGCTGGGAATAAAAATCACCACATAAAAGAACGAAAGAAGAGGGGAATTAGGTGTTAAGAAACGAGGAGATCTCCGTAAAAAAGCGTTCATAGACAACAATAGGACTATTACATTGCATATAAATTGAGGACATAAGTAATGCAGTAGATGAAGTAACGGATAAACGAACAAGAATAAATTCAACAGGCAGGGAAGGCATGAAGTCGATACAGGAGGACACGCAAAGTGTATTGCTAACAGCAACTAAAACACCGCTGCCGTCGGATAAACCAATGGCTGAGCGATCACGATCTTGGCGGAAGATAGTAAAAAGAGATAAAATTTCATTATTGAATATATTCCCTGTCAGCCAGGTTTCAGTTAAGCATATTATGTCGTCAGATCCGATGGCTGAAGCAATTTTAAGCTCATGGATTTTGGTCCTCAACGCCCGAACGTTTTGATAATAAAATTTAAGGTTGATCTTCCATCGGTTTTTTTCCATCGGTTTCCGTTGAAAGTTTTCAGAGGCTGTTGCTTGGTTGACTGGAGCACGAGCCCAACCTTTCCGAAAATTTGCAGGACGCCGGCGATGTTCAAAGGTCTTGACTAGAATACCAGTGGGCCAGAAATCAATGTGACCAACAACACTATGAGCGGCTGGAAGAGTCAAAACGAGACAAAACGATCGTTGGAAGTTAGTTTTTTTGCAAAATACGCTCCTGGAACCTCCCAGTTTACAATGTATATATTTAATAATGTCGCCTTCAGAAGTATCAGCAGAAACCGCTGCAGAGGAGGCGCAGTAACTCTAATGAGACCATCCGCATTAAAGTTATATTCCTGAGCTGGATTAGATGATTGCAGAGTTAAATAAGTCGAAGTACTTGCCACAGGTGAGACAGGAGCCTGAGGAAGATGAAGTGCAGGAATATCAGGCTGTGATGGAGTATCCAGATGCTGCTGAGGAGCCACCAGATGAATTTCTTCCGGCTGTAACTTTACATTTTCATGATGTGGAAGAGGTAAAGGCTGAAGGTGTTGCTGCTGCTGCAGCTGTTGCTGTAAGCGATTACGTGTGGCACGCATATCAGGTCTAGAGTCCGAGTCCGAAGTGGCAGGAGACAGAGTGTCCGCGTAGGAAGGACACAAAGAGTTGTTCACTGAAGCCACCGAAGTTGTTAGAATGTTAGGCTGAGCTTGCACCGTGGTCAATTTTTGCTCAGCATCTACCACTGAAGCCAGTGAGTTTAGCTGTTTAGCGGCTGAATCAAGCCTACCGCCCAAGGCATTGAATTCGGCTTGAATCGACTCCACCACCCGTTTTGCGAAGCGCCGTCGATTAACAAAGGAAGCCATAGAATTGGATTTTATATTTTGAACAAAACCAATAAACACCAGATGACGACGACTGAACTGCTTCTGCAACATTTGCTTGCATTCGAATGCACTTCGCATGAAATGTCTGCTCACAGAATATATTCCTTAAGGAGACCAATCGACCTTTTCGAAGTTCGTTAATATTTTTTTATCATCATTCTTGCAATTTCAAGCAACAGTAATAGCTCAAGTATCTTCAATGCATGTGTGAGCTAAAGAAATTGGGTCTCGTCAGTTCGTTGTCAAATTTTATTGCCCAATTTTTGAGATAAGCATCATAAAGGTTTGCATGCCAAAACAACTACTCAAATTTTGATTTGCTGTAGACAAGCGTGTTTTTATACAATGAAAAAAACATACCGTGCAATACAACACAATAGAAACAAAAGACAAAGTGCAAATTGAAAAATTCACGAAATATCGACATCATTATCTTTTGTTGCCAGTGATTTGTTAGAGTAATTGAAAGGTGACAAGGCACGCTTGCATTGAATTAATAAAGACATGTGTGGGGTCAAAGTTCTAGACATGAGGTCAGATACGCGCACGGGAAGCGCCAAAGATAATGAAAGCCATTGTGGGTCTTATTTTGATGTGAGCTCGGATTGTAATTTCAATACATGACTTACGCAACTTCCACTTAGTGGATAAAATTTACAGTGCTCGATGAATGATTTCACAATGGGCTTGAGATTTGCGAATAATCTATCTGAATGCACATTGCAAATAAAGCCTCCATGTAGTTCGATAACTATACTTAACATTACAGTTTTCAAATACAGCGAGAGTAAATCTTGTTTTTTCCCCAAACCATACAATTACGAAGGAACATGTCAAACAACAATTCATTGGCGCTTTTATTTGTATTGATAAAGGTTGAGACAAAGTACACGCACCGGCTCCAAAATTTTAAATTGGAGAAAATTCGCTGAAAGTGAAATTAATCTCTGGATTAACGATCAAAATGAAAATGATGAAAAGCGCCGAAGAACTGGTTTTCACCATATTCGGAAATTCATATTCGATTCGAGTGAATGATGATATAATTGATGATTTTTCATAATTGCACAAAAGCAGAAAAGGCTCTCGCTTTCATCCGGGGTTCCGATATGTTGGCGTATTTCTGTAAACTGTCGTTAAAATGCCGCAATGTTCAGCCCATCTTACGCGCTCAGCCATCATCAGTATCGCTACGTACAGCTTCTCACCGCGTCAATTTCTCTTGACCGCGCAGCACACGTTGATGCTAATTAAATCGAACCGGGCTCTTGTAAGGCCTATGCGAAATCAGCGACACAGCAATAAAAAAATATTTAGTATATGGAATTTAGGCAGGTGGTCCTCCATTCAGATCAGGTTTGCGATAGTGTTTCTCACTTTCTTTGATTTAACATTTTTATCGTGGATGAGTCTGTGTACTGAAGGAGAAAACCGTAAGACAAGCTCAATACAATGTGTCAAGTTGCATAACTGTCGGAAGCGATTAATTTAGCCGTCTAGTTGTCTTGAGTGTTTGCGTCTTCGAAAATTATTTTGTTTATGGAAATCCAACAAGACCACATACATGTGTATTAGGTTTGGGAGTTAGCCATCAATGGCTACAGAAAACTTGTCGAGCTTATCGAGAAATGCTTAGGCATCAGCTTATTATCTCATTTTTAATTTAATAGTAGGCGCGATATATCATCATGGAGTATCTGATGTAGCTCGTGGCTGTTAAGATTATTTTCTAGCATTCCAGTTAATTATAGCAATTCAGTTTATTTGATTGCCGTGATGGGCAGAGCATGTCTCTGATATGCTGTGGTATCAAGTTATATGCTTCTGAGGTTTCAAACGGTAGCCAATTCGCATGTGCGGTCTGTTAATTGGGCAGATTGTTATCTTTAAGTGATAGAAAAGTGTTGCGGAAAATGCAATGTGGAGATGATCGAATTAGCAGATCATTCGGTAAATAAGGTATGAATTAGTTTGGCACTGTAAAAAAATATTGAAATAGAATTAGTTGAAGCTTTCAGTAATAATGTTTGCAAGAAATAATAAGATGAATGTATGTTGAAGTTGGCAACGCATTCAATTTTGGTCCTATTGAGGAAGTATTAAATGAACTAGCAGCTGAGAAATATGCCTATATTGTGCAACTAGTGTTATGTTAGCCGTACGGCTAGCGCGGAGTAAGGCCAGCGGTGATTGTTGCGGCAATATGGCTAGGTGTGTGAATACAATATAATGTGAATATAATGATAAAAATCTGCAGCAAACAAAATATTGAGAAATCATATGATATAAATATAGAATATATAAAAGATTGTGGGAGCACGTGGGTACCACTGTCATCATACATCCAGAAACATACTCTATAATCGATAAACACCTAACACTTTGACAAACATCAACATTTTCAATGCACTCAATAGGCTAAGATTCTAAAACAAAAAAAAAATAATTTTCACGTAATAATTCAATATATTGTTTCAAAGCTTGGACGTATTATTTGTCGAGCAAGGGAAAGGAAAGTGGGCGCCACTCGCTTCTGATCCGAAAACTCGCCGTCTGCCCGCCACTCAGAAATGAGAAGAGGGTGACGGGTTTCACCAAATAGCACCTCGTAACGTATCGCGAAGGAAAACTGTACTACCAATATCGCGGAAACACAAACACTAGCTTCACAATCTATAATCAATGCTCTATTCGTTCGTTTTTGGCTTGACTTATAATTCCTTAAACAACTACTGGCGCCAAATCTGATTTGCAAACGAATTATAGACTATTTGTTTAGCACTTATTTAGTTCAAAACGAAAAAAAAAAGATAGAAAATATAATAAAGTTATGCTAAAGAAGATGGTTTAATCAAGTAGGTTTAGTCTTTATATTGCTCCATAAACAACGCAAGGTGGTTTAATATAGGTTCCTGGCCTGCCCTCTGCTCTCTTGGGAAGGTTGGAATACAAAAGGACAGCACAATTGCTCTTCTAACTATCAAATCAAGTCAGTAATAGTCAGTAACTAAAAATTTGTTATTTGGACCAGCTACAGCTTGTGAAACCAATGAAAAAATGCTATTTGATTTCCAATAATTGTTCAATTGTTTGTTAAATTTGTCTTTGATTTTCCTATCTTCTAAAATGGGGCTAACCCAGCAATTCCTTGCTATCACTGCCTTCGTATCATGAGGTAAAAACCCTCTTGCAGGTAAGCATCGCGATTTTTTTCACACGGCACGAAATTTCAGCGACAATGACAGCATGCGTGAGATTCACGTAGGACGTAATTCGAGGACGAGGGTAAGACCATGTTGTCAACCGAGTATAGTTTCAGGGTACGGAACGCCTAAAAACTTCAGTTTAGTCTGACAGCCCACACAGAAGCCCGTCCGGATAGTCCTGGTATGAAGCACCAGCTATCTCTAGACAAATTTAAATTCTCCGGCGCAAGCACGGCACTCAGCACGCCATCTCATACTTCCATGATCAAATTGTGTCTGACTTGAATGAGCGAAAAATTCCGACAGTAGTGTGTGTTTTAGATATTGAGAAGGCTTTCGATTCCGTCTGGTACGATTTAAGCCTTATATTTGGCAGAAGCGGAGGTATTTGAAAGAAGAATCCTGCGCTTCTGCACTGGTAGGTTCTACAACTCGGTAACTAAAAAGTGGCCGAAGAACCTTCTCCTGTATCAGGAGTCGGGACTGAAGCCACTTAGGGACCGAGTTGTAGAATTAACGACACGATTCTACGGACAGACAGACGGACATGAGAATGGACTGATTCGATCACTAGGGCTAAAATATTTTCAAATTCAAAATTTTCAAAAAAATTTTTAATTATTCATCCTATTAGGAGTTTGGCTACAACCTTGTATAGTATTTTTATGGTCAAGTTAATAATGCAAAATGATTGAATTCTTCATCAACGGCTGAAACGTATCAGCCATTTGATAAAATCATTATAATGCCTATAATGGATCTATAAAAATAAGTTATAGGCAATAGATGTTGCAGAACATTGTATCTCTTCTCTCAAACATAGCTTCATAAAAGCATTTTCAGGGCAAAAACTTCTTATTTCCCACTACATATTGTTTAAAAATGCGATTATTGAAATAAAATTATATAATTGCTGCAAATTTTAATTGTGTAACATTTTCCAGTTATAATATAGATTTTTGGTACAAATATTATAGATTTTTGTTGCAAATGCATAATATTTTCGATCTAATTCATATTCATTCAAATCAAATCCGTAAATTTTTGATACCATTTCATAAATTCCTGAGTACAATTCCTAATTTTTACTAATGTTCGAAGAAGAACATTAGTATTTAAATCACTTTGGCCAAAAATTCATATGTCTATATATATATATATATATATATATATATATATATATATATATATATATATATATATATATATATATATATATATATATATATATATATATATATATATATATATATACATGTATATACACATATATATATCATCAAAAAATATCAGTGAAAAAATCTAAGGATCGCGCCATCCGATTGAACTGAAATTTTCAGGATACATTGGTGCATATGCAGAATAGTGCCAGGTCTCACAAAAAGATAATAAACTTTAATTCTTTGGCGCCAGCGCCCATTTTAGTGATATTTTAAATGTCCCTATTTTTCTGTCAACATATAACTTTTGCAAAAACAAAGTTTATGGAATGAATTTTGAACGTGATCTAAATGTGAAATTGATGATTTTTTTGAAATTTTTAACTCTATGTGTGCACTAGACGCCTGAAATGAGATTGTAAAATGTGAAAATTTTTTAATTGCGATAACTTTTCACCAGATTATCAGATCATTATGAAACTTACAGAGCATATAGTTGCTACTAAGTTGTAGCAGCTACGGCAGGCATTGAAAGTGAAAACCTTCAAACCATCGGCTCTAATGAAAAACTTTCGTCTTTTAAGCCCTGTAATGTATTCGACGTAAAACGGAACGAAGTGTCAAATCCCATACAAAATCAGCCTGGGGCGGAATTTCGTTTCGTTTCGTTTTGCACGTCATTCATGTGTTTGAAGACGAATAACTGTCTTCGAAGACAACGCAGTGACTTGCTCTGAGATGGCGCTGCACTATGTATAAGTAAAGTTTTGCTGCTATTAAACAGCCCAGGTACCTTAAATTGGTGCGAAAAATGTGACAGCTCATAGTTTCGTTCGAGTTATGAATTAGTTAGTGAATATTTTATTGAAAACTGGGTGAAAATGGATGGATGAACAGCGCATCTTTGCAACAGTAGTTTTTGTTTTGCCGATAATACCATTTTTGATGCCGGTTAGTTAAAACTATATGCCACGAATTCAAATGCAATGCACTTGTTAAATGTCATCAGTGGCAATTTATACTGCCCCTGGTGTCGGGGTGCGAAACTTTATTTCCCTAGATACAGACGTTTTCGCTGTATTTCGTTTCGTCGAACACATTACTAGGCTTTACTGGGAAAACCAACTCATATAGAAACCCTATGCTTTGTCCATACAATCAAAGAAAAACTTTTGAAATTCCACATCGGACAAGAACGGTAACCCTGCTCCAATTTACATACATTTTGAGCATCAAAACTTCTGTTCACGAGAACTCTCGGCCCAATTATCAGATACAAATGAAATTCACAGAATGTATTGGTATTGAGTAGGATCCGGTCTGTGAGAAGCGATTTCGGAATGCGGGCAACTCTGTGCCAGTGGTGTCATCTTGAAAAATTATAAAGAAAAAAAGCTGCTTTTTGCCCTTTGAATTCTGATTCAGTTACCAGATTTTCATGAAATTGACACAGTAGCTGAACTTTACTCTAACCCAAGTTTGGTAGAAATTTGGTTGAAAAATTCAGTTGGTGCTGCCAGCTATGGATATTTTGGTGTCTTGGGTTTTGAAAATTCGCTAAGGAAAATAAAGCTTTTTGCTGCATAGCTTCCAGTGCAGTCATGAAATCAAAACGAATTTCATATATTGAACTTATTATAGGCACTATTCAGAAGGAATCTGGTAAAAAAATCATAATAGGGTTGCCAGCTATTGTTGATTTTGTATTTATTTGCAATATCTTTATTAAGCAATTTTACCATAAAGTTTTCAAAGGATAATGACCTTGTAGTGACTATAAACAACAAATATTAAGTTTTCGAAAATTTGAAAACTTTTGCCACTGGTAACCCTTAATTTCTTTTAAACCCTATCAATTCCCATGCAGCCATCGGATCGAAACCAAATTCGCAGAGTAGGTTGATTTCAATGTGAGGCAGGTGTGATATAGTTTCGAATTTGATGCTAGCAAAGGGTTGCCAAAGCGAGGTGTTTTTTGCTATTTTTGTATCAATAAATGCTTACATTAAGTATTCATATAGCGAACATTTACAATGAAAATAAGTTACCAATGCTTAAATTTTCTAAGTTCTAGAACATTTTTGGTTCCAAACATCTTTCGTTTTTTGACCCTAAACATCTTTTTTACCCTGTAACTTTCGATGAAATCATAGGAAAAAAATCGAGATCGATAGAGTTATTTGATTTTGACGTGAGGCAATTGTGGGAGACTTTTAGTTACAATGTTGGTAAAGTGTTACAAGCACTAAGCATATTATTTGTCTATGTTATGTTATGCTGCTTTCAAAGTTTTGCAGTGGTTGGCTTTCCTAAATCTTAAAATTCCTGAAATTCTTTCCACCCTACAAGTTTAAGTGCAATGTTAAGATCAAAGTGATTTTGCGATCGAAACAGGTTGGGGCACATGTGTTAAAATATGCACTCAGAATCTGCACGATTCTTCTACTGCTCATCGAACATTAGTGTTTCCAGCAGTTTAGGTGCACTAGAGTTTTTTTTTAGTTACATTCATAATTTTTTCGAATCAAATTTTTAATTACTTTTTGAGTCAAACTTAAAATTTTTGAAAGTCAAATTCAAAATATTTGGTAAATTAAATACATCGGTTTATATTTTGCGCATAAAAATCCTAAATTATGGTTTTGACGTGCAAAAATTACGAATTCGCTTCGGAAAAAACAACAAGTTTGACTTGAAAAAATATACATAAATTTGATTCGAAAAGATTATGAGCTTGCTCAAAAAGATTATGAATTGAACTCAAAAACTGATTAGCTCGTATCGAAAATCTACGAATTTGGCTTGAATAATTAGACTCGAAAAAATTATGAATTTGTACCAAAAATCTACGGATTTGACTTGAAAATAATATATTTGCTTATTATGTCTAGTTTGGTGAATAAATAAATAAATTTGATGCGTTGGATAGCTTCGGTGCAAATATTCATGTCAACTTATTTGCTAACACAGTACAATTCCATGTGCTCAGATTCGCTATTAATAGTAAGCCACCCACTTTCTTTTGATTAAGTCACCACGTTACTTGTTTTTGATGCAAAATAACCTCGGGAAATTTATAGAATAGTTATTTATGTTAAAGTTTTAAACTTTATGAACAATAAGAAAAATCGTACGTGCTTTAAGTTTAAAAATAATATTCAAAAATTGTGTAAAATTGTTCTACAATGAATACTAGGATTTACAGTAAAATTCTATTATATTTCGATGCGTTTAAAGATCCTGGCTACGAATTTGATTTGATTATGAAAATTTACAAGTATTGAATAAGTCCGTGAACTAAGACAAGTATCAGTGATTCAGGAACAAATTGTATTCTTTACTAACCTCTCTTTTATCGCGTTCCTTCTGAGCTTGCTCTTCGGTTTTCTTTCGTTGCCACGCTCTTACACTTTCGTCAGCATTTCTTCTTTCCACCAATCTCTTTTTTTCCTCACACCAAAGTATCGGGTGATCATACTGATCAAAACAAAACGTTCCCATTATGTTGTTTACATAACGCAATTGGCACGCGGCTGCTTACTAAATACACTTTGCTGTTTCACTTTTCATTATAAAACCGTTGATTTTTGGTGTTAACGCTAACCTCTGTCGAGATTCTCTGAATAGTTTAAGAATCGGTCCTATGCCGCACTGGCTAACGTTTTTTAAACAAGCCAGTTAACGCCACGCTGCAATTTCAAAAACGAACTGATAAGAGAAGCTACTAGTTCGAAAACCACGACTATAAGCCTAAAAGCGGTCGGGAACTACTCAAACGGGAATCCCTGATTTACGACAAGCATGGATATGGGTGCATGTCGGTGCCAAGTACGGAGGAAATCGCACACGAAGCGGTTCCATATTTGTATTACTTCCTTGTTGCCTCATATTCCATCATAGACAAGAGAGACATCATTTCAGTCTGGGGTGTCTTAGGTTCGCGAGTCGAGGAATTCCATTTGTTTCCAGTCCTACTCCAATTCACGATGACTACCTGGGTAACTAACTTTAGGCTCTAGCAACAACTCGTTGAGGTAGCCAACTGTGTTAAAATTAGAACAGAGATAAAAGCAATCTGGGGCAATTGCTGAAAGGTTAATCGATATCGGCCTCAGGTGACTTAGCCTTCGTAAACAAAAGTTGTGCTAGTCAACGGGATAGTGCGTATATTTGGGCAGGCAATGCTTCGATGCGTAGCGTGAGAAATTGTTATCAAGGACTTTTGCGTCGTTAAACAAATTTGTTTTGATTGGAACAGTGGAAGAATAAATTTATTCACGCAGTTTCATGGGCTTTTGTAAATTTCTACATGCGAAATCGTGTGTACTTTCAGCTGATATGTAAACATGCATATTTCCTGCAGGTTGTTGGTTTTACTGGCTGCAAGCAAAGATCGAACAGTTGTGTTTTCACATTTTTATACATGATTATTTTTTAATATTATACAGTTAATATATTTACTGCAGAATGAATAATGCTAAATTTAATCGAGAAGATTATTTTTGTACACATAAAGTGTGCTCAAAAATTACGATGTATATGTATGAAATTCCAGCAAAAACGACAAATCTTGCCTTGAAGACTGCAACTACTCATTCATCGACATTCTCGTAGAACTAGGAAAGAATAATGTCATTTTCTGTTTCAGCATTCGAAATCAAAGGGCATGTTTCATCCTAAAAGGAATCTGTAACATTTTTCCGCAATCATTGAATATTCTAAATCAATTCTAATGTTCCACAAATTCTGGAATTTTACTCATTTAGTTTTATACTCGTAAAAGTTGTGAATAGCAGAAAATAATTAAATACCTTATATTGAGGAATAATTAAAATATACTGCCTTGCATCTCAGAGCATTAGTTGTTTGAACGGCAGAGACAATTAAATATTTATTGAAAAATATAAAAATGAGTACGTAAGGTAAAGTGTGGAGAAGTGGAACACGGGATGAGGTGTAACTCGGTACTTATTGTTGACATTGGGATCTGCCACATGCCGATTCAGATAGGTCGTGACAAATAATGGTAAAAGGTATCGAAGCTCATGTACGCGTTTTTGTAGCTCAAATGAGTAACTGAATTTTTTCTGATTTGTTTAAAAGAAAATTCCTGCAGATTTCGTGCGAAAAAGTTTTATTTTAGCTTTAAAATCAAGGTGAGCAAATATAAAGTGATTTTTTTCGTTTTCACTTTAACTTGGTGCACAAGAATAAATAGTTTCATTACTGAGTAGCATATAGAGTAAAATAGACAAAATAGCAGCTTGTGGGGCGAGATGGCACATTTTGACATTTAATGCCACAGTGTATGATTTTTTAGCGATTTTGACTAATGTTCCAAGAACATTAGTATTAAAATCGATTTGGCCAAAAATTCATATTTCCATATACAGTAGCTCACAGCTTATTTGATAAAGTGCTTCTTTAAAAAATTAAGTTGCAATAACTCAAAAAATAATAGCAATATCAAAAAATTTTGAACACCATTTTGAAGGCAATTGTTTGTTGTCTATTAAACAAGTTTATATTTGTTACAAAGTTGCTGTTTTACATCTTAAAAAACAAAAAAACTAAAAATAATAACAACTTTCATGTCACAGCTTATTTGATACAGTTTGATTAAACATTAAAATTGTTGTGAATTATGAGGTTTCTAGTTGATTTCAATACTTTGTATGATAGCCCTTAGACTTAAGCAGAGCCTGGAGCCTATTCGGCATTGAATCAACGACTTTTTTTGATGTCAGGAGTAATTTTTTGCCATACCTCTAGCAGTGCTTTCTTCAGGTCTTGTTTATTAGAAATCTTGTGCTTTCTAATGTTGTTATCCAACAAAGCCCACAGATTCTCAATGACGTTCATATCTGGTGACTGTGCCGGCGGAGACATCCAATGAGGGCAATCCCAAATTGGCCAGGACTGCACAATTCCCGACTTGTGGTTTGGATCGTTGTCTTGGTACAACCGAAATTGGTCTCGAACACCCAGTTTTTTAGCACTTTGCAGCAAATTGTTTTTGAGTACATCAAGGTACTTTGTTTGGTTCATCGTTTCCTCAATAAACTTTAAATTTCTGACTCCGGCTGCGGACATGCAGGCCCAAACTATCACATTACTACCACCATGCTTCACAGTAGCTTTGAGGTTCTCCTTGTTTAGCTTAGTGTTTGCCTTGCGCCAGACATATGACATTCCGTCGGGGCCAAAAATGTTAAACTTGGACTCGTCCGCAAAAATAACCGTATTCCAGAAGGCAAATTGGCTTATTGTTTTTTTTTTTTGAAAATGAATGGCTTCCTACGAGCTACTCGCCCGTTGAAATCATGGTCGCGAAGCACTCGTCGGACGGTTTCAGCACTACATGACTTCCTTAACTCACGATGAACCTCAGTAACCAATTTTGGAGCGGAAATCTTTGTGTTTGCTTTCACTTTCCTTACAATGTATCGTTCGTCGGATACGGTGAAAATATTGTTTGGCGCATTTCTCCTCTTATTTTCTACCCGATTTTCGTGTACGAAGCGCTCAATTATGTGCTGCACTGTAGAGAACAAATGCACAAATCCACACTTTCAGCAATTTTTTCAACACTTTGTCTTTTTTTAAAGTGGTTTAATACCAATTCGCACTGTTAAATTGTGGTGCGATGACCCATTTTACAATTTTGGCTCATTTTGGCACTTCAGCTTACAAGATCTTGCTAAAAATTACCTAAGCCAATGTCTAACACAATCAAAAATTCAAGAAACAAAAACAAGACAGATTAACGGCGCGACAAATAGAAGTTTATTCGCATTGAAGTGTCTGTATCAAATAAGCTGTGAGCTGCAATTTTTCTGCGCCAGTGGTATTTCTCTTTTACCGGACGCCTAGGGATATTGCTGGAACATTTTTTGTTTGCATTGTATTCGTTGAACATGCATCTAGTCAAATACGTTTAAATTTTTTAGATAGGGCTCTTTATTTCAAAGTTACAGTGATTTGCATTTTTAAATAGTCACTGTATCCAATAAGCTGTGAGCCACTGTATATAAATATATATATATATATATATATATATATATATATATATATATATATATATATATATATATATATATATATATATATATTTATATATATATATATATATATATATATATATATATATATATATATATGTATATATATATGCATATATATATATATATATATATATATATATATATATATATATATATATATATATATATATATATCATCAAAAAAATTCAGTGACTATTTCTCGGGAACGCGCTATTCGATTCAGCTGAAACTTTCAGGATACATTGGTGTATATGCAGAATAGGTCTAAATTTCACTAAATGTCAATTATTTTAACCCTGTGGCGCCGGTGGCCATTTTAGTGAAATTTTCAATATACCTAATTTTCCGCCCACAAATAGTTTTTGTAAAAATTACGTTGACAAAATAAAATTTGAACGTGTTTTACATGTGAATCGGATAATGTTTTGGAATTTTTTAACCCCATATGTGCGCTAGGTGCCTAAAAAGAGAGCAGGAAAAATTTAAAAATTTTTAAATTACGATAACTTTTGTTAGAGCTATTCAATTATTATGAAACTTTCAGAACATATTGATGTTATTTAGTTGTAAATTTGTGTAGCTTTTAATGCGCATATTGGCAACCCTGTAGCTAGGGCAGGTGCTGATTATGAAAACCTTTAAATCATCGAATCTCCTGAAAAATTATCGTTTTTTGAAAAAAATCCACTCATAAATAAGTCTTATGCTTTGTGTCTATAGCTAAAATAAAAAATTTAAAATTTCACAACGGGCACGTTTGGTAACCCTTTTCCAATTTACCTATATTTTTAGCATCAAAAACTTATGTTCACGGAAACTCACGATCCGATAGTCAGAATTAATTGAAATTTTCCGAATATATTGCCCTTAAATAGGACCAGGTCTGATAGAAGCGATTTGGGAATGCGGGCAATTTTGTGCCAGTGGTGCCATCTTGAAAAAACACTAAAAAAAACTCTAGCGCACCTGAACCGCTAGAAACACTAATGTTCGAAGAACAGTACAAGAATCGTGCAGATTTTGAGTGCGTATTCCACCACACGAGCTGCTTATTACGGCCAAACTGTTTCAAACACCACGTTTTACTTTGGTCTCGAGAATGCATTTTAACTCATATGGTGGAAAGGTTTCAGATATTGCCACTGGCATGAATTTCAAAGTTTATGAGAGCAAAACACGTGTTAACTATATTCGTTATCAGTTGCTTATTTCACAAAACATTGAAAACAGCATCTCATATAACATCAATGAAGAAAATGATCAGTGCCTGCAGCACTGTAACTGAAGTTGGTGTTTGGGGCTTTGATCCGAAAATTTTGCAGAACTTTGGGAATTGAAACATTGGTTATTTATTTTCATTGTAAATGTTTCCGGTATGAATACTAACTGTAAGCATTTATTGATACAGAAATAGCACTACAGACTCGTTCTGGCAACCTTTTGCCAGTATCACATCTGCATCACGTTGAAATTAACCTACCCTGCGAATTTCGTCTTGATCCGATGACTGCATTCGAAGTTATAGGAGTATAAAGAAATTTAGGGTTACCAGCCGCGGCATTTTTCAAATAATCGAAAATTTAATGTTTGCTGTATATTGTCACTACAATATCATTACCATTTGAAAATTTTACGATCAAATCGCTTAAGAAAGATATTGGAAATAAACACAAAACCAACAATAGCTGGCAACCCTTTCGTGGCTTTTCAACCAAATTTGACCTGAATAATGCCTATAATAGGTTCCATTAAATGTATGAAATTCGTATTGATTTCATGACTGCTCTGGAAGTTATAGGGCAAAAAGCTTTATTTAAATATATAAGTTAAACCAAAGCTAAATTATAAGCTAAACCAAAGACACAAAAATTACCATAGCTGGCAGCACCAATCGAATTTTTCAACCAAATTGATATGAAACATGGCTCAGAGTAAGGTTCAGCTACTGTGTTAATTTCATGAAAATCTTGTAACTGAATCAGAATTCATAAGGCAAAAAGCAGTTTTTTTTCTTTGTAATTTTTCAAGATACCACCACTGGCACAGGGTTGCCCACAATTCAAAATCGCTTCTATCAGTCCTGTTCCTATTTGATTCCAATGTATTGTGTAAATTTCAATTGCATCTGATTATTGGTTCGTGAGTTCCCGTGAACAGAAGTTTTTGATGTTAAAAATATAGGTAAATTGGGAAAGGGTTACCGTTCTTGTCCGACATGAAAATTCCAAAGTTTTTCCTTGACTGTTTAGACAAAGAATAAGATTTGTATACAAGTTGGTTTTCATATTAAGAAACGGACATCGTTTGAATGTTTTCACTTTTAGTGCCTGCCGTAGTTACAGAGTTGCTAGCACATTCATGAAAAACCACGCAAGTGAGCAACTTAACAACATTTATATGTCCTGTAAGTTTCATAATGGTTTGATAATCTAATAAAAAGTTATCACAATTCAAAAATTTTCAAATTTTCCATATCTCACTTTAGGCGCCTAGCGCACACATAGGGTTGAAAATTTCAAAAACATTACCATATTCACATTTGAAACACGTTCAGAATTCATTACATCAACTTTATTTTTGCAAAAGCTATTTTTTTGACAGAAAAATAGGTATATTTAAAATATCACTAAAATGGCCGCCGGCACCAAAGAGTTAAAGATTATTCACTTTTTGTGAGACCTGGCCCTATTGTGCATATACACCAATGTATCCTTAAAATTTCAGTTCAATCGGATGGCGCGTTCCTGAGATTTTTTCACTGAAATTTTTTGATGATATATATATTTATATATATATATATATATATATATATATATATATATATATATATATATATATATATATATATATATATATATATTTATATATATATATATATATATATATATATATATATATATATATATATATATATATATATATATAGAAATATGAATTTTTGGCCAAAGTGATTTTAATACTAATGTTCTTCTTCGAACATTAGTAAAAATAACTGCTTTTGGCCCTATAAATTCTGACTTAGTCATTCGATTGTAGCCAAATTTACACACTAGGTGTACCTTAATTTTTTGGTAGAAAAACTCGGTTGGAGCTGCCAGCTATGGCAGTTTTAATGTCTTAAATTTGGAAAATTCCTGATTTAAATAAAGCTCCTTGCCCTATAGCTTCTAGTTCAATAGTTGAATCGTAACGAAATTCAAATGGCAAATTAAACTTATTGTAGGCAACGTTCAATAGAAATTTAAGTTCAACACACTAGCTGGCAACCCTAGCTATGGTTGTTTTTGTATTTTTTCGGCATACCATTAGTAAGCGATTTTATTATAGAATTTTCAAATCGTAGTGATTTTATAGTGAAAATAAACACCAAATATTAAGGTGTACAAAGTTTGAAAACTTTTGCGAATAATAACTCTAAATTTCTTTGCATCCCTATAACTTTCAATGCAGTCATCGGATAAATACAAAATTCGCAGAACAGGTTGACTTCAACGTAAGGCAGATGTGATATATTTTCGGCTTCGGTGCTAGTTAAGGGCTGCTAGCACTAAGCCTTTTTTGTTATTTTCGTTCCAATAAAGGCTTTCATTAAGAATTTTCTTCGCAATGAAAATAAGTAAACTTTGTTTAAATTTTTTAAGCTCTGGACATTTTTCGGATGGCAACCCCAAACACCTTTCTACCGCAGTAACTTTCGATGAAGTAACTGAAATTAAAATAAACTTTGATTCTATTATCATTTAGGGTGTATTAGTTTTAAGTTGGAAAAGTAAGTAATGGTAGAATACACACTCAAAATCTGCACAAATCCTCTACTGCTCTTCGAACATTAGTGTTTCTAGCGGTTCTGATGCGCTAGGGTTTTTTTTATTTTAATGTTGTTTTTTAGTCGATATGCCACGAAATTATGTTCGAAAAAGCATCACCACTTCCCCGGAGAAGGACAATATTCTTGCTGCCATAAAAGATGTTTGAATCGGAAAAAACCACTTAGCGCTGTTGCTCGGAATATTCCCGCATCCAATTCACTCCAATATTTGAAGAAAATTGATGCCACTTTTCAAAATGTCTGCAAAGCGAAAGTTGAAGAAATGGTGAAATGTATCAAAGGTGCAACATATTTCGGGAGCCGACCTGTATGTTTTATTCTTTTTTTACTCTTCAATTTCGATTATCGGATTTTTCCATCATTTTTTTAGATTTCTCCTGCTGAACAAGAAAATGTACTACGGTTTAAACATCAACGATTTGCTCTAACCAAACAGAGCAAATCGTTGGTGTTTGATTGGTATTATGGTTTATAGTTTTTTGAAACGGCATTCAAACATTTTACGACGCACTCCGAAACAGATTAGCGCCAATTGGATGAAAGGATGGATGAAGCTATAACACCGCTTTTCAATCTCAAAAATATCTGGAATATGGCCGAGACCGGTTTTCCTACCGTTCCCAATAAACCTAAAAAAGTTCTTAGTCAAAAAAAAGAAAAGAGGGTTGGCCAGAAAACGTCACAAAAACAAACGAAGAACCAATGCAATCATGGCACTCGCAGTAAAAACAAATGGGCAATCGATTCCTCCGTTCTTCTTATTCCTAACTAAAAAAAATGCATTCATAATTTATGGCGCATGCACCGAATGACTCTGTGAATTATGTAAATGGAAGTGGATAGATGGGATTGTTACTGTATCTTCTATGGCAGACTAGGTCAGCTTTACCTTGTGGTCCAGCGGATTTAAGTCGGGGGCCGCCAGAGGGCTAATCATGTGGGGTTAAAAATGTAAATGCGTGCTGCGCAAGCCAGGCCTGAGTCGTTCTTGCTTTGTTGAAACATTCAATGCTGGTTTCGAAACCTAGTTTGTCTGAGAGTCTTTACAATACGGTTCAAAACCGTCTGCTGATACACTTTTGCGGTTGTTTTTACACCTTTTCCGCAAAAAGCATCTTAATGGTGTCATCATACGTTACACTCCCCCAAACCATGACTAACACCAGGTGGTTGACTCCCTCGACTCACGGAATGGCTTGCAACGCTTCCAATGACTATCTAGCGTACACCCGATCATTCTGTCGATTAATTTCTCCTGCACGATGAAGATTTTCACGTTCATAAGAAGGATTTTTTTAACCCCCATCTGCGTACTATGCCAACAGGTGCTTGCATTTTTTTACTTCATTTTCCTTCAGAGTGGCGGTGAGCAATTGCCCAGTGTGGTGTTTGTAGGCCCCCAGACCTAAGTCTTTTTTGATGATGCGGCTCATAGATTTCGAATTGGCATGGGTGGCCAGATCACTATCGGTCTTTCACTTCGCCAGGATTTCGAAATATTTAACATATCGATACGCAAATATTCCGTTGATTCCTAGTGGCTGCAGAAGCGGGACAATCTCTCCTCTTTCGATTTTGTACTTAAAAAGTGCAATCACAGCGATGCGGTTTTCTCTTTCTATCCATTCCATGGTAACGTCTTGACCAAGATTGCAATTTTTGTTTTGTGAACAACACCAAGACCATCCGTGAAAACTCATATGTCAAAGCCGCTATGCGTTCAATACCAACGCGCAGTACGTGCGTTCAATCGTGTGACTGTGACAGTATTTATGCACCTACTAGGTAGTTCAATTTCGCAGATGGCAATCCAATTATAAAATTAAGATCATAACTAAGATGAAAGGTAAAAATATGAATAAATGAAATAAACAGATATAAGATTGGGATATTAAAATCAGCCGGAGAACTAGAGGCACAATCGTCATAGCGCAAAAACTGAGAGATTACTATAAGAAAAATGTGCATTGGACAATTTGTACAAAAAAGACATACATCGAAGTAAAATCTACGAATGTTAAGGAATGGAGTGTCTGAAATGTTAGATCTTTTTACGGAAAGTAAGAAACACGAAAATTGTACAACAAACAATGAGCAAAGTTACGTTGAACAAAGTCAGTGGCATATTACAACTAGGGATTCCAATCCCGAACCATTTTTTCAATCCCGGGATTACGGGATTAAAAAATCTCAAATCCCGGGATCCCGGGATTCAAGATTCAAAATATAACACAAAAAAATCAGTCAAGTTTTTAATAAACAGATTATATTATGCGCCATCATTTCAAAACTACAGCAATAAGTAAGCTGAAAACTGTATAAAAAATATGTTACTGAATAATTACTAATTTATTTAATTGATGCAAATAAAAACAATAATTTTAATTATCCGAGACGTTGGCAGTATGAAAGCAAATATTTAAAATTACAACAATTACAAATTACAACAACAAATCACGACAAAAAATCACAACAATAAATCACAACTCTTAACATATAAAATATTCAACACCTAAAAATTCTGCCAAAGTTCATTGGTTTTTTCAGAAGTAACATTGAAGCAATAGCAAAGTATCCAAAGTATCGTCTCCAAGCCTGCTTCTAAATTTATTCCCGATGTTGGACGCCACGAAAACGGTCGATAAATATTGGTAAGCCTGCTCCAAACTATGCGAGTGCCACGACTTTCGAAAAGTTTCATTTCTTTTGCAATAGTTTTCATTAGATTAGTTTCTTGCGGCATTTCATTATTGATTATTTTCATACTTTTGCAGCTCTTCTTGTAGCATCAATTGACGACTACCTTGTTCTGATTCAATATGGTATCTACTGGGTTCTCCTCATTTCTTTGGCTAGCAAGCAAAGGGTTCAGCATCTAGATCATTGAAGTATTTTTTTTAAATATTTGCGTTGCTTGGTTTCCAAAATAGAGATTCTATTTCACTTGGTAAATTTTTGCTGGCACAATGTAGATTCTGGAGATAGCTTAGCTAACCAGATAGCTCAGTACACTTACGCTTTTTTATTCGGTCCAATATTGCAATTTTCATAGCATTCACAAGAGTGGACCGTTTTTCTCCTAGCAGCCTAAATAAATTTGGATCTTTGTGATTTAAGGCCTCCACAGTCAACTTTACAAGGAGTAAAGCTTCAAGAAGTTTCTGAATCGAATCAAACTCAGTTCCTTTTAATCGCTCTGGATATTGCAGGCCTATTAATGTATACTATTTTTCAAAATGGAAAACCGTTTTAACATTGTCAAGAGATTATTTCATCTTGTTTTACAATCCAGTAAGTGAGACAATTAAATGCCTTGCTCGGATTTGACATAGTTTTGAAGATCGTTATTATTTTTTGTTGGAGCTTTTTTAAAATATAAAACTACCTTACGAACTTTCTTTCTGCATGCGCTGATGTCCTTCGTCAGATCTAGCGTATCTTGCAGGCGACCGGGCTCAACGTAGTAAGCTGATTCAGGAGCGTCCAAATCTTCGTGGTCTTCGTCCAGATTATCAGCTGCTTCATCAACTCTTTGATCTAGAATTGACCTCCTATTATAGAGAACATCGCAAACTGCCAAAAAGATGCTATGCGCCACACAAATATGTTGCTCTGTATTAACTAGTCTGCCTACTTTTCGCATTTCATTTGACCCATCAGTTATGATGGTAACAATGTATTTTCCTAGAGAAACATCAAACTCAGCGAAACGCTCTTTTAATATATCTAGGTAGTTTGCAACTGTCATTGATATCCTTACTCGCACCAAGCTATAGTAAGAATTCACTAAGTAGATGTGAATACTTGTGTAGCGCCTATTTGTTGTCGAGGTCCACTCATCAAACGTCAAACTGAACCGTTCATCTGAGATACTAGCCTGTCTTATCTCATTTTTTATTATTTTTTTTATCCTGCTTGCATAGCCCACAGCCTTTTTTTGATTGCTAATGAGAATTTTGGTAAATCTGTGTATGCATTCGCTAGTATTAATTTCCTCAAATCATTCGAAGTAACGAATGCACTAAATGCGAAACAGTCCATACTTATTTATTTACAAACCCCTTTGTATTCTCTTGTTAACTGTTACATCGGTTTGTTTTGCTCTATTCTTCACGCATTTTGATGTGAACGTGCATGCTAATTGCTTTCTCATAAATATGGATTCTATTTGCTCTTTTCGAGTCTTGCCGTAATTTGATTGCCGATTATGCTTGACTCCCGGCCCCGGAATCCAGGCAAATTTCAAATCTCGGGATTAGAACTCATCAATCCCGGGATTTTCGGGACCAGAAATTAGCCGGGATCCCGGGATTGGATTCGCTAATTACAACATGCTTGAATTGCTTCAGTGATTGATATGTGCTTTCTCAAATCTCAAATAAATATATTTCTTCAAATAAGTTTATATTTGATTGCTGATTGGGTTCAAATAATACTTCAATTATTCGAAAATGAATAGATTTAAAAGCTCAAAACTTCTCCGGAACGCATCAAAAACATTCAAACTATCAGTTGAAGACCTTTCATCATGAGTGATTTCGTGATTTACGGAAAGTTTCCCGCATACTGTTTTCAAAGAGCAGAAGACCAATATCGTGCAAATATTTCCAGAGTGCTCAAATGCCTTTATGCAATTGTTTATCAGATCATGTGCTGCACCCAGAAATTTTCCAAATGTGATACCACCTTTCTTCACGAAGAACAGCTATCTGTTGGAAAAGCATCAAAACTCGAACCATACCTTTCAATTCATTCGATGATTCCACGAAATGTTGGAACACTCGTTTCTTCTATCATCAATTACTCTTCTAACGTTTGACCTGGAGTACGTTTCCCGACTGCCGGCTGCATGTCACGATTCCCATTTGCATAATGGAAAGAAATCCGTAATAACTCTATTGAAGCGCTCCCGCGCACCTACTCGAAACCGATCTGTTTACGATCATTAAGCGTAATAGATCTTCTAGACTTTTACGAAAGTATAAGGTAATTTTAGCTCACGGTGAACTCAAAGTGCTTGAAATGCCATTACAGGGATGCGGACTGCAATCAAAAAGCCATAATTATGTTTATTATAATTGTAGCGGCTGCTAGAGAAAATATTCCGACTCTTGGCGCATAAAGGTTTATTACGAGAAGGCATTCGCGAGACATTTGATAGGGAAGGGAATTCGATGGATTTTTTGCAGTACGTAGTACTGAAGGAATTGGTATTCTTTCGTGCACAAAGTGAAATATGAGAAAGGGTTTGAAATTGACAGAAACTAACATTAAAAGGTGATTACGTTTTGATGTCTCTATCCAGATCAAATAATTTTGAGGCACTTACAAGCAAAACAGTAACAGTAAGTACATTTATTACGACAATGACCCGTCTCAAATGCTTTCAAATTGTTGATTGGAGTATTGATATACTGTGGGCTTTTATCTTTATTCAGAATGATTTTGTATACACAGGCATTTTTCAGAACTAATAAAAATAAGCAAGACACATTCTAATTACTTCTTTTCGTAGATAGAAGTTATTGATAGGTTTTTGAAAATATAAAACTGTTATATGATCATTTTCTTTGGACTTTCCGCAGCAGTGCCTAATTTGTCATATTAAAGTTGTATGTAGATAGAAATAATGTTAGAACTAATTAATTAGGCCAGATTGTCCTCCAAATAAAATTAAAATCTGATGAGATGCATTTTACTGAAAAAATGAATGAAGCTTGGACATCATGAGTAACATATACACTCTTAAAAGTGGGTCTGTAATTAATACTTTGATAATAGGAAATACAGTCGAACTTCGATAACTCAAACCTCGATAACTTAAATTTTCGATAACTCGAACAAATTTTAGTGGCAACAGCGCCAAAGTCAACAACTGCATACATTTTTTCCTTGATAAGTCAAACTTCGATATCTCGAATTTTTTGATAACTCAAATAAAAAATAAGGCAACAACCTTCGACCAGTCGTATTTTTCGGGGAATCACCAATTTACTGTAGATGAAATAGCGTTCTGGTAACAGTCTTCTACCGCGTTTGCTGCGATAAACTTCCGTCGTGTTTTCTAGCAAATTCGATTTATTCTAGTTTTGAGTGATATATGTCAACGACTTACATGTTTTGGTCATAATTTTGTATTTTAAGATATGACATCAAAGCAAAAATTAAAGTATTTGTCTTTAGAAGATAAATTTAAGCTAATAAACGAGTCAGAAAGTGATGCAAATAAAAAAATATAGACTTGGCAGCTAAATATGAAGTATCGACTAGTACTGTTTCTTCTATTTTGAAAAATAAGGAAAAAAAATAGAAATGCTATAGAAAGTGGCTCATATAATGAAACACGATTGGGGGAAACCCATGTAAGAAAGTTTGGATAAAGCCATTTTTAAGTGGTTTGAAGCAGCCAGAAACGAGAACTTGCATATATTCGGGTGACTAATTAAAGAAAAGGCTTCAGACTTCGCAAAGTTATTGGGGGAGTCAGATTTAAAGGCAAGCACTGGTTGTTTGGATAATTGGAAGCGAAGGTAAGATAATGGAAATTATTTTCCAGAAAAAAATGTATTATTGCTATGCGTTGTTTCATAAATGATATTTGTTATAAGAATATGTGCGGTGAGAGTAATGACGTATCGGATGAAGATTGCGAGAAATGGAAACGTACTGTTTTACCAAAATTATTGGAAAAGTATGAAATGCGCAATGTATTCATTGCGGATGAAACGGGTTTGTTTTTTAGATGCTTACTTTAATAACACTTTAACCTTCAAGAACGAAAAGTGTCAGGGAGGAAGCACAGCAAGGAGAGAGTCACGTTACTGTTGGGGGCCAATATGGACGGATCGGAAAAACTTAAAATTTTGCTAACAGGAAAAAGTAAGAGCCCCCGGTGCTTTCGAGGAGCTGATTGGCTACCAGTTGATTATAAATCAAATACGAAGGACAGGCCAATACTTTGAGGAATGGCTTTTGAATTTAGATTAAATGTTTTCACAAGCGGGAAGAAAAATTCTCTTACTCATTGATAATTGTCCGGCTCATCCTCAAAATATTCAATGCAAGTTACGGTCAATTAAACTTGCATTGTTCCCACCAGACATAACATCAAAAATACAACCGCTCGATCAAGGAATAATACAGAACTTAAAATGCAATTATCGTCAAAGAATCTTGAAGAAAATCATAAAAGACATGGAATCGCATACGAAACGTGTTAATACATTGAAGGACTGTATAGATGAGGTGACCAAATCGTAGAAGGTTGATGTTAAGTCTGAGACCATGTCTAATTGTTTTCGCAAAGCGGGATTTGGTCTACACTCTGTATGGGAGGCTGATGACGATATGCCATTACATTTCTTGAGAGAAAACCGAAACGCTACGGAAGCTGATATTCGAATCTTGGAATCTGAATTCCAGACTTGGATGCATATAACAAATCAATCGGAAAATGAAGACTTTTTCCGCGACTATTTACAAATTGATGAAGATCTAACAACGACAGCATTTCCAATTGATAACGACGTAATCGAGGATATTCGTACGGAATTTGTAGAGACGTTTACCAACGAGCCTGCGAGCGATGAGGAGGACATAGAATGCGAGATTGTTTAAAAACCGACGAAGAAATCACTTGAAGACTCTTTAAAAGTTTTGTATTTGTATTTACAAACAAATAAACATACGACAACAGCAGTTTATAACGCCCTAACTGGTATTGAAACCTTTTTTGACAATTGGAACAAAAATATGGAACATCAATCACAGATTACAGAATATTTTAAGGAAGTTTAAATGATCAAATCATTAAATGCCTTTCTAACATATTAATTGTGTTTTATTTCTTACATTCAAGCTATTGAATGTGTAATTCGATAACTTGAAATCGCGATAATTCGGATTATTTTAGTGGCAGATGGTGGTTTGAGCTATCGAAATTTAACTGTATATTCATTTTTTCGTATAAAATAAAGAATCACAAACTTGTTTTACACATTTGATGTCCATTTTTTGCTTTCACGTCATATTAGCTGAATAATACACAGTTTTTTTTGCAAATTGAAGCAAAAAGAGTGTAAATTTACTAGTTTGCTATTCACCTTTGCGTCAAAGTTATAAAATCGCATTATTTTTTAGGGTAAAATTACACGATTTGGTCGTAAAAAAATATTCTTTTTACGCACTTTTGTAAATTTACATCTTTAATAGTAACCAGTTTCTAACTATTATAAGGGTAAAATTCAACCAAAATTTTTTGAGTGTAGAACATTATTTTATTTAGGCAGCCATCACGATTTTCATACAAATATTGCTTTTTCATTCTTTTGTTGAAATCGTGAGCCACTTTCTCATATTTCAACCTATATCGTCTATGCTCCGAATACATCGTTTTACATTACATGAAATCACGTGAACTTGGTTGCTAAATGTTTTATTTTCGCTCGGAAAGTTGATGTTTGAATAACAGTGGCACAATGAACCATCTATCGAAGCCTAACAATATTTTTATATTTATTTGTTGATATTTTGAGCGATGGCAACAAAATGCACCGGTGAAAATCACTAAATCGGTTAAAATATTTGGTTAACATATTTTTCAGGTTCAAAATTATATGTGAGCGTCGAACAAAGAAAATTTTAGTTGCAGCATAATTCGTCAGTTGGAAGAAAACTGCCATTTCAAACTCAGTTCAGGTATTTGCTACAATCAACTTCAGTACATATTGTTATTTTTTATTGAAGCTTCTTTAAGTTTTGAAGTTGAAAAATTTAAATTAATTCTTTTTTGTTGATCTACATTATAAAGTACAGAAAATTAACACTATTTACATACAAAAAAGTCAAATTAAGTAACATTTTTGTTATTTAAGTACACTGTAAGTACATTTTTACTGAGGCCACATTAAATGGGAGCTCAACTTAACATAGAGTTTTATAAACACGCCAGTATTTTAGATTTAGCGGCTTAAGTTATTTTCTCTGGTGGCTCCTATAGTTTGCTTTTTTTGTTTATAACGTGCTTTTTAAATGATATACTCATCTTAAAAATATATTTTAGCATTGCCTTATTAGAAAAAATAAAACTAGTTAAACTTAAAATTCAACTTAGTTCTTAAATCTAGCCTCCAATAATCGCCAAGATACCTTGTCCTAAAGCACAACATTAATTTTTTCAAACAGAACATCTAAATCAGTCACTTGCCAGTGCACCTGACACATATAGCGTGGAATACAATAAAGATGACATTGAATTCACAATTCACTACATTCACACAGCCAAAGACAATTTTTTAAAATTTTTAGTTGTGATAGCTACTGACCTAATTTTCAGATCATTAAGATGTTCGCTTTGATTTATAGAATAGTAGGCCTTAGTTAGTTTTGGTTAATATGTTGGCAACTCTCCTGAATTTGTTTCACCTTTAAGGAAAAAATACCAATAGTTCTTGTCCTTCCGAAACAAAATTTTCAAAATAGCTCTTCGCACAAGAACAATTCTGAGGCATCTGAGGTAGTTTTGGGGTCAAAAGTTTCAACATATTCTAAGTAAAATAAAGAAATCATAAATATGCTATTACAAAAATGTAATTTGAAAAATCAAAATAAAATATGTTTTTTATGCTTTATGCATAAAATATGTGTTCCACAAACTTGTGCAAACAACGCAGAAAAATATTCTATCTGAAAAGGAATAATTGAGGTGTGTAGCAGATGAAAAAATATCCCTAGTTCCTTATCCAATTTTTTTACAGCAAATAAATTTAAAAGGTAAAACAATATCTGCAATAAATTTTTCTTAACAATGTTCATTCAATTTCTTTTAACTATTCAAAATTTTATTTAATCCTCTTAACGTTATTGATCTACTCCATGTATTTTACAACAAATAATTTTTAAAATGGTACGAGATGCAAAGTACCGTTCGTATACGGTATGCTGATGGCTTATTTAACATACGTACACACCATACGAGACGGTAATTTCCGGTGCACCTTACAATTGTAGTATTAATTGCACAATTTAATCAATTTAAGACACGTGTTTTATTCTTAATCCACTTCACTGCACGTGTTAATTCTAAGCACGTTTGTTATATGTTATTAGAGCTGGAACTTGAATATTGTATGAAAATAGCCTAATCGGCATTTATTCACACTTGTACGAAGCTCCAAAGAAAGAGAAAGGAGAAGAGAAAAAGGAGACAACAACTAGCATATCCTAAGCAAGATACCTGTGAATGTCGCAATAGAAGGATTGTAGAGTTCGCTCTGCCTTCTATTGGGTTTCAATAATCTAAAGTAACTGGAGAAATTTCTCCATCCATACACTCAGAAACATTTCATCACTTAACATTTTTTTAGAATCACTTTAAATCAAAAGTTGAAACACTTTTAAATCAAAAGGGAATCTTATTTGAATTCCACTTTATTATAAAAATTTTATTTTCAAATCAAAATGTTTCATAATTGAATGAAAAATAAAACATTAAAACAAGCAAGACTCACTTTGATACAACGTTGACTCACTTTGATACAGCGTTATTGAAATGAAGTGAGATTATTTGAATTAAAAAGAAACGTATATGGCGCCAAATCATATTTGAACATTTTTGATTCAAAAATTGTCAAAATGTAAATTTACGCGCTTATAAATTTACGTTGAACAAATTTTCTTCAGCAACAAAAAGGCTATGAATAACTACTAAGTAGAGAAATATTAATAATATTTTCTATGTTCAGAAAACTTAGTCGAACTTATTTTTTTCTATGAAATGGAAAATATTGTCTCTCTATTTTGCTAGCAATCAGCGTCATATATGTAGTTAACTGAGGATAAATTGAATAAATGGAAGCATATATTTCAATGTAAACAGAGAATGCAGTTCTTTGATTTTGGGTGTCTAGTGTAAAGGTAAAAGTGAAAATTACCTTATGCTACTTCGCAATTCCATTACACATAAACAGTTAGATTTATGAAACCAACTAGTCTATGGTACACTACTTTTTGTAGCATATTTTCATTTGAACAAATTATCAATGATTTTTGTAGCGTTCTTTTATCCACATTTAAGAGTGTATTTCTTGAATAAAATAGCACTACAAAAGTCATTGTTCAAAATGCATTAAATGAATCTTTTCATTTATCAAATAAATACAATAGCTTAACACGATTAGCACTCCAAGCATTATTTTCCCTGTTAATACTTTGAGCTATTAGAAGCTGGACCATTCAAAGCAAACAATTGGCTCATTTGTCTTCCGCCTCTATTCAGCAAACCGATTTGCATAGTCAAAATAGTTGGTCTAAGAAACTGAAATAAATACTATTTAAACAAATTCACACTTCAAATGGTTTGTTTTTTTAAATTTATAGCACTTTATCTGCAAACTGAAGTCATTATGATTTATTAAACCATTTAAACTTAGCATTTGTAAGCACTTTATTGGTGTATTTTTTCCATGTTTAGATAAAGCATACTTTCTATGTGATAAAACACTTTGAAAAACAAACTCGTTGCTCTTAATGAGTAAAACAGCACAGATAAATGTGTCCATTGATCATCCGATTAGATCGTGAGAAATTATAGAAGAAGACTTGAGACTACTCTGATTATATCTTAATCGCCTGCAAACTTAATGCAATGAATCAAGTTACCGGCTTAAGTCTTTCGTTTTTAATTGGCCGAACATTTGAAATGAGTTTGGGTTCTGTAGAACAATGGAATATATATCGATTGTAAGCAATGCAAAAGATCAAGGATAAATAGTGTGCATCAGGTGCATTTCATTTGAATATTTAATCTTTTCAGTCAGTACGCGGCTGGTTATACCGAATATAAAATTGATCGAGGCTATGCAATTTGAGCAACTGAGGAAATAACTACGTTCAGTCTAATTTCCGGAAATGTATTTTAAATTCACTAGAAAATTTATTTTTCATTGATGTCAGGTAAAGTCATGGCTGAAACCATCAGACAGAATTTAATGGACGTTTTTATTGAAGGTAATATCATTTCTTTGGAAATATTTGACCAATAAATCAATCGAGCTAAGCTATTAAGTAAACCTAATGTACCCTTGTGAATTTTAAATAATTTAAAAACAGATTTAATACAGACAAAATATTTTATGTTCTAATATAATGTTCTATTTTCTAGATTCTTAGATTTTTCTCAGGCAAGGTTTTTTTTTTGTTTTGATGTAAATTAATTATGTTTTGTAAGTTTCATATTTTAAATTTTCACATTGAAATTGATGATTTCCGGTCTAATAAAATTTGATATGATTACTAAGCTCAATCATTTTGACACACAGAACACAAAGCATCCGGAATCATCATAAATTTCAAAATATTTGTTTAAATGTGCCGCTCGATGAAGATTAAGTGTTACACAAACAGCAAGGATGAAAATGGTTTGAAAAAAATCATTTTGAATAACACATCAATTAAAAGAAGCCGATGAAGAATAAGTTACCGATGTGAAACTGTTGGTTTAAGAAACACTGTTTGTCACAGTTTCGAAAAACTATTCATCCCTTTTTTGAAGTCAAACTGTTTTTTAAAAACTGTTTTCCGTTTGGTAGCCTTTCACTATAATTTACACCTCCTCAAAGCTAGTTTATTGAATGGCATATGTTCTTTAATGTGAAACAGTGAAACTCTTTTGAAAACCAGGATAAAGGGACAACAACGGGCACTGTGAAGCGGGACAACAACTTATGAAAGCTGGCACACTTCTGAAACGATGGTTTCAGTTGAACTGACTATCATGCAAAAATATTTACAGAATGCTGCGAAGTTTTGGCTTGAAGAACCTGCCTGTACAAACAGTAAACAATTGAGGAAATCATTTGAAATCGTTCGTACTAGGGAACTTCCCGATTTGGAAAGGGGGTCGTTTTGCATAGCGGTGACTACCTTAAATGGACACTGTCTGTTGAGCAAGCATGCAGTGTGGCTGGGTGCCTCTTACAAAGACTTCTGCCGGAGCTGTAGATGCAAAGAAGAAGAAGAAGCATATCTTCATCTCCTTTGTGAATGTCCAGCCATCACTGAGAGAAGCATAAAGTCCCTGGCTCATACTGACTTAAATGCCTGACCAAAGTAGCTTCACCCAGTACATCAAGAACTCAGTATGGCTGTAGAAATGATAGGAGCTGGGCACTTTGCAAAGCAGTATCACAATGGGCATTTGTGTGTCTAAGTATGCCTTCTCCGGATTCTATCTGAAGTACGCACCCGTGGAATCTGACATAGCCTAATTCTGGAGAACGTTCAAAATGTTTGATTTCCTGTTAGTTTTTTCATAGTCATTTATAAAAGTAGAATCATTATGAAAACGGAATTGATTTTCATACACTGCCATACTGAATTGTGCCTTATTCATCTGGGTACTCAATTAGAATATATTCAAGTGCAAGAAATGAACACTATGTTGCTGGCTTAGCTGACATATAGGCATATACGCAATCGTCAATCTAATACAAACCATCGTGTTGCTAAAACATGAATAGAGCACTTGTAATTTTCAAAAATATTTTATGAAATAAAAAACAAAGAACATACTCGCAATTAGGATCAAGGTATATGCATCATCCATTTTCAAAATTTTCCCCCACAATCAAACTTTTAAACCTACATCTCAATTACAAGTGGTCGCTCTAGCGCCTGTGACATAGTTTCGACTACAATTGAAAAGGCCTCATGGTGTATCCAGCAACAGCCTTTCAAAGCTAGAACCTAATGGCTTAGTTAGTACAACTGTCTCAAAAGCGCTGATGTGTATTTTGCACTTTACTATTCCAGAGAAGGAAAGTTCAGTCCAAACAGCCATCGAAGGCCCCGGACTTTTTTGCGAATTGAAGTATGTCCTTCAGTCTCTGCTCTACTACATGTGAGAGATCCACCAGCCAGAGCTCACCGAAGCAGCGCTGTCTGGTTCTCCCCAGTGACGGGCAGTGGCACAGAAGGTGTTCGATTGTTTCTGAGACTCCCGGTTCTTGACACTTCCTACGGGTGTCAGTGGTTAGGAATCCCATTTTCATGGCATGAGCTAGCCGGTAATGATGCCCACCAGCCGTTTGCAGTCAGTTTACGTTGTACTTCCGTATTATGAAATACTTTTCCCACTCTATGAAGTCCTATAGTAGCCATGGCCTGATAGAAATTGGACCAGGTAGAAATCAGTTCCACAGTGGTCATGACGAAGCCAATGTGCCAATGTTTTATAGCGCGAATCAGCCTAGTCGTCGACGCTCCTGTTGTGCTCTTAGCACAGCGTTTCTTCCAAAGCTCAAGCGTTCACGCTCGTGATTGCGTGTTTGCTAGCTCTCTACCCACTTGTAAGCTACTCAGAAAGATTTCCCTGCGCTGGTTCGCCAATAAATCGATTGGGATTGCCCATAGCCAACACGGCCATAGTAGGGGTAATCCCAGAGTTTTTGGTCTTGGCTACGAAGTACCATCACGGGTATTACGGTTGGTATTGTTCTTTTCATGATAATATCAATTTTCATGATCGCCAGATTTTTTTTTCCCTAGTGTAGATGGCAAAAAAAAATCTGCTTATCAGATCCCCGGGTGACCTTTCACCACGGGGTATGTGAGGTTTGACTCACTAAAAAAAAAGGACCATCTACAAGCCCACGAAGTTCCGAGTCGGGACCCGCCTAAGCACTGCTTTGACCCGGGCGTGCTGACTCACCCATTGGTAACCACGGACTTCAAGACCTACCACAGCTTATGGGTCGGTAAGACAACCCTCCTCCCGCTTTATGCGCAGCACTTTCTCAACGTATGTTGAGACTGCGCGCCAGTTCTCCTCGTTTCGCAGCATTGCATCCACGATCGTCTCAGGCGCTACCAGGCCGATCGTGGACTCAATGGTACGCCTCAAACTTGCGAAGCGACTGCACATAAAGAATGTGTGCTGAGCATCATCGAGCTCAGTCACACAGTACCGGCAGTACGGTGTGACCACCTTACCCATTCTGTTCAGGTATTTCCTGAAGTAACCGTGCCCTGTCAAAAATTGACAAAGGTAAAAGTTTACCTCTCCGTGGCTCCGGTTAAGCCAAGGCTCAATAAGACCAATTAGCTTAGCCGTCCAGCGTCCTTGATCACTTTCACTCCAACGTTGTTGCCAAAGTTGGAGGGTCAGTGTACGCGCGTGCGTCAAAGCCTCCGTTCTGTCCAGCTCTGAGCGATAGGGGTACCCTTCCTTGCGCTCTCGCGCTAGCAGATCGATCGGGATTACTCCCGATACAACCATCACAGCCTCTTCCGAGACCGTGCGGTAGCTACAGGCAATTCGCAGGGCACCGCTGCGCTGGACACTGGCAATGCGCTTTCGGAACTTCCTAGTTCGAAGCGCATCTCCCCAAATTTCGGCGCCATATAGCAAGATGGAATTGGTCGTCTCCATCAGCAGTCTCCGTCTCGTCTCACTGGGTCCGCCAACGTTGGCCATTAGCCTACTCAGCGAAGTGACGACTACTAGAGCCCTATCACGATCGCCAGATGGAGACTATGGTTTTCCATCCAGCCTTCAACATTTCTCACTACTTGATTAGGTTTGAGCTGAGCAAAATGGAGATTTCTAAAGATAATGCCAGCTGCTACATCATCAACGTAACCAAAAGCACATATTCAGGCATTTTAAGGCGCAGGAAACCGTCATATGCTGCATTTTACAGATCTGAACCGGGAATGGACCCTTGTGCTACTCTGACAGTTATATTTTTTCGAATATTTCCCTGATGGCCTGATTACATGCAGCTTTGGGCTGCTCTATTGCATCGATTACTTCCTCGATGGCACTTATTATTGAGTGGCCACTACGGAACAGATATTTATTCTTCGAAAGGCGACCAGCCCTTCATATTACTGCTTACAGTCATGGCTTCAGCAAGCCTCGCAGCGGTTTCCTTCCTTTCCTTTGGAATCAAAGTAAATCCCACCTCTTTTCAGCGTGATGGAAAGACACCTGCCAAAAAACAGGGTCAAGGACATTTTGGTTCTTAGTTTTGAGAGCTGGGCTTCAAAGTTTTTCCAAAGAAACAAAGTTGCCTGTGCAAACGTGCTATGATTCACTCTAAAGTAAATTTTCTCGCAGCAACCCGTCTCGGATGTAGAGGTTCCAATTGGCAGAAATTTCATTGAAGACCAAAATAATCGAGTCTGCTGTGGTTAGTTCCTCCTCGACTATTTTAACTACTAATTTAAGTTCGGTACTGGGTTAGCTCAAAGCCTGATAAATGATCATAATGGGATTTGAACCAAGTATCACACACGCTAGTGGCCATTATTTTCCCACTTGAATATATATTTATCTAATAGCTTAATCAATGCAAATACGGAAAACTTTTCTCTCATAAAACTTCACATCTGCAGCTCTTACTTTTGAAACAAAATTCTAATTTGTCAGAATTGAAAATTTTATGTGTAGTTTGTTCTGGCATTCTCTTTAAGGCTAAATTTTGAATGATAGTCTTAACATTTCTTACGACCCGATCAACATTGACATAAACCAAAAACCATAACAAATTTAAATTCAAAATACAAATACTTAAAAAACAGTTAATTTATGAAAATTTTATGATGCAATGCAAAAAAAAATTAGACGGACGTCGTCTTTCCGAATGTTTTTACTCTCAAAGATTTTACTACTGAGAAAAAACAAAGGAAGTCAATTCATTTTCAATTTCCATACCTACAATGCAAATATCGTTCCTAGCTAGTTTATCGAAAAATCAAATGCCGATACCAGCACGACCAGAATAACCTGAACAAATATTCCGAAACTGCATGGATTTGATATCAGTGTCAGCCATTCACACCCACAAATAAACCGGCTAATTGATTGTCTGTCAGCTTCTTGTTTCGTGGAAAAGTTTTTTCTGGCAACATAAAGTCTCTGTATTTTCTAATATTTTGAAAACCAATATGCACATGCTCCAATATATAAGTTTTTAGCCTTGCTTCAATCAAACTATAAAGCAAGGTCAAACAAGCTGTTTAGCTTTGATTGGCTTTGAGCGTAAACTAACTGAGAAACAATTGAAATGTGTGCTCGACATACGCTCTCCGACGGTGCATTGGTTTTGAAAGTATGAAATATTATTTTGAAATTAGACAAATTCCGAACAGACCATGATACCTAACATATCTTTTCTCCGATCCTATGTTTGCGGTCACTTTCTTCGTGACGTTACACAATCACGCCCTCAGCGTGCGACCAAATGCTTCCGATCTACTAATTAATAATGTGTTACCTTCGATGATACACGCTGATTCATCTATAGCAGAAGAGTGAAAATATTACGGTTTCAGCCGAGTCTGTACAAAAATATGCAACGAATAGTTCAGGCTATTATATAAAAACCCTCGGAACATTGAATGCTTCGGGAGGGAAACCGCAATTAATTGATTTTCAAATTGAAATGGTTTTCACAATTCAGCGGTTTAACGAATTTCGAGAAAATTGAGTTAATTGCAACTGAATTCTAGTGAGATGAACACATTAAGTGCACGGTGTACTCGTATGTATGTTCAAATGACCATGCAAACATATCTGTTAAAATAATCTGCTATTCACTGATATTCAAGTGTTTGCTGGTTTCATATATTTTATGATGGATTCCGTGGCAGAGCAGGTGAGAAATGACTGAATCCATCCCAGGCTCGCTTCAACGTTTTTTTTTTGCAAATAACATTGAGTACTTTCATATTCGAAGATTTATGAACTTGAAATGAAAAAGAAAATCTCTCGAATTTTATTAAACTCTTTTTTCGCTACTGTGCATGATTAAATGATAACTGTATTTGCAGCTCAATGTACGATGCATGTAGATCTTACATAAGGTGGACGAAGGTAAAAGTAGTGAGTTATTTGTGAAATAAATTAACATGTGAATGCATCTGGTTCCACCGGGTATTCGCCATCAACTACTTCCTGAATATGATCCGTTATTAAATATTGGGGTAATACATGAAATATAATTACTTTAGAAATAATGTTTGTCCAAACAACGATATTAATAGAGAAAAGTGTATAAAGCAATGTATGCCGTTGACAACATGTTCCCAATGCTCATAGAAGCTATCGCCGATTTGTATGTGGTGTACAGCTATAGGGGCATTCCACGTGAAGCGGACAGGTAAAAAATTTTGATGTTTCCGATTTTAGTAATATTTGATTATGTTATACCTATATATGTCCTCGATCCAGAAACAATATGTTTTTACAATATGAAATCTGGTTAACGAGCTAGAGATCCTTAAAAATTTGACTTTTTGGCAGGTATGCGCTATTTAGAATCCTTTTATCCAGTATTGAAAAGTTACAATAAAATAAATAAAAAACTTGAGCTTATATATAAGCTTTTTTTTAATAAGCTTTTGGAATGCATTTTTGGATATTCAAAAACATTTTTTTTTTAAATATCTATATTTAAATTTTTGAAAGTTGAATTTTATTAAGTTAGAACATTTAATTTTTTTTATTTTTTTTTAAGTAGCTAACAGTGAATAGATAATTCCTGCTAAATTTTATAATGGGCGTAGAAGTCGTTAAGGAGCTAGAGAAGTTACAGTTTCAAAACAGGCGTCGGCCGCTCCTTTTCGAAAGTGTAACTGGTCTAGCTCCTTAACGACTTCTACGGCCATTATGGAACTAAGCAAGGATTATCTATTCACTATAATCTATTTGTAGAAAAAAACTAAAAAAAGTTGAAATTAAATGGTCTAACTTAATGAAACTCAACTTTCAAAAATTTCAATATATATACAGTAAGAACTCGTTATAAGCAACACTCGTTAATGGCAACTACTCGATATAAGCAGGGCATTATTTTCAACATTGATGATTCTATATAGGCAATGGGAAAAAAGTTTTAACTTGAGATAAGCAACTGGATATTGGATTCACTAAGCAAACTACAAAATGTGATTCCAAATAAGTAGATATGCATTAAAAAAATATAAAAAAAGTCCAATGTTCCGTTTGGTGTCATTTGCTTCCTGGAATTACGCATTTTTCTATTCTTCACTTAAAAGAAAGCACGTCTGTTTGCAAGTGCAGGCAGTTTTCGTTAGTTTCGTTGCGGTTCGTGCATGTTTTTGATTCTGCTAGAGTGGAAATGAAATTATTATTTGAAACCATTTAGCAAGGTATGTATACATGTATCGTTAGATTAAGAATAACTGATAGTGTTATTCATGATTAAGGTAATCATGGCTCCTAAAAGGCGAATCGTGTTATCTATAAAAAGAAAACAAAATAGAAATCCTAGATTCCGTTCGTTGATTTGAATCATACGAACCAATTGCTGAAAAATACAATATTCACAAAACCACAATATCTAAAATTCTAGTTTTCGTTGAATAAACTGAATCAAAAATTCGACATAAACGGAAGCTACGTCAACTTGAATTTCTGCAAATGGAGGCACAACTATTTGAGTGGTTCATGCCACACCGGTAAAATATTAAAGAAAAAAGCTGTTCAGATCTACAATTTGAACCCTGAGAAAGAGGAAGGATATAACGCCAGCAATGGTTGATTTGCGAATTTTAAAAAACGTCGGGAAATACGACTATTAAAAGTGAGCGGAGAAAAGTTGTTCTCCAATACTGATGCCGTGGAATGGTTCAAAAAAAAATTTCTAAACTTCATACGCTAATCTCAACTTACAGTTGGTAATCTAAAACCTAAAACATCTAAGATGGCAGTTGATTACAAAAGCAATAAGTCAGCATGGATAACGTCTTTCATATGCGTGCTATGGTTTCATGAAGTATTTGTTCCGGAAGTTCGAAATTATCTTTGATCGAAATATCTTTCAACACATGCGGTATTATTAATCGACAATGCTCCTTGCCATGCAAAAACAATAAGCAGCGACGATGATCTCATATCAGTAATGTGATTTTGACCAAATCGTACTCCTTTACTTCAGCCAATGGATCAGAACGCCGTTCGTTTCACTAAGAAATCCTACAAAGAATATTTACTGACTCATTTGATTAGGATTGAAACTACCGGAAATGATTTCAAGAAGGTAACGCTGAAGAACGCAATCTATTCCTTATCCAAAGCGTGGCGCGATTTGGGAACCAACCGCATAACAATTTTTTCCAAAAACTAATAAAAGTGAATGATGAAAATTGGAATGAAGAAGATAATATTCCTCTGTCTAACCTTCAACACGACCTTGCTGCAGAAACTCTTCGACCCCAACATTTACTCATACAAGCAACAAATACCGTTTGTGATGCATACGAGATGAACGATTAGTTTTCTGAAAACAATGCAAATTATTCTAACAAAAATGCTGAAACTATCGAAATCACTGATTCCGAAAGTACCGAAGGATTTGAAAATTTAGATTCGAAGGCGACTGTAACCTTCAATCAATTTTTAAAAAGCGTTGAACTTGTGGTTAGCTGCTCTGAAGAAAATTCTTATCCACTAAGTGCAATTTTAATGGGAAATTCATAAAGCAGAAAACAATTAGGGAACATGAGAGAAACAAACTGAGCCAAGCTAAAATAACTTCATACTTTTCAAAAAACTAACTTTATACGGTAATATATCTAGATTTCTTAACAATGCTTTATACTCTTCTCAAATTATATATTTTTTAAAGTAATTACTTATAGACGCGTTATATGCGCCTCTTAATTGCTACAAAAACCAAGCATATTTCCAAATTTTCTATACATGATATAGGCAAAACCTCGAAATCGGCAGCTAGGCTGACATTAATTAGTTGCCGATAACGAGTTTCTACTGTATTTAAAAAAAATGTTTTTTGAATATCCAAAAATGCATTTCAAATGCTCATTAAATTAAGTATAAGCTCAAGTTTTTTATTTATTTTATTGTAACTATTTAATATTGGATAAAGGGGGCCCGGTAGCTCTGTTCACTAAGGCGTCAGGCCGAAAAGCGGCATGCTACGAGGCCTGCGGGTTCGAATCCCGTCAGTGCCATGGCTGTAAGTGTGAATGCGTGTGATTCTCTATGAGGGTGGCAAATGGGCCAAAACTTGCAGCCTAATGCAGCATTCCCGACAGCCCTCTTCACTAACCTAACCTAACCTAATATTGGACAAAATGATTCTAAATAGCGAATACCTGCCAAAAAAATTGAATTTTTAAGGACCTCTAGAACCAGACTTTGTATTTTAATAACATTTTGTATCTGGATCCAGGACATAATAGGTATAACATAATGAAATGCTACTAAACTCGGAAACATCAAAAATTTTTTACCTGTCCGCTTCACGTGGAATGCCCCTATAATTTCAATTTATGCCCAAGCAAAATAAAAGAAGGAAATCGACTTGATCGATTTCATCAAAGTTATCTCGTTTTTCTGTTTTGCTAAAAATTTCGAACCTACGAAACACTGCAGAAAAACATGATTGCCAACAGTGTAATTTTCTGATTTCCAAACATAAATGTAGATATATTTATTTCCGTAAACATATTTGGTAATATATATTAGTTTTTACTGGTCAAAATATAATGTAGCCAAAGAAAATGTAATTCCTGTTTATATGTTTCAACTTTGCCTTCATCAAGGCTTCTTGGGGTGCAACGGCTTTGGTTCTTCTATTGCACAGATTTTGTTTACAGTCTTTGACTTTGAGATTGCTCCATGAAAAGATTTTACACAACGGCAAATAGTAGTTAAGCTCTTTGCATGGTTTGAAAGTATTTGCCGAACAACTTGAATGTGAGTTCTTATATATAGACTGCAGTCTAACTTTGTTTAAACCATGTTTCTTCCAAGCTGGCAAAATTTTAATAAACGGAGCTAATTTACCTTTAACGTGGATTTTACAGTCCACAGTATTTCTTAAGTGTGATAGCAGGAACCATTGCTTGGAGCTCATTTTCGAATCTTCACCACTCACACGAATGAAAGGCCCACCAAAACCTGATTCATCAGTAACCTCGTCTCTCTCGATGTGGAAGAGGTTGAAAAATCGTACATCTATTATGATGGAAGCTGTTTGAATTGAATTGAAAAATAATTTATTTCTAGTTGGTTTGTACATTCTTAACCCAACTTAAGTACTATTAACAATAAAAAAAAAACTCTAGCGCATCAGAACCGTTAGAAAACTGATTTTCGAAGAAATAGTCTGTGAATGACCAAAAAATGTGGAAAGACATAATTCACAGTTTTATAGTATCATACAAACCATTTCTTACCCAAAGTAACGAAAACCATTTTTGAACAGCATCTCCGATAACGTAAATGTTGAAAATGTTCAGTGCTGGTAACACATTCCCAACCAAGCAGCAATAAGTCTACCATAACAAGTTCATGTTTAAATCAACCTATCTTTTGCATTTCGTTTTCATACGAGGATTTCATCAAAAGTTTTAGCGATTAAACGATGTTTTACAACTATTACAACTTACATTAATTCCTTATATAATGGAAGCAT
Source organism: Nemotelus pantherinus (assembly GCA_963978885.1). Taxonomy (NCBI): domain Eukaryota; kingdom Metazoa; phylum Arthropoda; class Insecta; order Diptera; family Stratiomyidae; genus Nemotelus; species Nemotelus pantherinus. The sequence goes on from OZ022264.1 coordinate 217,972,078, forward strand.
TTGTTGGTGCAATATTTAGGAAAATGTCTGGTGCTGGCAACTCTGTGTTGGCAGTATAGCCAAACATATACCAAATCTGCTTCACGTTAAGATAAATCAACCCTCCGAATTTCGTTTTTACTGAATGACGGCGCAGGAAGCTATGAGGGTGAAAAGAATTTTAGGGCTACCACCCGCAATTGTTTTTTCAAATTTTCGAAACTTCAATATGCCCACATTGCGGCAACGAGGGAGCTAACCAAGGTCATCAGAAGAAGCAAATCTGCCAAATGGCAGGCTTTCTGTGAGGAAGTCAACTCGGACCCCTACAGAAATGGCTAAAAATTGATCATTCGTTGACTTGGCTGCATGCAGCCTAGCACTCTCATGGATGCGATATCCATGGAGCGTATCGTCCGCTGTTCCCGCTGCATTCGCTAAGGACTGATGATCTCATCATCGTGAACCAGGCAGATATTCCTCCCTTTACGGGTAAGGAGCTGAACAGTGCAGTGTCCAGGATGAAGAACCGAAAGGTTCCGGGCCCTGATGGGGTACCGGTCGAGGAGCTTAAAGTCGTGGCGGAGAGGCAACCACGTCTATCATTGGATTTGTATGGCACATGTTTAGCCGCAGGGGTCTTCCTGTCACGGTGGAAAGTAGCTCGACTGGTACTTGTAGATAAGGCTACCTGGGAAATCCATCAGCATATCGGCCACTGTGGATGCTGGACACTGTGGAAAGCTTCTCGAGGAGTTATTCAAGCCGCGGCTGCTCTCAGCAGTGAAATCTGCTGATGATATTTCCAGCAGAGAGCACTGCTTTCAAAAAGGGCATTCAACAATCGACGTCATCATAGAGGTTGTTGGGGCTAAAGCAAGAGCGGAAGAGGCATGTCATCAAGCCAGACCGGTCGTCTTGCTGGTAACGCCGGGTGTACAAAACGCTTTCAACCTGGAGAGGTGAACAAACATACTCCGGGCCCTTGAGCAGACGTTTCTTATCACTGGCTACTTGCTTGCCATGATGCGAGACAATCTCAGGGACCACTGGTTGCTCTACGACACCCAGGAAGGTGTCAAAAGAAGGCCTGTTATTTCAAGTGTGGCGTACGTTGATGAGCTGCGCCTGGAAATGCCTGGGGATGTGTTTTTAGTAGGTTACGCTGATGACGTCGCAGCGTCAATCACCTCCAGATCTGCTGAATTTGCTCAACTTAGATTTAGCCAAGTCATGAGGAGGGTGGATCGGTGGATAACCGAAACGGCCTCCAGCTGGCAGTCTCTAAAACGGAGATTGTTATGCTGACGATACCAACTATCATACCCATGACAGCTGGCTCCGCCGAGTTTCAAACCATCAAATCGGTCAGGTATCTAGGAGTGACCATGAACACCAAGCGGACATATTGGGATCGTATCCGCAGGGCTTGTGAAAGGGCTCTATTAGTTGTCACTTCACTGGGAGAGCTAACGGCCAACGTCGGTGGACGCAGTGAGACGCGATGGAGGCTGCTGATGGTAGCGATCGATTTCATCTTGCTATATGGAGCCGAAATTGAAGGTGATGCGCTCCGCATTGACAGTGTGCAGCGTAAGAGTGCCCTGCGTGTTGCCTGTAGCTACCACACAGTCTCAGAAGAGGCTGAAATGGTGGTATCGTGAGTAATCCCGATCAACCTACTAGCGCGAGAACGCAAAGATTCGCTCAGAGCTGGGCAGAACTGTACGCTTACACCGTCCTGCTGGAATTGAGTAACTGAGCTCGATGATACTCAGCATACATTCTTTATGTGCAGTCGATCGACGATTGGCCTGGTAACTCTTGATTTGATCGTGGATGCAATGCTTCAAAACGAGGAGAACCAGTGCGCTGTCTCAACATATGTTAAAAAAGTGATACGCAGGGTTGCCTTACCGACCCATGAACTGTGTTAGTTTCTGAAGTCCGTTGTTATCGATAGGTGAGTTAGCACGACCAGGATGAAGCAGTGCTTAGGTGGGTCCCGACTTGGAACTTCGTGGGCTTGTAGATGGTCCTTTTTTTAGTGAGTCAAACCTCACATACTCCGTGGTGATAGGTAACCCGGTGATCTGGTTAGCAGATTTTTTTTGGTCATCTACACTAGGGGAAAAAACCAAAACTAATATAAATGAAAATAATTAGGAAATATTCAGATTTAATTTTAGGACATTAATTCACAATGAATTTCGTTCATAACGATAACGTTCGGCAATAGAACTTAGGTAAAGATCAGTGCTGAAGAATCAACCGCTAGAGTGGCGAAAAGAAATATGTGTCTTAACACTCAAAAATATAATTTGTTCTATCAAAGCAGGTCGATTTTCTAATATAAGATTTCAAGATTAGATTTAAACTAATATACAACTGCTACAAAGTTAAAACAGGAGGCAGAATCACTCTTCGTGACTCCAAGAATCGCAGGATAAAAGGCGAATACTGAATACACAATAAGGGATTCTAAGCTTATAAAATCACCAGCGGGTGAGTTGGCGTTGTACAAATTCAAGTTCTGCAACTGCACCAAATATGAACAAAAATACTCTAGTACATTGCGGACGAAGGAAAAAAAGGATGTATAAAGCAGAAAGGCTAACAAAAGTTTTACGGGGTCTAGTGATGAAGTTCAGCTTATAGCACATTCGTGCTGAGACTAAATTTAACGATTTCGATCAGCTCATTGATTTGAGACCGAATTTACCACAAGTCTACCTGATTTTTTCCTTCGCTTTTAACATTCCAAATCACACCGAAATCGGGTGCTATTGCAACAGCTTTCACGCTAAATTAATGGGCCGCATATATTTTAATAACATCTCTCGCTCAAACTCTTAACTACGTCGGCAAGTGCGAACGGCTCACCTGATTTCGTTGTTAGCTTGAAATCTGAAATTAGAATCAAATATCACGCCGCAGTCCTTGAAATCATCAATAGCATTCAAAGGAGAGCTGAGATCAGAGTAGAAGGAAAGCACGGAACTGTATTGTTGGTTACGCTTATTTGATGGCGCTTCGGAACATTCAGATTTGGGGTATTTACAGCTTTCCAGCTACCTAAAATACTCAAGTCGTTTTGCAAAGGATACAATCCTTGGCGGTCTACAGCCAAAAGTCTACATTGATAATCGGGCTACAGTTGAGAAATTGGACGCCAACTTTGCTCCCGTCATTTGCAGCATAAAATTCAGAATGCTCGATCGTGGCATCGCACTTACGGCCTACATTAGAAAGACACACTTCGGAAAAAAAACAAATGCTAAGCATTGTTCTTTTTAACGATAAGAAAGATTACCCGATAGAAGTAGAATCCATTACCAAAGCTCACTTATCTACGTAGCATCTTTTTCAAATTTTTCCAAGCATAGAAAAATTAAGTAAGTATTCGAGAGAGAAAGTTAACTACATTGATTTCATATAATTGACTCTTGAGCTCTTATATTCTACTAGCTTTTATACTCTAGACAGCGAAAAAATATATTGTATAATCCGAGATGAAATGGTTGTGAATTATTTGTTGATAATTCATCATTTTGTTATCTAGTTTGCTAATCTAGTGAAAGTTTCAATGAGATGAATAATAAGTAGCTTGATCTCGTTCAGTAAAAGTCAATATTTTGTTATTGTTGTATCTCAATGGGTAATTTTATTGAATATGATTCACGCCAGATTTTTCGGAAGTCATGGCCGATCCTCGAAAAATCATCTTCAACGTATATAACACATTGATTTTTTTCTTTTGTCAATTGCACTCAAGATCATAAGCACAAATGATTCTGCTATTTTGATGATGTCACCCAATCGGTATAAAATTCCAACGATCTTAACACGTTGACTGCTGTATCGGTCCCCGGGGACCGATTTGATAACTTTTTGAGGTGCGGCAACAATTTTTCAAAACTTCCATTGTGTGCGGGTGCAATATCTTTTTCTATGGCGAAAGCTAAATTATTTTAAAAATAGTGACATTATACTTTTGAGTAGTATTTATAGGATACGTCAAAAAAAATGTATCGGGCCCGGGCGACCTTCACCGCACTGGAATAATAAAAGTATTGCTTGTATGCGGCATCAGTCTCCCGGGATCGATGCACAAATCACAAATTCGAGTTTCTCAACTGTCATTCTTGTCAGCGCCTCTGACATAAAGCAGTTGCTAATATTTGTGCTTGAAGTGTTTTAAGTGCAGTGTTGAGTTTATTGTTAACAATGTCTTCTCGCGCGAAAAAGATGCTATTTATGACTCTTCGACAACCGGCTGGTGGCAGCAGCTCTGCAGATAATAATTTTCAAGGAAAAGAATCTACAAAAAGAGCGCATTTCCTAGAAGACGATTTTAAAGACTATTCTAGCGATGATTCTGTGAGAGATATGGATTATTTGCCTTCTTTATTGGATCGCCGCGACAGTTATGAATCGCTAATAAGTTCTAAGGATGATTTCGATGAAGTGGATTCGAACAATGGTGTGTTGCGTTTTTAATCTCGCTGTGCTACAAATGAAAAGGTTTTAGTCAATATTTATCGATCTTTAAGCCTGTTTGCATGTATGTTTATAGCAATAAATTTTTACAGATGCTAGAGATGAAATTCAGTCGAACGATGATATTTGTGACCTTACATCGATATTACGCGACAACGATTGGCATGATATTGTCGAATCTGAACATACATTTGACTTTCACAGTGAATTACCTACATACAACTTTGAAGTCAATAAAATAAAAACGCCATTATAGGCATTTTTAGTAGACGAATTATTAAATATCATAATAATGGAGACAAATAGATTTGCCCAACAATCTTTGTCACGGGGAAAGGTCCACATCTAAATCCAGATTGAATTTGTGGACTGACACCGATCGAAAAGAAATCTTTCGTTTTTTTGCAATCAATTTGGTGATGGGCTTGAATAATCAACCAACAATAAATTCTTATTGGTCAAAAGACCCTATGTTCAGAAATCAATTCATTACGAATGTAATGCCTAGAGATAGGTTTTTACTGATCCTTCATTGTCTGCATTTCTGCAATAATGAGGATCCGTTTTTGAAACCTGACGAACGTCTTCATAAAATTCAAAAATGCTTAGGAATTCTGAATATGACGTTTAAAAATGTCTTGACTCCAGGAAAAGTACTTGTGAACCACGAGTCTATGATCCCATTTAGAGGACGGCTACAATTTCGTCCATACATTCCAAATAAAACACATAAATATGGAATTAAAATCTATAAGATGTGTACTATTGATGGTTATACGCTTAATACGGTAATTTACACAGGAAAGAATAAGAAAATTGTGGGTCAAGGTCACTCTGACTCTATTGTACATGAGCTGTTAGAGTCAATTGACGAAAAAGAAGGTCATTATTTGTATGCTGATAATTATTATTCAAATTTAACTTTAGCTAAAGATCTCTATGACAAAAAAATTGTATATTGTGGTACCTTGAGGGCTAATCGAAAGGAATTCCTCAAACATTTTCCAAAAAATTAAAAAAGATGAAATATATGGACAGCAAAATGATTGTGTGAAAGTTATCAAGTGGATGGACAAGAGACCTGTTTTGATGTTAAAAACGACCCTACTTATGGTACAATGTTAGAAAAAACTGGTAAACGGTCACGGAAAGGTGAAGATATTAACAAACCTAAATGCATTCAATACTACAATCAAGCAAAGAAAGGAGTTGATTTCAGCGATCAAATGTCGTCGTACCATTCAGTACTAAGAAGGGGACTAAAGTGGTACCGAAAGGTTATTTTTGAGCTTTTGTTTGGCACATGCGTGAAAGTTCATGGATAATTTTCAATAAAATTTCGAAAACAAAAATGTCCATTATAGCCTTTAAAGCTAAACTTGCCGTAGAATTATTGGAAGAGCCTGAACAACACGATGATACTCTTGGACTTAAACGATGTGTTCATACTTTTGTGAAACCCCAAGGACCGGGAAGGAAACAGCGAAAAATTTGTAAGGGATGCTACGTTGAGCTACGTGCTTCCTTAAGTAGTCGTGAAGCCAACAATAAAGTGACAAAAGTAATTAGCTTTTGTGATCAATGCCCACGAAAACCTGGTATGTGCCTTCCATTTTTCAACAAAATACACAAAGTATAAACATTTCATTGCAATTGCTTTCGTTCTTAAACAGTATACCTATTATTTTAAATTGATTTCGTAAAGTTTTTATATGATTTTTAAGTGAACTGTTCGTCATACTTTGTATTATAAAAAAATATTTGTAACGAAAAAAAATTTTTCAAAAATTTCTTCCTCCACGTTTGACATCATTGGATATTCATACGGCTTATGTGGCAAGTGGGTATACCTTTCAGCTACTGGGAAATACTGAAAAAATCCAAAACGATATTGATTCCAAACATGTAGATATTGTCTTTTGAACTAATGTCGATTGGTCCCCGGCGACCGATACCGCGCTGTATGAAAGTTTAGAATTGGTCCCCGGCGACCGATAACGCATACGAATGTGGAATACACTTTTTGATCCCGCAGTCAACGTGTTAAGTATGGTATAAGCTCGTCTATTTGAGTTTTTCGATTCATTCCTCAACACGTTTTTCTTAGATCTTGTGATCTGATGTCGCGCATCCAATAGCACTTAATAAATTAAATGAACACTGAAAACCATGAATGATCTTAAATATACGCTTTACTGTTATGTAACCTACCAAGCAGCATCGTAATATGTTTTTGCAAAATGCTAAAGCAGCATAAGTACATACTAAGAGTTTATAAAGAGCCAATGCCGTTGATGGCTGTTAAAAAAAGCCGATACCACATCAGACTATCTATTGTTCAAATATTTGCCAAAAGATTTAGGTTGACGGTTTACAAGAAGAAGACCACTGACAACACAAATTTAACATAAGTACAAAATATATGAAATACAGTTCCTGCTACATAAATTACATGGAAAGCGAAACGCATGCAAAATAATTTGCCGGGAGGCAGTAGATCAACGAACAAAAACGCAAGAAAAACTGGACAATCAAAAATAAAAGATTGAGTGGAATATCTTTTTAGCCGTGTTTTCGTACCTTTCGGCGAACATGTTCAACCACACCAAATTACGACGAAATACTGGGTTTGGCAAGCAGATGCACGGATGTTGCTGTATTGATGGAAAAAATCACTTCTGATAAGTGCATCTTACCGTCAGTGCTGCACCTTCGATGGAATTAGTGCATTTTTAACACACTCATTGGCTGCTTATACGCACTGGTGGAATGTTTCGAAGACACGGTAAAAAATGAAAGTTATCAGTGAATAACGCAGATAATATTTTCATATGTTTTATGCAAAGTGAGATTGCTCATAAATTTGAGAAGAAACGGGCTGCGTGTGTTTGGTAACCGATTCACAGGTTGGAGATGACAAATATTTATGTATTAATAGCTATGGAGATGCACTCGCACGTGTCTCGCAATGTGGAATAATCAAGCTGTATTTATCTTTATGCTATCTTAATACGCAAATGGACAAATAAATAGATAATATTTTATTTCTACTTATATGTAATTCGGAATGTTACATGATACTTTCGTCATAAAACCGGTCCGCGATATTAAGTGTTTTGCTGAATTTTAAAGCTTACATATTAAGTAAAGTTAATGGAAGTTGTTCATTAATTGTTTTTGAAAATATATTGGTATAACACTTGAAATTTTACTATGAAATCGTATGTTACTGTCGTGTTTGTCTTTAATTGCAAATTTGTTCAAATAAAAGATGTTTAAAGCTGAGATATATTTTCAATTTGAATTGTGCTATTGAGTATACTACATAATAAAATGTAGGCAAGCGAGACAGATAATGAGATATACGGCCGTGACAAATAACGATATTTATATAAGTACCTATAATTTACCTCAATATCTTGGCAGTCATATTTTCAATGATAGCTTGGATTGAATTTGAATTATAAATTGAAGCTATTTAAATTTTTTATTGAGTAGCGAAGATATTGAATTTCAAGGAACAAGAAGAAAAAAGTAGCAAGTATAAGAAAAATATGTATTTTAAATTTGTTTGTTATTAATTTTTAATTAGTTAATATTTACAAGTATTCTTTGACTTGTCTAACGTCCCACATGGAGAGAAGAGTAGAGCCAAGCAGCTCTATTCTTCGTCTTACTAGTGCTAGACAGTATGCGAGTAGATGCTTTACACTCTCTGTCACTTGCCTGCAGTATTTACATCAGTCATCTCGCTCGTTGCCTATCATGTGGAGGTACTTTTTACAAGGAAGATCTGCTCAAACTCCACGTAAAATCCTTATGCCATTTTTGCACGCCCAACTGCTTTTTGACTTTTTTGTATCGAGGCTAATCTTTTGATTGTTTAAAACCCTCCAGATGAAGCCAGTAACATTCAATTTTTTACTTAGTCAATGATGGAATTTTCTTGTACGTATTAGCCTACGCAAAGCTTTAGCACCAAGTGAAACTAATGAAGAGCAATTTAGCTTCTTTTTTGGCCTTGGAATCATCTTGCTCGTTACCTTCGTATCCCTTATGCCCCGAGGGCTATATCAACTTGAGGTTGTTCTGTGTCCCTATTTTATTAAGGGCCTCTTTGACCTCAAAGAATATAGCTGAGCCTTATTTGGTTGCAATTGATGCACTTGAAAGCCACCTGGCTATCCGGTAGGATCTTTATACTAAACCTTTTTGTGTTTCTAATCTTTATTGTATGAGTGGCCATAAGTAAAGCATATAATTATGCTTGATAGATCGTGGTCTCTCAGCGTGCCAAATTCGGAATTCAGAATTAGTTACTATTCCGAAAGTGAGCGAAAGAGATAGAAATATAAAAAGCTCTTGAAATAAAAAACTTTTGACTGGGGTATTACTGTTCATTATTTTATGAGAAACATTTGATTATTTTTTAAGAATCTCTTGTGAAGTTTGGAAGAAACGAATTTAAAACCAATTGGAATTTGTTGCGAATATTTCACTGAGTTCGAACAAATTCGAAACAAAGTGCGAACGAATCTGTGATAGGAAAGTTGTTAAGAGTTTGTTGGGAAATAAGTTGGAATTTACAACAAATTCCGAACCTAATGCCGTTAATGTTTCCTTTATTAAATTATGTATTAAAACAGTATTTAATCGTATAACCGTTTTTCATGCATAAGTGCACGCACCTACAAAGTTTTTTTGAAATTGTGTTTTTTGTGGAGTTAACAGTGTCTATTTTAAAGGTTCGAAATGTTACTTAAATTTTGTATTCTCTATTAACTTCCCTCTTTGAATGCAGAAGTTCCCGTGCGAAGATTTCCTCCAAGAAGACGGGACGACTTCGAAGGTTTTTTTAAAAAAAGGTTTTTTATACTAGCAAAGACAAGCTTAACAAACTGATGAAAAAATTTGTTATTTAAAATTTATAATATGAAATGAAACAACAAATGTAAAAAGGTAATTGAATTTGATCACGGTTCCCTTCTTGTCTATAAATCAGCATAGACAACGTATATCATTTCTACAGCATCGAAGCCGAGCATATTGAAACGGGAATCTTCGATCGTTTTGCGGAATCAGCCTCCGAAAGCAGAATCAAATTGGAAATGTTTTTGCGGGATGATTAAAATTGAACAACTTTTTATTAACATTAAAAATTTTAATCTACATTGAAAATTCTATTTTGACAAAGTGGTTTCGAAAGTATGCACTGCTTCTCATCAGACACCAGCACACAGTGCATACTTGACTGGCGTGACCACTTGCAGGTGGAAATCATTACATTTTTATTTTTTTTTCATTTTTATTTTATATAGGTGGAAATCATTATATTTTTTAGATTCCCGTTTCAATATGCTCGGCTTCGATGCTGTAGAAATGATATACGTTGTCTATGCTGATTTATAGACAAGAAGGAAACCGTGATCAAATTCAATTACCTTTACTAAGTAAAATTATATCCATGGATATAAGTCGGAGATGTTAAAATTTGTCACAACTAGCATAAATAAAAATGTAATGATTTCCACCTGCAAGTGGTCACGCCAGTCAAGTATGCACTGTGTGCTGGTGTCTGATGAGAAGCAGTGCATACTTTCGAAACCACTTTGTCAAAATAGAATTTTCAATGTAGATTAAAATTTTTAATGTTAATAAAAAGTTGTTCAATTTTAATCATCCCGCAAAAACATTTCCAATTTAAATGAAAAAAATTCAAAAAATTCTTAGAATTTATTCAAAAAGTATTGGAAGCATTTTCAAAGAACTATTTGAAACCTGCGAAAAAATCTTGAAAAAATTCACAAAAATTCGCAAAGATTTCCCGAAAAATTCACAAGGAATTCCCAAAGAATTCGCAATGAATCTTGAAACAAATGAACCATTGTACGAAAGCTTTTCAAGAGCTAAAGAGGGGAAGTTTGGGCACTTTCGGCGTTTTTGTAACGTTTTCCATATACCGGTCTTAAAGAATTCGTAACGAATAAGTTTGAGAATCCGAAAGTTTTTTTCTGATTTCGCTTCAATTTTCTGAAAGAATTCTCAACGAAATGCCAAATTCGGCACACTGGGCTCCTAAGGTAAACGAAAGTACATTTTTCACCTGGTTCGTACGATCCGTGCCCCCACTCCACAATTCTAAAATTGTCTAAAAATCTCAAAAGAAAGCTGATGTGAATTTCACAGCTTTCATAATTTGTTTATTTTTTATCTGGGACATGATATTGTGAATATGAATAACCGTTGATAGAAACGAGAAAGAATTATGGATTATTTGGATTAAAATGTTTTTTCAAAGAACATAGGTAATTTTTGCGAATACATTAATTTCTTATTTTACATATTATTTTAGTGCTACATTTAAGTACGTCAACGAGTTTAACGCAACAAGTTCTACAACAAAATTTTTCTGCGTGACTTCTTAGCAAACATATCAATGATAGATTCCGGACTGACTGGTATATTCCGATGAGTAGTCATGAGAGCCAAAACAGTAAGACGCTTCTCACTTGTACGATTGCGAAGATAAGTCTTCACGCGCTTTAACGTTGAAAAACTGCGCTTAACAGATGCCGTCAAGACAGGAATGGTCATTAAGAGTGTCAGTAGGATATGTAGTTTCGTAAAGATTTCATTATTGTACAGTTACAGTGTGCAAATTGCACACTTTGGTACCTCTTCCGGAGCATGCTGCCATCTCATCGACCACATATCCCATTTGCCCCGAAGATTAGCTTCATTTGAATGCTTCAGATCATCTTCGCTAAATTCTATTGCTGGCTTTATATCTTCGAATGCAAACTTATTTACGTTTCCTGGTAAGAGACACTGGAGTCCAATAATATATTTCTTGTGAGATAAAAACCTTTCGCTCAGAGAAGATCCGAGTTTTTCGAGGTACGGTATGAACAAGATTCGTCTGTAATATTTTTCAGGCGTATCTGCGGGGTGATTAGATCGATATCTGAATGTACCACTGAGTCGTGGCATCGATGTCGTTACTCCTAAAAGGTCAAAAATATCTGCTAGCGAGCTCCTGGTCTCACTAGCCCTGATATCCGTTACTTTTTTGCCCAGGAGTTCAATTGTCATCGTCAACGTGGCACAACAGCCGGACATCGGGCCTTGGCCGCCTGGATCAATCTCCTCCAATTGTCTCGGTCAGGTGACCGCGTTTTCCAGTCTTAGAACCCCAATAGTTGCTCGGCGTTCACATATACTGAGCTCTCCCAACGAGCTCCTGGTCTTCCACTTGGCCACGCTCCGTCGACTCGTCTTGCGTTCATGACACGTTCTGGCATGGGATAAATAATTAAAAATTAGTAAAAAATAAATTATATAACATTTATTTGTGTACAATACATTTAAAGGATTAACCACTATTACTTCCCCCTTGCACGTGCCCAGTCCACTGTATCCGTTGAAGTTTGACGATTTTGGAGACTTCCAGCCCATCGTACAGTTCGTACAACTCATTGTTGTTCCGGATGCGCCATCCATCTCGGTCGCAAATAGCCCTGAAAATCCGCCGTAGAACTTTCCGTTCGAAAGTGTTGATCATATTTTCGGAGGCTTGGGTCAGGGTCCATGTTTCGCAGTCATAGCACAGCACAGGTCTTATGATAGTTTTATAAACGCGGAGCTTAGTCCTTCTGTGCACATATTTCGATTTCATAATGGGGAGGACCAAGAAGAATGTCGTATTTGCTAGTTGTATCTATATCACTCGATAGGTTGCTACCCAGGTAAACGAAGTTGTCCACGAATTTGATGCAAAAGTCTCCTACGTTGATGGTCGTGTGCGCCGGCGTCCTTGTCCTAGATTGCATCATAACTTTCGTTTTGTCCTCTTTGATTCGTAGTCCAGCTTCCTGTGCTGCGGTGTCAAGTCATCGGTCAGTTTTCGAGCCATGATGTTAATGTCATCCACGTACGCTGCTAATTGTGTCGACTTAAAAAATAGCGTACCACTGGTGTTCAAGTTCATTGAAGAGCATCGGCACTATTCCATCGCCCTGCTTCAGACCACCCAGAGTTTAAAAAGGATCCGTCAATCTGTTCTGGATCCAGACTTTCGAGACGGAGTTGGTCAGCGTCATCTTTATAAGTCTCACTAATTTGGCCGGTGTACCAAATTGCAGCATGATGCTATTATATAGAGCGCCTCGGTTGATGCTGTCATATGCTTGTTTAAAATCGACAAAGATTTGGTATACGTCGACGTCGTATTCCCAGCACTTCTGCAAAATTAGCTTGATCGTGAAGAGCTGGTCGATTGTGGAGCGACCAGATCTGAAACCGCCTTGATACTCGCCAATGATTTCTTCCGCGAGCGGTTTAATCCTTTACTCCAGGATTTTTGATAGAATTATGTAGGCCGTACAGACTAAGGAGATGCCTCTGTAATTCTCACACTGCAGTTTATCTCTCTTTTTATGTATGGGACAGATGATGCGTCTACGCCAATTGTCAGGGATCACCTCAGTCTCCCATATGCGCAGCAGTAGTTGATGTAGCGCACTTAATAAGCCCGCCCCACCAGACTTGAGTAACTCAGCTGGTATCTCAATAGCGCCCGGCACTTTGTTCCTTCTCAGTGAAAGCAAGACGAGATCAACTTCTTCTACTGTCGGGGATTGTGTGGATGGGGGTTGACCAACGGTATCAACATGGAGCTCAGCTTCTGCTACCAGGACGTTTGATGGCGGATTCAGTAGCTCTTCGAAGTAGGAGGCCCATGGTTTGCTAATACTTTCGGTGTCGCTGATAATACTTTTGATATTACAATTGTACTTAACGCTCAGAAGAGAGAGATATAAGGAAATGAAAATGGCAGTGAGAAGTGAAGCAATTTGCCTAGGCAAATTGTTAGTAGTAGTAAGCGAATTTGACATTCACTTACTGTGCCGAACAGAAAGATAGAGTGAGATAGATAGAGAAAAATAGTTGGCCATGTGCACGCGAATTTGACAATTACTTACTCAGCAACAACAAAAGCTCAGGTATCGGGGAAACCAAGGGGAATATCTGAGGTAGCAATTCTCTCGATTTGTTCTATTTATAGATTTTACCTTTGTAGTAAAATTGCTTCACTAAATTTCGTATATGTATACGCTCGTTTCATTTCCTTAGATCTCTATGTTCTGAGACTTAACGTAAAATCTGGAAATCTATACCAAATATTGGAGATAAATTCCTTTATATGTGTAATAAATTTCAGCTTGATAAAGCGTTCTAGAGTTCAAAAGATTTTAATTTTTGGAATCTGCTACACTAATTCTCGTATACACGCATAAAGTACAATTTGTAAATAATTTTTTAGCCCGATATCACAAAAATTTTAAATGCTAGAGTGCAATCCGATATTTTTGACGAAATTTAAATGCACGTAAAATCTTAATGGCTGTATAAACTTAATTAAAATTTTTACTAAAAATTTTAAATTGGTCCGTTTATTTATGTGAGAAATTTCAGCTTAATAGCTCGAAGAATTTTGAGCTTGAAAGGTTTGAGATATCAGAGCTGGTGCACACACATACACACTTGAATACAGACATTTTTTTTCAAAATATGTTCTGCACGTTTTGAGACATTTTGAACATACTGCTATGAAAATCTGCATGAGGAACCAAAGAAACACCTGACTGGTTCGCAATCGCATCTGTATTGTATTTTTTCTGAGCTTTGGCGAAAAAAGAGGTGATCGGAAATGTTTTTACCTTCTTTTTCGAGCTTCAATGGAACACAATATAAAGCTTGAACTTTAAAACAGTTTGCTGAACTCGGGGTGCTTGCTCTTCGCTGTCGATAGCTTCTTGCTGAGCAGATATGGCAGTGGCGAAGATTGCCAGTTTTCAAGAGCAAGCTCTAACGCTCGAACGCGCTCAGACAGGTAGAGACACTTATGCACGCTCAGTGTGAGAGTACGACCGCCCGGCGTGCGCATATAGAATATACAAAATACCTAATAATGCCGCTTAGCGGTAAAACTTTTTGATACGTGCAGTAACTTTGACTATAAATTGTTCAAATCTTTCGTTCATTAAAATGAAATACACACTAAATAATTAATATATATAGCAATCATTGAACTCTATTATATTTCATATGTTTGGCGTCTTCATAGAGGAAGTTTTGTTTTCGTTCAAACATTTTTTTCGAGGTTATCATATAAGTAAAAAATAGAGTAAGTAATAAAGTAAATAATAAATAATTTCGTATAAGTAAAGTGCTCGTAGAAGAAGTATAGTCCAGTGCCCAGTGTTACAGTTCGGTTAATACTTAATCTATGTTTTCTGGGCAAAAAATAAACTTTGGCGACGGGGGCCGGGCCTTCAATAGTTTTACCATTAAAGCTTTCTCCGCTGCATAACATGAATTGAAAAAATCCCATTCCAGCGGGCCAACCTCAAGTCCAAGGCATCCAATATGCCGACGATACGCTCTTATTCACATCGAGCAAAAACCCTGGAATACTACTTGGCAGTACTAAGTCTTTACTTTGACGAATGGGGCATCAAACCAAATAGCAGACAGACACAACTTTGTGTATTTCGCAATCCTTTTAAGTATCGGGGATCCCAAACTGTTCGCAATAAGACCAAAATAATCGTTGTCTCGTTCGCAATTGCTAAGATTACTCTTAACTCATTTCTGAAGTACCTTAAAGTTTAATTATTTGAAAGGAAAGTCCTGCGTCTTTGCACTGGCTACATTTCGGTAGATAAGAAGTGCCCGAAGAACCTTTTTCTGTATCAGGAGTCGAGACTACATCCACTTAGGGACCGGGTTGTGGAATGAACGACAAGGTCCTACGTACAGACAGACGGACATGAGAACAGTGTGCTCCGGTCACTTGGGCGTATAGGTGACACCAATGAGCCATTGGTGCCACCTGTGCCATCTACATGCTATCTTCGCCCCGCGAAGATAGCGTATAATCAGCAGCTCATAAATACGCTTTTTGCTGATGAAGGCCTCACAACGATCAGGAGGGGCGAGAATTATGACGTAGAATAAGATTTAGGTATATTTGGGCTAAGTTAGCTGTAATTTGGTATAAGATAGTATATAGCAAAACAAATAAGTTATATGTTGGATAGAATATAAGTAATTATTACCGAGATAATTCCAGCTCCTGCACAGGCTGGGTAATATGATTGATGTGTAAGATATAAAAAGTAAAATACAATAGATACTAAAAACAAAACCAACAAGAGCCGAAAGACCAAAACAATATAGCCGGTAGATTTTAAATTTGTTATTGTTGATTTAATTCAAAGTAAGGTTAAGATAAAAAACTGAAATAAAACCTTTTTCAATTCAAATTAATGGAAAAAATTATTAATTTTTAATTGAGGAAGAAATTTTCTCTTAAAAATATGCCGAAAAACTCTATAGAGTTTCGGCCGTATCACAAATTGAAAATGCACGATAAACTATCGCAATTTGTCATAAATATGCTTTGTCTTTTTGTTAGTAATGTTGCAGTCGAAAAAGTATCTTCTTTTATGAGCCCCATAATAGCAATATCTCGTATGAACTGCAGACAGAATCAGTTGACTATTGTATTAGAGCTCGAAAATCTAGAAACAATTTAGATACAGAAGCTCAATATTGATCAAAAGGGTTCTAAATAATCAAGAGCATCTGGCGATATCAGGTTGACCTACGACGAAGGTAGTCGAAGAAATCGTTGGAATAAAACTGTATTCCATTTAAAATATAAAAGCTCACTTTTCTCAACATATCAACAAACATTGGATTACATTGAAGAGTGTTTGTTTGACAGCATTTTTAAACGCTTATTCTATTTTCTTCCGCAAATTAATCAATTCAATTCAACGAGCTATTTTTAACTATTTTATTCAGCATTGTTATATTATGTAGCGTTAGATACAAAAACTGTTCCCTGATTTCAAAAATAACAGCGATTTCGCATAACAAACATTGAAATAAAAACTTTCCAACTGACCTTATAGTCTCAAAGAATGATTTTTTTTTTCAAATAACTGTCATGTGCATAAATCACTGTCTTGTTAAAGATGTGACACAGATGATTATGCCTTATCCCCTTCAAGCACATAATTGATATAAAACCAATAATTCAACACGCTGTTCTTTGCTTTTCTTACAGACTCACTTGACAGTCATCCGAAGACGTTATCTGATAGTCTTCAATATGATTGATCATTTATTTGTTATCAAGTGGGTTTAACTAAAGTGGGCGTAAATTACAGCATGAAGCGTGCCAGAGTCATTGGTATGAAAATACCATTGAGTAAATGAGATTGATGTGCAGGTACAACTGTGGGTGCGTTTCAATTTCAGTCTTCAAAATTTAAGCATACTGAAAAAAATAAAAGGCAGTTAGAAAACAATGTAAGAGCATATTTGCTATACTTTTACTTATTGTTAGTATTTATTATCATTGTTTCGGACTTACCACCAGTCAACGTCAAACAATATAACAAAATTGCATTAAGAGACCATGTATAGTAACTTTAAGGTAACTTTTAAGTTTAAGTTTTAAGTTTTAAGTTTTTAAGTTCAGGTTCATTTTACGCACTGAAATTTTGTGATCTGATAAATTCATTTGTTTATTTCATTTCATTTACTAACCAAGCAAGGTACAAGGTACATAAACAATACAGAGCAACATTGAAAATTAAAATGAGTATATAAAAATAAAACGAAAATTTAAATAAATTAAATAATTAATAAATAAATGAATAACAATAAATAGATAGCAAATAAATAAAACATTGACTAATAACTTAGCACAAGGGGTTGCGGATGGCTTGGAAAAGGGAAGATTTGAAGGATTATTATGAAACCGTTGGAGAATACAGATTACTTATGCTGTTGAATATCCTGCAGCAACTATTTCTCGGCTCATTAGCGGTGTAAGTAGCGAAATGTGGATATTCCTTAAGTAAACGAGAGGACCTGGTGCTCCTTATAGGGTTATTTAATACCAATTTACTATTCACGAATTCAACTCTGATAACGCCTCTAATGACATCAAATGTGAACCAGGCCGAAATGATCTTTCTTCTGGATGCAAGTGTCAATAAATTTACGTGATCCATTCGAAACTCATGTGGAGGAAGGGCATTAAAATCGTAAGGGCTGTATAGTTCTCTCAATGCAAAAAGTAAGAATTGCTTTTGTATGGACTCGAGTCTGTTACTGTGGGTTTCAAAAGCCAGATTCCGGTAAATGGAAGCATATTCGAGAATGGGGCGTACAAGTGAAATGTGTAAGGATCTTGTGACCCACAGTTTACGAAATTCCTTGGCACGTCTTTAAATGAAGCCTAGCTGTTTGTTTGCATGGGAAAGTATTTTATCATAATGCAAGGTAAAGCGGAGTCTCTTATCCAAGATAACACCAAGATCAATAAAGTTTTCAACTCGAGCTAACAAATTATTGCCAAGGAAGTACGTAATATGTGAGAGTGTATTTTCGGGAAAAATTATAACTTGGCACTTAGCAATGTTGAGAGAGAGCTTGTTTTCATTGCACCAATGATCAAGTGAATCAAGTTTGGATTGGAGAAAGAGTGCATCGGATTTAAATTCAATGATGTGATAGACTTTGAGATTATCGGCATAAAGTAGATGAGGTAGATTAGGACGTCAGATAGGTCAAACATAAATTTGGCATCCTTTTTCCATTTTACACAGAACGTCTGAGATTAGGACTGTCAAATTTGTGGTAATTGAGGGACCTTTTCTAAAACCATGTTGTTGCTCATTCAGACGGGAGTCAACAAGTGGAGAAAGTTTATCGTAGAAAATTTTTTCAAAAAGTTTCGGAATTGAAGATAAGATGGCAATGCCTCTATAATTCCCGACACAGCGTCTATCACCATTTTCGAAGATGGATGTGACATATGAAAGTTTCCAGCGATGTGGGAAAACTCCAGACGAAAGTGATCTGTTGAAAAAAAAATATGAAAGGGAATTATAAGCTGCTCGACGCACTTGTGGAAGAAAGTTGGAGGAAGAAAATCGTGCCCAGGACCTTTTTTGCAGTCGAGTTCCGAAATAATTGTACGTATTTCGTCACGTGTAATTTCTGATCTCGCCTTGCGTTCACTGAAAAGGAAAAAAGCGCCGGGCGCTAACGAGATACCAGCTGAGCTACTCAAGCCTGGTGGGGCGCGTTTATTAAGTGCGCTACATCAACTACTGCTGCGAATATGGGAGACTGGGGTGATCCCACACGATTGGCGCAGGAGCATCATCTGTCCCATACATAAAAAGGGAGATAAACTGCGGTGTGAGAATTACAGAGGCATCTCCTTAGTCTGTACGGCCTACAAAGTCCTGTCAAAAATCCTGCAGTATAGGATTAAACCGTTCGCGGAAGAAATCATTGGCGAGAATCAAGGCGGTTTCAGATCTGGTCGCTCCATAATCGACCAGCTCTTCACGATCAGGCTAATTTTGCAAAAGTGCTAGGAATACGACGTCGACGAATACCAAATCTTCGTCGACTTTAAACAAGCATATGACAGCATCAACCGAGGCGCTCTATATAGCATCATGCTGCAATTTGGTATACCGGCTAAATTAGTGAGACTTATAAAGATGACGATGACCAACTCCATCTTGTAAGTCCGGATCCAGAACATATTGACGGATCCTTCTGAAACTCTGGGTGGCCTGAAGCAGGGCGATGGAATAGCGCCCACGCTCTTCAACCTGGCACTTGAGTTCGCTATTCGGGCAATGAACCTGAACACCAGCGGCACGCTACTTTTTAAGTCGACACAATTGGCAGCGTACGCGGATGACATTAACATCATGGCTCGAAAACTGACCGATGCAGAAGAAATTCTGCTTAGACCTGACACCGCAGCAAAGGAAGTTGGACTACGAATCAACGAGGACAAAACGAAAGTTATGATGCAATCTAGGACAAGGACGCCAGCGCACACGACCATCAACGTAGGGGACCTTTGCATCAATTTCGTGGACAACTTCGTTTACCTGGGTAGCAATCTATCGAGTGACGCCAACGAAACTGACGAAATCAAGAGACGGATACAACTAGCAAATAAGACATTCTTCTCGGTCCTTCCCATTATGAAACCGAAATATGTGCACAGAAGGACTAAGCTCCGCGTTTATAAAACTATCATAAGACCTATGCTATGCTATGACTGCGAAACAAGGATCTTGACCCAAGCCTCCGAAAATATGATCGACACCTTCGAACGGAAAGTTTTACGGCGGATTTTCGGGGCTATTCGCGACCGAGATGGATGGCGCATCCGGTACAACAATGAGTTTTACGAACTGTACGATGAGCTAGAAGTCTCCAAAATTGTTAAATTATAACGGTTACAGTGGGCTGGGTACGTGCAACGCATGAATGACGATCGCATGCCAGAACGTGTCATGAACGCAAGACGAGTCGACGGAGCTAGGCCAGAGGAAGACCAAGAGCTCGTTGGGAGAGCTCAGTGTATGCGAACGCCGAGCAACTATTGGGGTTCCAAGACTGGAGGACGCGGTCACGTGACCGAAACAATTGGAGGAGATCGATCCAGGCAGCCAAGGCCCGACGTCGGGCTGTTGTGCCACGTTGATGATGATGAATTTCTGATTGGCCGACAAAAGCTGTATGAGTAGAATGAGAGAAAGAGAGGTGTGAGTTTGATGGGTCTGGTGCATTAAAAATATTCTGGAAACTATCTGCGAATAAATCACAAATCTCATTAGGAGAGGAAGAAGTGATATCATTAAAGAACATCGATGATCGATAACCAGTAGTTTTTCGCTTCACATTTACAAAATCAGAAAATGTTTTCGAGTCGCGGATTATATTTTCGCCGGTGTTCTTAATGTAATAGTCATAAGCCTCGTGAAACTTTGCTAAAAACTGCTTAGCAACTTCATTATATTCATCCTGAATAGCAGAACTAACGTTGATATTCTTTTTAATCCGCCTATAAAGCTTGTTCCTACGATTTCGCAAATGCCTAAGGTCCCTTTCAAGCCATGGCTCTGACAAGTTTTTCTTCTTTTTAATTTTAGGTACATATCTTTCAACGGCGTCAAAGATTTTGGTATAAAAAGTGGAAAGGCTTCCTCAAGATCTAACGTTGAAAGAGTAATCGTCCAATCTATAGAGTCAAGGTGATGGTGAATGCTTTCATAATTAGCATTAAGAAAGTCGTATACAATTGAATTATTGTACGTTCTTGAGTAAATAGAATCAGGAGTGGCAAGTTCTACTGAGAGTGCTGTATGGTGCGAACTATTACAAAAAAGTTACTCCGTGTCATTATTTGGACTCACCACTACTTTGTCATAAGCATTAGTGAACACAAGAACCAATTACCGTTTTGGTTAGAAGTCGGACAAACTTGCTGCAAATTGTTGCCATAAAAAAATACTCATAAGGTTGAGGTCGTTGGAATCTGAAAGGTTTACAGGGAGCGAGTAAGTGTCATTATCAGCGGGAATAAAATATAGATTGGGGCGATTGAAACCTCCCAGAACTATAACTTTGTCTTTTTCGCTAAGGGATGATACGAAGGAAGATACTGATTCACCTAGATCGTTGTATACCGATTCGTCGGATCTGGGTGGAATATAAACTACACCAATGTAAATCGACGTATTAATGAAAGAGAATTGAACAATTAAGTGTTGGAACATTACGTTTGGTGTGGTATCGATGAGTCCGCTTGGAAGTGTGTTACTCACAGCAATTAAGACACCACTTCGTAGAGCAGTAGCCGCGATCATCTCTGTAAATAGTCCAGCTGCTATCAAGAATTTCTTCGTTTGTACGTGAATCATTAAGCCAAGTTTCGGTGAAGGCAAATAAATTAAAGTGGTATGGTTTGGCGTCAAGAAATAGTTTAGACAATATACCTCTCATACTACCACAATTGCTGTAAAACAGTTTGAGGTTCTTGTGTGTTTTGTTAGGAAAAATTCCAAACAGGGTGGTCTGATCTTTGAGGAGATGCAGACGTTATCAAGCTATTATTCGATATAGAATTTCCCGTTGCCGCAGTTGATGCAACATTTGCAGTCGCCTTGTTATGGTTCCGCCTTGTTATGGATGTAATGCAACCTGTTCTGCCCTGATTCGCATAAACGTTCTAACTACATTTTGGTACTTTCGAGATATTCAATGATTTGTGTTTTGATTTGTACTGGAGATATCTGGAAAGTGCATTTTCCCATATTGATTTTAACATACTTTCACAAAAGATAGGTTTTTCACATTTCGCAGAATGATGTAATAGAGTATTTTTTTAATTTTTGAATCCGCTGTTCTCAAAAATGACCAAAATGTAGGTAGAACGTTTATGCAAATCAAGGCGAAATTCCTCTGTATGTATATCTCAATCAAAAATTAGGTTACCAATAGATGAATAGTGCGCAATCGAATCACTCCTTAAAGATAATTGCAAAATAAAATTGATTCTGCTGCCGGGTCTAAATCGGAACAATTGCACAGTTAAGCAATAAATACTTGGCTCGTAAACTGAACAACCTATAATTGCTTAAAAGCATGTTTGTGTACGGTATAATTTCGGAATAATAAGAAAATTAGACTAGTCTATTCTTATCAAATGACATATAGTGTCTATATGAATTCAGGAGATTTTAGTTTCACCACCTATATACTCTACATTTAATCACTGTATTTATTCCGACACCGACATCAAACTATTGGCAGCACATTGACATACTCGTTTTTAGAAATCTATAGAAACAACACAATCACCTTCATCTCTTTTGTCCACAGTGGTAAAGTCGATAGTGCGCGAAGGAAAACATCCATCATATTTACAACGGCTCATAAAACCGACACCCATTATTTTCGCGTCACATTGGTGTTTGCGATTTCGCTGTCCAAGACATGCGCGAACGATCGGTGAAGTAAGATTACGATAAAATAAAAATCAAGTCGAGAGCTTAGTAAGAGCCCACATAAGAAGAGTCGATAATTGCACAATGAATATTTGATAATAAATACGTTGATGAGGCTTTTCCCCAATGACCTCACTGCCTCGCCTTGACTAAGGGGACTAGAGCTGTCATGATGTAAAATCTTTCGCGTGCTATTTATAAAGAAAATTCAGTTGAAGAGTTCAGATAATTCAGTTGAATTGAACGAATTTCTTTGTTTAGGTAGAAGTTTGAAATTGGTGAACTATTATCGACGATCATGTGTGATCACTACTATATAATCACAAGAATATAAAACTCTATTCATCAATACCTGAGGCACAGCTTAAACATAATTAATATATCCTGCGGCATCGAGCTTCTTGTTCGCCGTTTTTTGGACAGAGACGCCATGCCCTGGGGATTCAGTAAATATTAATGAAAGCATAAGTGGAACTAGGTACGGGTTGATGTATTATTTGCAAGTTTAGATGTTGACATGATAATTACAAAAGTAAAATTCAAACAGGTATCTATGCGCCCCTGCTTAGTTTGATATCATCGACGCTCGAGAGCTGTTCTCAACTTTTATTTTAAATAGAACCTGCCCGAAGTCTAAGGGTTCTACCAAATGAAGAGAAACCAAAAATCTATCGCATCAGGTAAATTTGAACATGAGAAAACGATTTAGCTGCTCTAAATCGATTTAGCTCGATTTAGCTGCTATAAAGGTTCTATCTACATTTTAGCACTTGAAAATAGTTGTGGAAGGTAGTTTTTATGCAGATAGGACTTTTTTTTAGTGACATGAAACGAAAAACTGGCCCCATTGCTAAGCATAAAGGTTCTATCTGCAGTTGATAGAACCTTTATGCTTAGCAATGGGGCCAGTTTTTCGTTTCATGCCACTAAAAAAAGTCATATCTGCATAAAAACTACCTTCCAAATGTATATAGAACCTTTATAGCAGCTAAATTGAGCTAAATCGATTTAGAGCAGCTAAATCGTTTTCTCATGTTCAAATTTACCTGATGCGATAGATTTTTGGTTTCTCTTCATTTGGTAGAACCCTTAAGGTAGGTATCCATATGTTGCATTTCTTCCGTATCGTATCCCTGTTGCGTATCATTCACTAAACGGATAGGGTGTCCACACTACTCAATATTCCATGTATCATCAACACGATCCGTTGCAAAAAAACTCGACACGCAGCGGCATCGCTTTTACTCATTAATCTATAGTGTACAACCCAACGTGTCCACACATGACTCCACTTCGGCTCGTACCATTCCTTTGATGCGACGGCAAGAAACCGCCAAATGACCGATCGAGTTCGTTGCGTTTCTTTGTATCAAATTTTGATGCGCAACGAAGATACGTTTACACTGAAAGAAAAACTCTTGGTTGGTTCAACTATTTTTAATAGTATTGCAACAATTCATTCAAAATCGTTAAACGAACTACGGAAAATAGTTATTTTTACTATGTTAATATAGTTAATGTAACGATAATAGTAGTTGGCTCTGGTTATACAAAAAATATCGCAACGTTCATGAAATCAACTGTTTTAATTGTTTCATAACCACGAAAAATAGTTGATCAATAGAAAAATATTCATCAATTCACTCAAAACTTCAACGTTTCGAATTATCAACAGTTTTTATGGTACTTAAACTACTTCGCAATAGTTGATTTCAACAAACGTAATTCAGTGAGCAACGTCTTTGTAACTATTCTACGCAAAGTAGAATGGTTTCAACATTTGGACGTTTTTCATGCTCCAAATGAAATTGTTTATCAACCACGCGTCATGATGCATAAAAGTAATCAACAATTTTCTTATGGTTGTTTTAACTATAGCCCTAGTTGATGCAAAAACAACTAAGGCAAACTGTTGATTTTTCATACTCCTCATACTCATACTCCTATTCTGTCATAGAAGTTTCATATACTACATGGCAAAATTATGTTCGGTTTGCTGTTCGATATAATTCATATGCATGTTATGCAGTGAAGCCTTTATATTACGTTGTATGACGCTTTCTAAGTTAATCACATTACAGAGCTTTCCACAGTGGCAAACGCAGCGGGTTGTCAAAAAATTTGCTGTAAACACAAAACAGCGGCATTGCGGCAGCGGCGCCACAGGGGGACGCGTGAATGCCGCAGTTGAATTTGGTGAATCTGGTGCATCACAATGCAGCGACAATGTCGCTGTCAAAGAGACCAAGGCACCAACCAAATTCATTTCTTTGTCTTTTGCATTGCTAAATCCTGTTGTACGAGGATTAGGTTGGCTTGTCTCAATGCACATCAGCCATCGCTGGTCTATTTGACTATTCAACCTAATTCAAACAGAGTTAATTTAACCTAGTAGTGATGCCAACCTATGGTAGGTATCACCACTAGCGGTGCGGCAAAATTAGCCATTATGCGCGTTACCATACAAATGTTAAATTCAACAAACATAATTCCACACTACAATACTATAGTCATTTACTATTTCGTACTATGTATATTGTTGGAATACCATTGTTTGTGGTAGCTTACTTTTTTTGCACCACGGACGTTGTTTATCAACCACGCGTCATGCTGCATAAAAGTAATCAACTATTTTTTTATGGTTGCTTTAACTATAGCCCGTAGTTGACGCAAAAACAACTAAGGAAAATTGTTGATTTTACCAAGATTTTTCTTTCAGTGCAGGTCTCACCAAATGTTAATTATTTTTACTCTTTGGCGCCGGCGGCCATTTTAGTGATATTTTTAATATACCTATTATTCTGTCCACAAATTATTTTTGCACAAATTAGGTTAACGAAATGAGTTTCAAACGTGTTCTAAATGTGAATCGGGTAATGTTTTGGAGTTTTTTTTTACCCCATGTGTGTGCTAGCTGCCTAAAAATAGGTCGGGAAAATTTGAAATTTTTTAAATTGCGATAACTTTTGACAGAGCTATCAAATCATTATGAAACTTTCAGGACAAATTGATATTATTAATTGAAATTAATTATGTGAAAGTGCATGGGAGCAAAAGTGTACGCAAACACATTTCACTCCAACCCAGCATTGGAAACGCGGCTTAAAAGGACTTATTTTGTCATATAGCAATCAATGCACAGTAAAAAGTAGATAGGATTGTTAATTGAGATTCTTTACCAGCACCACGGTTTTCTTAAAAATCACATATAATCACATATACATCCGACCAGGATTACACTGATTTTTCTCGTCTTCGTGCTGCTGTCAAGAATCAAATAAGGCTTGTCATGCGCAACTATCTATCGCATATTGAATCTTCTCTGCTTTCAAATGACCGCAAAAACTCCTGGTCATTCCTTCGCTCCTTAAAATCTTCCTCTCCTATGCCTGACTCCTTCACATTTAATAATATCACTGCTGCTCTTCCTCAGAATGTTTTTGGTCTCTTCGCAATGTTTTTCTCTTCTGTTTACTATGATTCAATGATTCCCTCTTCTTATAGCGTCTACTTTAATCTCCCTTCTTGTCTCTCTTCACTTTCGACCAATCCTCTTGAAGTTGAATCCCTTATATCTTCTCTTGATTCTAGTTACTCTCCTGGACCTGATGACCTTCCTAATTTTTTTGTGAAAAATCTTGCTTCTTCTTTATGTGTCCCCCTATCAATTTTATTCAATATAAGTCTTTGTTCCGAATAATTTCCTTCCCCCTGGAAGCTGGCAAACATTTTCTCTATCTTTAAATCTGGTGAACGCAATGTTGCCTCAAATTATCGTCCTATTTCTATCCATCCCTGTTTTTCTAACATCATTGAATATTTTGTGTTGAACAAAATTTATGACTCTCTTAAGTATACATGGTTTTATTAAAAGTCGGTCCACATCTACGAATCTCATTGAATTTACTCATGCTGTGTCTATGATATATAGACAGGTTTTTGACTCTGTCAATTTTGAGCTTCTGCTACTCAAATTAAACCACTATGGCATCTGTGCTATGACATTGCTTCACTTTCTTGGATTGACTAGCCGCACTTGTTTTGCCTTTCTCTCTGGCGTTTCGTCCTTACCATTTTCGCCCTCTTCTGGCGTGCCTCAAGGTTCTATATTAGGACCGCTATATATAATGATATTCTTATTGTTCTATCGTCATCTTGTTTGCTCTATGCAGATGACTTTAAAATTATTTCGGGTAATCAATAGCTCAGATGATCATCTGCTTACTGATTGGTGTAACTCTAACTGCCTACCGTTAAATATTTCAAAGTGTTTTGCCATGTCTTATTTTCTGAAGTCCCAGACTAATGGCTTTTCTTACATACTATGTGAATCCGTCCTTGTCTCTGTGGATTATTTTACTGATCTGAGAGTAAATTTTGATCGTAAACTTAAATTTGATATCCTTGTTCGTACCATTACTAATAGTGCCTCGCAGATTGCTGGCCTTGCTATACGTTCCTGTCATAATTTTTTTAGCATTTTTACATGTTTTAAGATATTTGTTACCCTTGTTCATTCCAAACTTGAATACTGTACTCAAGTTTGGTCTCTTCATTTTGCATATCTTTCCGATGCCATTGAATCTGTTCAACAGAGGTTCACTCGTACCCTACTCTTTAAATATAATCCTCTCTACATGCCTTATGATGAACGATTATTGCTCCTTAACAGGCGCAGGTCCAGGACTCGGTCTGGGGGGGGGGGGGGGGGGTTGTTTTTTCACTTCGAAGTGTATATATATCTTTCCTTAATTTGGAGACCCTATTCGATAGTTTTTGTTTCGAAGTTGGCACAGTGGTTGCCGTCGTTAGTGGCATTCAAACAGCAAATGCCATTTATGAATTTTACGTGTAAAATATTTTGGATACCACGCCAACGACAATCCGATAGCAGCACTGTCTTGTCAAATTTTTCTCGAAGTTCTCCCGTTTCCGTCGGTCAGCATGTATGTTGTCAATGCCCGTGTTCTATTCGTACTATTTAGTTCTCGCGAGTACTTCTGGCAGCTATCAACTACTCCTGCTCTCGTTCTCGAGTAAATGATTAGTAGTTACGTCTTCTTTTCCCGCCAGGTGGTAAATTATACCCAAGAGGTGTATTTGATAATTTATAGGCTATGTTGAAAAACCTGGCTATCGGAAAATTATCTATCTATCTAATTAATTATCTATCTATCTATTATCTATCAATCTTTGGTTCAAATCTTCAAATGTCAAAGAAAATAGCGTTCCATTCATGATCTACTGTCGAGTACTTGCAAGTACTAATTTGTAGGAAAGGAACACGGCAAATGTGTCTTTAATCGTTATTGAGGAAAGTTGTTTTTGTGATAAAAAAAAGCTTTTCTATTCTCCGAGTTCGTCATTTAGATAACATGAAGAGGATTTTATTTTCGTAGTTCACTCGGCTTGATCCACAATCCGTACCAGAAAATAAAAGAAGAGATGAATCGGAGTGTTGAGGAATTTTTAATGAAATTCCATCTTTTTGTGTACAAAAATGACATACACATATTTTTTACTAGCGGATCACTACTTAATAGCAAGTCTTATAATATTTCGGACTCCTTTTTTATACTAAGGCTTATCTGAGATCGTACTTCCCCTGCGATTTATGTACATTGCGCCACACATAGCTTCAATTTGGCTCTTAATGCAGCTATCTGGAATAGAGAATGCATTGGATCAATTCAAACATTTTTCTACTGGCCTAAAAGACAGAATATTCTGAAGAAAGAAATTTCCAAAATAAAAAAAGTGAGCGAAAGAAAGAGAAATTGAAGTGAACTTGCACTACAAGGTGAGCTCAGTCTCATATAGCAATTGCAACGTACACCGAATTGCAGTCGGCCATAATTGAGGCATTAGAAAAAATAAGAAGAATGAAAATCCAACGCAACTTTCGACTGCAACACAAAATCCAACGCAACTCTCGACTGCGATTTCGGCGATTGAATTCCAAAACGCCTGTCACATTATGGAATCAGTTAATTCGATTGTTCTGCCTTTGAGTCGGGAATTGCAATCGAAAAACCAAGATCTAGGCGAAGCCACCAAATTAGCAGATGACGCTTTGAATGAATGCAGGGAGAAACGAGAAAATGGATATTCATCTTTCCATGTTATTTATTAACATGTTGTTGGAATTTGTTCCCACTACGAGATCGCAATGAAATCACCACGTCGTTACAATTGGCAAAAAAGTGGTTGCAATGTTGAAGCCAAAAATGTGGAAGATTATTATAGAACTGCATTCTACATTCCGTTCCTCGATACACTCATTTTTCATCTTAAAAGTCGATTTGAAGAACACAAATCTATCTTTAAAAGTTTCGGACAATTGTTCCTCAAACAAGAATTTGACAAAAAAAAAATGCGCAGACCTTTACAAATTTTATGAAAAGAGGGGAATTTAACCTCAGAAGTCAGAATGAAGAGACAACGAATTCAGGATCTGAATATCAAAATGCACTTGATGCTTTATTAGTAAATATTTTTCGATTAGAATTTTTACGTGCAAAAAAAGGTGATATGCAAAGCTTAAACTTACAGTATTTTTCAGATAATCAATAGCGAGTCATTCAAAAATGTTAATGAGATTTTGCGAGTGTTAGCAGTGTTACCTGTAACTACAGAAACTTCAGAACGATCATTTTCGACGTTGAGAAGGATCAAAAGCTACTTGAGGAATACGATGGGATGGAAGCGCCTGAATGGCCTTGCTTCTTTGAATATCCATACTCGCATTGAACCTACCGAGAACGAAATTCTTCAAGAATTTTTCAAAAAGCCTCGAAAATTCATACATGCTTGAACATTTTTGTGACTTAATCTTCAATTTAGAGTCAACTATTATGATAATAAGTAAAGTTTTTATAATCCCTATTAAATACTCGTATATATCTAATCATAATTTACTGTTTCAATAATTTATATGAGATTTTTCAATCTCGTAACAATATACGATAAGCAACAGTCAACAGCCATTAGAATAAAAAACTTTGAACTTCCCTTTTGGGGGGGTCCGGACCTGGAAACTCCCCCTGTGGATCCGCCACTGCTCCTTAATCTCCCTCTCCTAGCAAGCCCAGAGTTTACTTTGATGAATGTTTTTTTTTCAAAATTTGCGTGGCCATCTGAATTCATCTATTGCATCCTTGATTAATGAACGGCAGTGTGAGAGGCTAATTAGGTCCTCCGTTGTCTTTGATGTACCATTTGCCCGTACTGATACTTACTTTGATTCTCCTGTTTTGCGCCTATTACGTACACATAATGGCCTCCAACTTAGTCCTCTTCCACTTTCTATTGCCACCTTTAAAAGAAGTATTTGCAACACAATATTTGCTGATGATTAATTTTATTTATCTTTTTTGTCTTTCGTGGCTTTGATTTTCATATCTTAAATTTTCTCAATTTTTTAGTACTAAGCTATTCTATTTGTAATTAAGCTTTTTGCCTGTAAATGGATTGTTTGAATAAATGAAATAAATTAAATGAAAGGCTGACAGTTTTGTTGGAAATAGTTTCGAGAACTGTTTTATTTCTGCATACCTTATTTAATTGATTGCTTTTAGAGCATTTTGGTAATGTGCCCAATAAGACTGATAATAAATCAGCCAATTCATCAACATTTTCATCTTATGATAGCCCTGTCATGCTTTTAAACGTCGCATCACAATTACCATATATTCCTCTGCAGTGTCTTGCATCGTTATAATCTCTGGTTGAAAATTCGCATAAAACCGCAACTCATTTCAACTGACACTCGTCGGGATTTACTACGGTATGGCCGCATCATATTTACAATAATAATGCCCAAGGTGATTACCTCCATGAAACGAAGATGATCATATATGAACAATATATAACAATAACGATACTACCTGTACGACAGGAAAATACATTTCAAGCAATTTCACTTTTCATTAAAACCCGGAGGTGTGTATACGATGAAGATATTTTCTTAATACCTCCACACGCCCGAAGAAAGTCACGGCATGTTACTCAGCAGTTTTCGGAGTGGACAATGTGTTTGGTTTTGGTTTGATTTGGTTGTCGATGAAGGGCGAGAAAAATCCTAGCAAGAGTTTCATTAGTAAATTTTGAAAATTCCAATTGAGATTCGAAATTTTCATTGATAGCAATCATAGAAATTACTCAAATATCATATCACACCTACACACCCATCGAACTGCATTGATCTCTGCCATATTTGCTCGTCGTGATGTGCCGGCACCGAACTTGAAGAATAGTTAACTAAGCACTTATTACGAGTACAAATGGTTTTTGGAACGTTTTTTAAATTGCCGGTAAGTACCTGATGTTGAGAGTTTAATCACGCAAATGTTTTGTTGTTGAAATTCACGAGCTATGGTAAACAATGGTGTTGTTGGAGTGATTGTGAACAAGAGCACTTCTTTGTAGTGTATTGGTTAACACATTCATCATTCATTGATCACAAACTGATAGATCGCACAAAGAAATTTTTACTCGAAACCGCAAATGAATATACCACTTAGCACTGCTTGTATATTTGTGTAAGCAGTAGATGCTTTTTGATCTCGATGACAGGCAATACAATAGCCTATACTGAAGGTGAGTTTATAATGTCAATTGGCTTTCCAAAACGTTATGTATAATGCATTAATCCAGTTTGGTGTATAGTAATTGTTTGGTGTATATATACATAAGATATAAAAGCTTGAAACAAATTGAAAATTTTAGCACTAAAACTTAAGCATCTTCACGATAAAGAAACGTTGACAATTATTTGAGAATTCTGCAGATTTTGATTGCATATTCTACCACACAAGCTTCTCATTACAACCACCCTGTTTCCAAGGTCATGTACCACATTGTTCCAAAGAGTGGGTGTATGAGGTGGTGGTTAGTTCAACTATTAACGCCGAGAATCTTTTCTCTAATACTCTTCATCACTCCGCTATTAGTGTTGAGCTTTCTACTATCAGCATTGCTTTTAATCAATCATACAATAATGAAATTTTATTTGATTTTCATAATGCCGACTACGTAAGCATTAAACATTATCTGGATACCATAGAGTGGTCAAGGTCCATTTCAACGTTAGATTTGGATCAATTTGTTTCTTTTTTCTACGAAAAAAACGCAATAAATGTTCTGAGCCATAGTTAGGCAATAATTTGAGACAATTAAGGAACCGACGAAACAAAATTGTTTAAAGCAATTAAAAATGATCGCAATATCAGCGTAGGACTAAAGGAAAGTTACGATCTTTTATCCATAGAATTCTGAATTAAGTCTCGGGAATCATATGAGCTTTACGTGACTTTAATGGGTAACAACGTCGTTATTGACCCGAGAAAGTTTTTTGATTTCGTTAATATGAAACGAAAAACGACTGGCTATCCCGCTTCCATGTTCACAGGGAACTCTATATCCTCTCTTCCACAGGAAATCTCCAATTTATTTGCAGATCACTTTCAAGATTCGTTCTGTCCTCCTTCGATCCCTACAATAAATTCAACTGTCTGGCCTACTCAAACTGTATCCACACTACTCATTGAGGGAATCATTCTAACAAAAGAGGCAATTGTCAATTGTCCTACAGCTAAACATCAACAAGGGACCTGGCCATGACCTAATACATCCCTGTTTTGTGATACAGTGTATC
Organism: Nemotelus pantherinus; assembly: GCA_963978885.1. NCBI lineage: Eukaryota > Metazoa > Arthropoda > Insecta > Diptera > Stratiomyidae > Nemotelus > Nemotelus pantherinus. Next base: position 218,004,118 of record OZ022264.1, read on the forward strand.
ATTCAATTGATAACCTCTCTTTATATCATTTTTAACAAGTCGCTGGCATCAGGCGTCTTTCCCTCCTTTTGGAAATCTTCCCATCTTACGTCTATAGTATATTACGTCTAAAAGAGCTCTTTGCATAATCTGATCCTATTTGATTTCCACTGCTCTGTCAGCAAATGTGCTGCTATTCTGAGGTTGGATTTTATCGTGCGAGACATACTTTTGGCGGACTTGTTAATTTTCCGAGCCACTATTGTATGCCTACGAAGTGAATTTCAACGAATTCAATTCTCGATGGCGTTGACAATTGTATACTTCATGGAGACGTCCTGAGCTGGGGTAATCGTTGATTCTTTGGATCACACGATAAATAAATCTTAATATTGAAAAACAATCTTAAGAAGAAAAAAATCTGAATAACTTCACTTGCTGATTTTCTGCGCTAATGAAGTAACTGCTACACCGTTTCCGTTTACATACCACTCCATCGTTAATCGTGAAACTTAAAACTTAAAACGTACAAGTGTATTAGAAATGCACCTTTTTAACACCAACCTGTCGTGTATCTATATTTTCCTAAATTTGCACTATAAGATTTTTTTATTGGTTGTGCCCGAAAATCTAACATTAGCACTTCTCAGTCCGGAAATGGCAGCTTCGTGCTAGCAACTCCTTGCTAGCACCGCAATCGAAAGTCCATCATTATTCTTTTACATTAAAATCAATCTACCCTGTTTTCGTTTCGATTCAGGGGCTGCATCAACATTTTTGAAGCTAAAAAGATCTTTGGGGTTTCACTCGCGAAAGTCTATTTTATGTCTTTTTTGGGCTTTGCACCCTAAGAAAAACCACCATGGTCTTAGAATCGAAACGGAATTCACTGGATGAGTGGGGCTTAATATGCAGCTATCGGGTGTACAAGTAAGTTTTAAAGGATTTCTCGATTATGAAACTTTATTGTACAAAATTGGAACAATTTATTGTATTCAACGTATTGCCCATCGCTAGCTATGATTTTTTCCCATTTTACTAGCAATGCATGGTTTCCGCACCAATAAAATTGTTTGTCTTTGGAGGCAAAGAAGCAATCAGCCAATTTCTGATACCTTCAACTGAAGTGAAGCGTACTCTTGTAAGAGTGTTTTGCATCGACCGGTCGAAGTGGTAGTGCCATGTCTGGATTATAAGGCGGGTGGGTTAGGACTTCCCATCTGGTACCATTGAGATAGGTTTTGACCACTTGTGCGACATGCGGCCGAGCATTGTCATGGTGGACGATCAATGACTCATATCTGGTTGCCCATTCTGGCCGTTTTTTTTTACAATCGATCGCTTCAATCGCATCAGTTGTTGTCAGTAGAGAGACCTGTCTGTCCCATATCAATTATTCTCCGCTTTGATAAGCTTTAGAGACGATATACGTTGTCTATCAGTGAACGAAAAAATACCGTACCTTACGCGTACTGTACGCGAAAAGTACACATACCCTACCTCAGTCTATAATGTTTGCGTACATGTACACAACCGATATACCGAACGAAACAGACACGATGCAAATGTACGCTACGATTGAATACTGTACTGTACAAAGTACACAAACCTTTTCCTCTAAAATACGGAATGTGTACTCGTACACAACCCGTACACAAACGATATACACTAAACGTACCGTACGTTTAGTGTACTTTTGCGCTTCATTTACATGAAAAGGAAAAACACTTTTAAATTGAAAGCACTGAGTTAAAAATATTGAACTTCACAGGAGAGCATAATCAATTCATTTCGGCTTCGGAATTATCACTTTTATCTGTAATTTTTTCCCAGTTCATATAAATGAACCGCAAAAGTACACTAAACGTACAGTACGTTTAGTGTACACCGTTTGTGTACGGGTTGTGTAGGTGTACACATTCCGTATTGTAGAGGATAAGGTTTGTGTACTTTGTACAGTACAGTATTCAATCGTAGCGTACATTTGCATCGTGTCTGTTTCGTTCGGTATATCGGTTGTGTACATGTACGCAAACATTATAGACTGAGGTAGGGTATGTGTACTTTTTGTAGTGAATGTGTTTGCGTACGGGCGTCAGAAATGTACGGTACAGTACACTAAGGTACGGTACCATAAGGTTTTTTTTCGTTCACTGTTGTCTATGCTGATTTATAGACAAGAAGGGAACCGTGATCACAAATCAATAACCTTTATGAGTAAATTATTTCCATGGATATAAGTCGGAGATGTTAAAATTTGTCACAACCAGCGTAAATAACAATTAATGATTTCCAACTGCAAGTGGTCACACCAGTCAAGTATGCACTGTGTGCTGGTGTCTGATGAGAATCAGTGCATGCTTTCGAAACCACTTTGTCAAATAAAAATTTTCAAGATAAATAAAAAAATTTTCAATTTCAATCATCCCGCAAAAACAATTCCTATTTAATCTTCTTCACTTATAAATTTAATTTTTATAGCCAGGATTCACAGTTACAGAGCTCGCAAGTAGCCGTGACAGAAAGCCACCACATATTGTAGCCATTGGAAGGAGCAAATGTAAAATTGACTATTACATCATTATTTTTGATGGTCATCCGATAACTCTTCCTAGTAATTTTAAATTCATTGATCGCCTTGATATAGTATTTAAGATTTATCAACTATTCGATATCAAATATGATCACAATTTGAAACCGTTTTATATGTTTTTGGAATTTTTTATTTACAAAATTGGCAGTCATGCAAATCCTAAAAGTAAACCAACTTCTATTTTGAAAGAAGCTAACATTAAATTAAATAAGCTTAAAAATTCATACAAAACGGTTTGTTGAAACTTTAAAGAAATTTAAATAATTTTTGAATGTAGACAAATTTGATATCACTCGGTTAATAGTCATTTCATAGTCGCAATCATAGTTTGATAGTAATGGCGTCAGAAACGTTTTTTTGCTTTGTCTGTGGCCTGCAGTCGCAAATAGTTTTCAAAATATTGAAACATCAGAAAGTCGAACATTGTTTATCAGAAACAAAATTTTTGCAATTAAAGTGTATTAAGTCTAAAACCTGCGATTCCATTTTCAATACGTATTCAGGGCTACGTAAACATTCGTTAAAATGTGTGAATGTCCACACAAATAATAACATACAAACTAATGCTTCGACTTCAAAATATTTTAACACTTCTAGCGTTGATCATGTTCAAAGTAACGAGTTCCATTCCGGAGTAAATGGTTCATTTGCAATGAAATGTGAACAATTTACTGCATTAATGAACTCTTTAGGGTTAGCAAACAGTACTATCGACAAAATCATATTTGAGACAACAGAGCTTTTAGATGTAGTGTTTAAATCATTCTCAGGAGTCGTTGAAACTAGTGATACTAAAGAAAATATTGTTTCTATCACTAATACTTTAATCAATGAAAATCGAACAGTATTAAATAGCTTTCGCACTAAATACAAAAGGGATATCTTTTTTTTCGAAATCATCTGCTTTCGTCAAACCAAAAGGTATATCAATCGGATTTCGATGGGATAAACAATTTTGCCACACAGCAAAAACATGGAAACTAACTTGCATTCAAAATATGTTGCAATATATTCCAATCCTCCAGACAATAGAAAATATGTTTTGTGATCTTCAATTTTGTCAATCTTACTTTGAAGAGGATCACAAATGTTGTACAGAGAGTTACAGAGAGTTTTGCTGTGGATCTACAAGCTCAAAAAAATCATCTTTTAAGGAAAATAAAAATTACGTACAGATTTCTTTATATTATGATGATTTCGAAAGCTGCAATCCCCTCGGGAGTAGAAAATCGGTACATAAGATAGGTGCTATATACATGTCTATAAGAAACTTGCCAGTTTATGTTAGATCCAAAGTAGATTCAATATACCTTGTAGCCCTTTTTAATTGTAATGATCTGAAAGATGGTGCTACTTATAATGACATTTTAAAGCCAATAAATGACGACATTAATGTACTAGAAACGAAAGGTATACACGTTAATGGCTATCACTTATATGGAACATTAACCGCATTCATGCATGACAATCTAGCAGCAAACCAAATTTTTGGGTTTTCGGGAGGTTTCTCTGCAAATTACTTTTGTCGTATTTGCGAGATGCATAAAAACGATTGCCAGACTCATTTTTCGGAAGATGAAAGCAAAGTTCGGTCTATAGAGAGCTTGAAACAAAATCACTTTCAACTTCAAAGTGGAGCTTCTTCTTCAAAAGGTTCTGGAGCTTCTTCTTCAAAAAAATTTCTAAGTATTTTAAATGATCTAAAATATTATGATTGCATCGAAAATGCAACGGTAGACCCGATGCATGATCTTCTGGAAGGAATTGTACCATTCGTACTTTTAACTTTTTTTAATTACATTGTCCAAGAAAAGTACATATCCCTTGATGACCTTAACGACAGAATTAGATTTTTTGATTACAGATACTCTTTTCGAAGAAATTGTCCAAATGCGCCTGTCTCTAGAGAAGTATTGTCATTTTCAGCTTCAGAATGTTTTAGTCTATTGATACACCTTCCTTTTATTTTGTGAGATTTGGTGGAATCACATAATAAAAAATGGGATTTAATCAAGACATTGTAACTATGGTTTTTGCTAAGTCCATTTTAAGGTCAGAAGTACACCAATTACAGCATCAAATTTTTTGTCATTTAGCTATTATTGCAAATGAGTACAATAAGCGTCTTTTCCCGAAACACCACATTTTAACTCATTACCCCTCAATTATAAAAAAAAATGGGACCAGTTTCTCATTATAGTTGCATTCGTTTTGAGTCAAAACATTGTATTTAAAAAAAATTAACTCGAAATATGAAAAACACAATAAATCTTTGTAAATCGTTGGCATTTAGACATCAGCAAAAGTTCACTGTTCCTCGAAGCTGTTACGCAATACCTATCAAGTCAGGAAAAATTAAAAAAGTCACCTTAGAATATTTTGATTCACAATATTACGAAATCATATTCAACTACTTCACCGTTGATGGGAGTACCTTAAAGAATTATAATCTTGTTGGTTGGATACAACAATTTGTTCGTATACGTCCTGGATTCTTTCTAACCCATGACAGATACAGTGGCTCACAGCTTATTTGATACAGTGACCATTTAAAAATGCAAATCACTGTAACTTTGAAATAAAGAATCCTATCCAAAAAATTTAAACGTATTTGACTAGATGCATGTTCAGCGAATACAATGCAAACAAAAAATGTTCCAGCAATATTCCTCGGCGTCCGGTAAAAGAGAAATACCACTGGCGCAGAAAAATTGCAGCTCACAGCTTATTTGATACAGACACTTCAATGCGAATAAACTTCTATTTGTCGCGCCCTTAATCTGCCTTGTTTTTGTTTCTTGAATGTTTGATTGTGTTTAGACATTGGCTTGAGTAATTTTTAGCCAGATCTTGTAAGTTGAAGTGCCAAAATGAGCCAAAATTGCAAAATGGGTCATCGCACCACAATTGAACTGCGAACTGGTATTAAACCACTTTAAAAAAGGACAAAGTGTTCGAAAAATTGCTGAAAGTGTGATTTTGAGTGTCTCTACAGTGCAGCACATAATTGAGCGCTTCGTACACGAAAATCGGGTAGAAAATAAGAGGAGAAATGCGCCAAACAATATTTTCACCGAATCCGACGAACGATACATTGTAAGGAAAGTGAAAGCAAACACAAAGATTTCCGCTCCAAAATTGGTAACTGAGGTTCATCGTGAATTAAAGAAGTCATGTAGTGCTGAAACCGTCCGATAAGTGCCTCGCAACCATGATTTCAACGGGCGAGTAGCTCATAGGAAGCCATTCATTTCCAAAAAAAAATACAATAAGCCGATTTGCCTTTGCCAAAGAGCATGTGGGAAAGCCATCCACGTTCTGGAATACGGTTATTTTTGCGGAAGAGTCTAAGTTTAACATTTTTGGCTCCGACGGAATGTCATATGTCTGTCGCAAGGCAAACACTGCGCTAAACAAGGAGAACCTTAAAGCTACTGTGAAGCATGGTGGTGGTAATGTGATAGTTTGGGCCTGCATCTCCGCAGCCGGAGTCAGAAATTTAAAGTTTATTGAGGGAACAATGAACCAAACAAAGTACCTTGATGTACTGAAAAACAATTTGCTGCAAAGCACTGGAAAATTGGGTGTTAGCAACCAATTTCGGTTGTACCAATACAATGATCCAAAGCACAAGTCGGGAATTGTGCAGTCCTGGCGAATTCGGGATTGCCCTCATTTGATGTCTCCGCTGGCACAGTCACCAGATATGAACGTCATTGAGAATCTGTGGACTTTGTTGGATAACAACATTAGAAAACACAAGATTTCTAATAAACAAGACCTGAAGAAAGCACTGCTAGAGGAATGGCAAAAAATTGCTTCTGACATCACAAAAAAACTCGTTAGCTCAATGCCGAATAGGCTCCAGACTCTGCTTAAGCCTAAGAGCTATCTTACGAAGTATTGAAACCAACTGGAAACCTCATAATTCACAACAATTTTAATGTTTAATCAAACTGTATCAAATAAGTTGTGATATGAAATTTGTTATTACTTTTAGTTTTTTGTTTTTTAAGATGTAAAACAGTAACTTTGTAACAAATATAAACTTGTTTAATAAACAACAATCATTTTTCTTCAAAATGGTGTTCAAATTTTTTTGATATTGTTATTATGTTTTGAGTTATTGCAACTTAATTTTTTTAAAAAGCACTGTATCAAATAAAGCACTGTATCAAATTTTTATTTTTTGTGTATTCGAATTACAAATGTTACCTTTGATGAATTTCAAAATGCTTTGCAAATAAATAAAAAATTATACCAATTCTATGAAAGAAATTTTGAAATACAATGATTGCATTAATTGGAAAGTTTATGATTTCGCTGTATCAAGAAGAGATAGCAAAACTTATCTAGTTTTGAAAAATTTATTTTGACTTTACTGATATAAGCTTTTATATATTTGAAAAAACGAAAATGAATTTGGTAAATGGAATAAACGGATTTGATTATCAGAACAATTTTGTTTTTGTTTAATTCTCCCTGATTTTTTGAATTTTTTTCTACAGCACAAACGATATTATTTGGCAACGAGGCGAGTCCGAATAGTGACAGACCTGTACGGGGTAGTATGAGGTTGCCAGTTTATAACTATTTGTTATTAATTTAATCCTCAGGTTATGTAAAATACGTTTATAACTTAAACCCATAAAGTGTATACATTATTTATATACATTTATTTATGCCCTGCATCGTGTAAAGTTTACAAATAATGATATCAGCTATTTAATAGGCACCGACTATGAATTTTATACCAACATTTTATAAAATTGTTTATATTGTGAGAACATATAAAACGTAAACCAACAAGCGAATGGACTCAAGTGTATACGAAAATCTTTGAAATCTATCCGAAAATTTTTAACCGTGTAGGCTTTTGATCGCGGTGGTTTGAGTTGCCGTGCTAGCAAAGTGTTGCTAGTTCGGGGCATTTTCATTATTTTGTACTAGACAACAATTATTTTACTTTCCTGAATTTTGAAGCACTTGCAAGTGGCAACCTTGGAAATCTGTATAATGCAGCTATAAAATCGAAACGGCTACTAATCTTTAATACAGGTTGGTCATAATAAAAAGCACGTTCGGTCGAATATGGATTCAAAATCTATGCTCCTCTACTTTTTCTCTCTTTATCTTCGAAAATCAGTTTCTAAGTGCTAGAGTTTGTTTTTCTTTTTTCTTTACTTTTCCAAAAGAAATAAGAATTTTAAAAACGGAAGAAACGTTTCCAGAGTGTACATGTCTATTTTTCAGTAAACTTTTTACATCTCTAAAATGCGAACGAATAAATAACTACAACTTGTACTTGTAATGTACTTCTAATTTATGTGTAGGCTATACTACTTTTTGGCAACAGCAAGCTTCAACGCCGCTCATAACTAGCATGAGTACTGCTTGAAACTACAATGTACCAAAGTTTTCCATATTTTCAAAAAGTGCTTTTCCTCACGATTTAAACGTTATAAGATAATTCATCATGCAAGCAAATCACATTGTTATACATAGTCACGATAAGCATGTCGCAGGAAATGCTTAGACGTTCTTCAAAGCTTAATGGAATCATTGCCCATTTTCCACCTTGTGTATGCTAGCGTTGCAATGCAATCTAAAGTAAATAAATTCAACCAAAGAAATGTGAATAATTTCGCTCTCTCCTCATTGAATATTAGTTGGAAATCAGAGGATTTCGATACCTTACTAATAGTCAATGAGTATTACAATAAAATTTACATGTACCTGCAAATCGAAGGCTGAGAAATTCCTTCACGATTTTCCAAGGTGATCTAAGCCACCAACATCTTAATTTCATTCATCAATTTTATATTGTCAATCCTTATCTTCGAATGCTAGTACGTTTTTTTTTCCATATCTAAAATCGACGCGACCCATCATAGATTTGATTGATTACGATAAAGTAATCAGGTGCGAAGGTTTCCCGTAATAGATTAATATAACCACTAATTGTTGCTTAAATATTTGATGAAGTCACATTTTTCTAATGCGAATCATATCTTCTTCTTGCGCAATGATTGAATAATGTTTCGCTATTTGTTATTGAAATCGTGAGAAGTTTTCGCAGTCAATTTTTGTTAGCTTTTGAACTTCTTCGAAATAAAGTATCATTGTACTTTTTATTGCGTTGTGCGAATGGTAATTTGGTAACGATGCTAAGCGAGATTTGGGCTGGTATGTTGCACTACCAAGGTTACAGGTATGTAGATCACTTATAATTTAAATCTCATTGCGTGAAATAATAGCAAGTGTTTGTTTAACGATCCAAACCGCGATTGAAATTTAAATTTCACTCAGCTACCATGAAACATAGATCTATTCGTGCAGCCGCACCGTTAGTTTGATGTAACTTTAAGTTTTATCATTGTTTGTTTTACAGACTGTAGTAAAGCGTGTGGCAGGCTTTCTTCACTTCCAAGTGGAGTATGTATTTTACTTATTCGTGAAGGGTGAACGTTAGACTGCAGGGTCTGATGGACTAGTCTTTAAAACCTTTTTAACGATTTCCAGAAGTGGGATCTTGATTATATGCTACATTTCAGATCATCACTGGTGATCAATATTAGATGTTGATAAAATGGGCAATAGTTAAGCAGCCATTTTATCCAGAGGTAAATTTACTACTTAGGTAGTGTAGGCAGCCACTTTGTACGCGCGATATCCGAAAGTGGCGAATTTTTATTGTATCTAATCGATTTACATTGAGATAAATATATTATTACAAATTGTTCCAAAAACTTCAGAAGCGAATATTAAAATTGTGCAACAGAATTGACTTAGACTTTCAACATTGAAGAACTCGCCTGTCATAGTTTGTTTTGACAACCGTTGCAGCAATGGCTTGATATTCACGATTCTTCGCTGGATGACCATTCAGACCACAATTGACTAATCCAAGCTATGAGTCCACCAATTTTCACGCAGTAGTTAAATATGGTGCAGTTCAACATGTAAGAAATTTTATTAATTATAACACTACTGCTGTTCCTTGTTCCGGAATTTCCGGAAAACTAGAAAAAGGACCATGTTTCAAATACTACAGCTACTTCTTGAGATGGCTCGATTTGCATTGCAAAATTAAAAGTGTGAACTGTCGTCTAAAGTCATTAGTCTCTACTGACTGCCTCAGTACTCGGTCTTTGTGGATGAAGAAGTACAATATAATATTCAAATTAGGACACTACGCCACTATAGCTGAATTTGTGAATCCGCAGAATAAGCGCCTCTGTGCGGGCCGCGAATGACAACATACTTTGATTTTTCTGTAGCTAGGTCACTGGTTTTAAGAAGTTCGAAGATTTTTTTGTTGTCTTTAAGAGAGGAACATAGGATGAATGATTTAAAGACTCGAGACCTAATATGGTATGATCGACAAACCTAATACTGGTATGATCGACATTAATTTTTTTAATTTATGCGCGATCGACTTCGAAAAATGGGTTAAATTAAAAACAAATAAAAATTTAATAAAGGTCTTTATTGATAGTAATATTTAATATATTAATTTAAATTTAATATATTAAAGTAGTAATACATTGTATTACTACTTTGTGTAATGTACTTTATTAATAAATATTTTGGATTAATTTATTATGTATATGCGTGACTCCCCATTTCATCAAAAAGTATTGTAGAGTTAGGCTTGTAAGCACTGATGCACAATCGAATAGATGCCATTAAGTGGTCATCTGTCAGAGAACTCCTAAGTTGCGATTCGATGTTTTTCATTTGAGAAAAAGTTGCTTCACATAGATAAATGGAAGCAAAAAAAATACGAATATCCTCATTGCCACCAATCTGAATAATGGATATTTTTTATGGTTTTTTATGGTAAAACACTAGATCCGATGAATTCAATCGTAAAATATGAGCTAAATTTGATGAAATATCCTCGTTATCGAGTTCTCTAAAAGGAAATGAAATAAATTCAAAAATCGGTTGAAGGCTATTGAGATTTGCAAATGGTCTCTCGAATTCTTGTTTAAAATTTTCCAGTTCAGGACAAAACATTTCAATATTACATGCACCAGTAGGCTAGGTTAGGCAATACCAGTTGGCATAAGGCAACACATAGACCTATTGGTGCATAGTGATATCAGATAAATGGGCCAGGAGAAAAAAAATTCAGTCCAAGCGGCCATCGAAGGCCCCGGACTTTTTCGCGAACTGAAGGATGTCTTTCAGCTTTTTCATTTTACATCCACCAGTAAATTTAATATGTTTTTCTAAATATGAAAAATATTTAAAAATTTTGCCTATTTGATTGTGAAGCAAAAGGTTTTAATTTTACTTCAAAAAACATTTACCGAACTCAACAAGTCAACAATATTTTCCTTTTCCTTGTAATTGTAAATCAAGCAAGCTGTAACGGCCCATAAAATCCGTAAGAAATGCTAATTTCTTTACCCATACTGGATCTTCCAACTGTTCATGTTTTTCTCCCAATGTATCCAAAAATGCAATAATTTCAGGCAAAAGATTTAGAAATCTCAAAAAGCTACCTCAGCTAAGCCATGTAAAGCTTAGTACTGTTTTCGATTTCACGTTAAATTTTCATGCAAATTTTCACATGAAATTTATTTCGGCAAAAATTTAGCTTGAAAATAAGCAGCGTGAAAAATTGCTTGAAAGATGTTTTCGCTTTGAAATTGCAGATAGCTTTGGCACATGTCTCCAATCATTTCACGCCAATTTAATATGTGCAGTTCATTCTTTAGGCCAGTACTGAGTTAATCGTGAAGCTAAATTTTGACATGTCTCCATTATCTGGTCATTCTTTCGAGCGAAAATTTTGAAAATGGAGAAAAGCGGAGACACAACATTTCTGACGGATAAGATGTCAAGAATTACAATTTTCGAACGATTTTGCTATTGAAAAGACATTTACATAATTCAATTTTCAAATTCAAACACCAAATTTCACTTTTTAGCTCGAAAGAATGAACTGCACAAACTATATTGGCGTGAAAAGATTTTAATTTAAAATTTTATTTTATCTAAAATTGAGATTAAGCTTTGTTGCGCTGTGTGCGAAAATTTACTACGTCGGTAGCAGGGAGAGGAATGCCAATGCAGGCAAGGTGTATAGCGGGAAGCAAAAATATAAAGTGTACTTTAGAATAGAGAGATTTAAGGAAATGAAACAACCTTATACGTATAGGAGATTTAGTGAAGCAGTTTTACTAAAATGACATAAATCTATAAATTGCACAGATTGAGCGCATAGCTATCTCGGATTTTCCCTTTAGCTTCTCCGCCACCAAAGCTCAGCGAGCTTTTGTGTGAACTGAAACTGCGGGGACTGTCCTTGGATCTATTAAGCCAAGGCCCATTCCAAAATATACTGAATAAATCGTCTACTAAATTTTTAGCTCACATTTTAAATTAACCTAGTAAATTATTTAAAATGTCTATGATCGACTGTCGAACTGTTTGCGATCGACCGTTTGCCCACCCCTGCTCGAGACATTTCATTTATTCTGATTCCCTGAGCGTTAAGTTTTGTGATGAGCTTCAGAATGTCCATCTTATAGGCTGTTAAAGGAAAAACCTTAGGAGTTTTCGTAAATGGAGTGAGAGGGGAAGGTGTTGCTGATTTTCGTGCTGCCAGCGAAGAAACTATTGGCTATTTCATTTTGAGCACTGTTTTTGATAGTCTAAAGGTGAAATCCAGGTTCTCTTTATCGAATTCGCTTAATACTGCTGCAGCTAAGTTTAGTGATTTGGTTGCAGTTGACGGCTCATGGATGGCTAGCTGGTTTGAAAACTCTCGTGGGCCGCACCGTTTTGTATAGCAATTTTGTTTTTGCATTAACTCCTCACTTTGTTGTTGATTACTGGCCAACGTAGCTCGTTTTGTCTTTTGAAGGGCCACAACCTTCTCCAATCAATCGGCTCGTCTACATACAATCTTTCTGGAGTAACAGTTAATTTTTGTTGTCCTCCCATCATGATCTATGGAATAGATTTTAAATTTAAAAAAATTATATATTTAAATACGAAATTTTAGCTCACACTGAACAAAAATGTTAATTGTCAGTGAGTTTGAGTATTTATTCGCTAGCTTGGAAACCACATATTGTATAAACAATTAAAAAAAAACATAGAAAATAGGTAAATTGGGTGCCGAGTTATCTTTTTAAAAAAACACTGGACTCTAATTACAAAATGTGTTTATTGTACCATGAGCTGAAGACTGACTGGCTCAGGTGAAATCACGTATCATTTATTTAAATGTTATATATATGAATATGTATTATAATAATATGTGAATTTAATATGCACATTATGGTGTCGTGTTCAGCCATAATGTCATACGCATCTAGCGTGATGAAATTCATCAAGATCATTTTTGATGGCTTCCGCAGAATCAAAGTGGTTACCATCCAAATGATTCTGGGGAGACCTGAAAAGGTGGTAATCCGACTTCGCAAGACCCGGTTAGTATGGCGAGTGTTGCATAACTTCAATACCACTTTCGATACCATTTGGCAAGTAACAACACACTCCCACACTTTTATGCAACCCAATACAGAGAATTTCGTTTGTTGTCCGTGAATTTTTGCTGCGCTTAATATTTCTTGATGGGATTATACGCACGCCAACACACTCTCACCTATCAGCTAACATGGATATATACATTCCCACCTGTCGTTTGAGAGTATGCTTTTCTCACTTTTGCATATGATAAAGTCAACTTATTTTGGTTTTGGTTCTCCTTAGGTGCCAGCTGATGGCAGATCCATCACTCTCTGCCAATCTCTTCCATCAGGCAAATATCGCAAAATACCGTTCTTTCCATGCTATTTATTAGTTCTTATGCTATGGCCTGGCGTTGTCGTGATGGAAAACGACCTTCCTTCTGTTCGTCAATTCCGGACGTTTTTCGGCTATTATTCGTTACAGCTTTTGCAGCGGAGTGCAGCACTTCCTCAAATCAATAGTGAAAAAAGCTCCTAATCAACCGCACCCTTCTTATCCCATCGCTTTAATACGACAAACCATAACGATAGGGGACTATAACTTTGAAAACGTAGACAACTTCGTGTACCTAGGGACGAACCTCTCGAAGGATGGGAATGGGCTTGACGAAATCAAACGACTTTGAAATCTCGATGCGTACACAGGAATACGAAGCTTTGCATCTATAAAACAATTATCAGACCTGTGCTATGCTACGGAACCGAAACCTGGACAATGACCCAGGCGTCTGAAAAAGCCTTGAATACGTTCGAGAGAAGGGTATTGCGAAAGATCCTCGGTCCAATATGGGAAGAAGATGGATAGCGAATCCGATACAACAACGAGCTGTATATCATATATGACGAGCCGGAAGTCTCTAACCATAAACTACAATGGACTGGCCACGTCGAACGAATGAGCGACAATCGAATCCCCAAACGGTCTCTCAAGGGGCGAGCCAGCGCCATAATGTCAGAATCTACATAGCGCGTCGTCTCATGTTACATGGCGCAGCATTTATGGTCCCACACGCTATGTACATAGTACCCTGAGCCATGCAGTATAGCTCCCAGCGCCATAATTACATGGCGCAAAAATTATGGCCCCACACGCCATATTACATAGTGCCATGAGCCATGTAATATGGTTCAAGGCACTACAATTATAACTCGCAGCCATGCTGTGTGAGGAGATGTATAAATATCAGCAAGTTTCTTGAGTATAAGAGAGGGTATGGGCTTTGATGTCATTTATCCCTCAGGAATTTCTTCAATGGAATTACATCACCTAACATCAAGTACTCTACCTCCAGTTGCTCCGATGCAAACTGGATCATCTTCAGATGCACTGCATAAAAACATAGCGCCAGACGCCATAATTTATAGACTTCTGGCGCCATGTACATAGTCGATTTCGGTCGATTTGTGATAAAATATAGTGCCACACGCCATAGTACATAGGAGCAGACGCTATGCTTATAGCCCTCCACGCCATGTACTATAGTCCTCCACGCCATACAGTATAGTCCTCAACGCCATGTGCTATAGTCCTCCACGCCATACAGTATAGTCCTCCACGCCATGCACTATAGTTCTCCACGCCATGGGCTATAATCCTCCACGCCATGTAATATAGTCCGCCACGCCATGTACATGGCGTGGAAGACTATAGTACATGGCGTGTAGGCCTATGTACTTTTCACCATGTATTATGGCGTGTGGCGCTATATTTTATCACAATCCCTAAATCGACTATGTACATGGCGCCAGAAGTCTATAAATTATTGCGTCTGGCGCCATGTGTTTTCTCAGTGTAGTTGACTTTTTTTTATAAAGTCAGTCAGCGTACATGAAGTCAACTTGCAGAGACATTCTAAAAGTTATGATAAAAAATAAAATATTTAGGATTCATACCGCAGAATATTTATTTATTACTAATTTTCGAAGAAAAGTAGTATTAAACTCGTTTCGCCGTAAATTCATATTTCTTTATATGTATATATATATATATATATATATATATATATATATATATATATATATATATATATATGTATATATATATATATATATATATATATATATATATATATATATATATATATATATATATATATATATATATATATATATATCATCAAAATGATTAAGGGAGATAATCTCTGAAGTAGCCTATCCGATTGAGCTAAAACTTTCGGAGAACGTAGATGTATTTAGTAGGTAGGTCCACAATTTGCTAAAATTCAGATATCCTAAACCTTTTGGCGGTGGCGAGCGTTTTAGTGAATTTTGAGGTACTCCTATATTTAAAAGCAGCGTGAGTTTTTGTTCAAAAAAAGTATTGGAAATGAAAACTTATTATGTTCTAAGCTTGCTTATGGTAAAGAATTGGAAATTTTGAGCCGTGTGTGGGTGCAGCGTGCCTAAAAGTAGGCAAGGATTTTTTTTTCAAATTTTGATTTGTCATTACTTCTGACGAAAACATTGGATCATCGTGAAATTTGCAGAGCGTATTGATGTTGACTAAAGTTTAATACACATGGATTTTCAAGGTAGTGCGGGTAACCCTGTAGCTGCGGCAGGCTCTTGAAAAAAAATCGTTCAAATCATTGAACCTGCTAAAAAATTTTTGATTTTTGACAAAAAATTCAAATCAGTGATACATTTTAACGATTGTCAATCATGTCAATTTGAAATTTTTAAAATTCCGATTTGCACAAGAACGGCAACCCATCACTAAATTACCTCTATTTTCAGCACTCGAAAGTTCTGTTCACGAGAACTGACGACCGAATCATCCGATCATAATGAAATTCACAGAACATGTTGATATCAACTAGGACCAGGTCTGATAGAAATAATTTTGAAATGCAGGCAATCCTGTGGCAGTGGTGCCATCTTGAAAAATCACTGAGAAAAAAAACCGGTTTTTGGCCTATAACTTCCGATTCAGCCATCAGATTTAAACGAAATTCACACAATATTTAGATCTTACTAAAGATAACATTTGGTGAAAATTTCGCTGAAAATTTAGAATAGGGTTGCCATCTATGGTGATTTTCGTCTCCGAAATCTTTTCAAATCAAATTTGCTCAACAAAATAAAGCTTTTTTCCCTATAGCTTCCGGTGCAGTCATGATATCAAAATGAAGTTTATGCAGTAAATACATTTTAATGTGAGCCAAATTTGATAGGAATTTCGTACAAAAATCGTGAAAAGGCTGCCCGCTATGACCATTTTTGTAATTTTTTGGTATTTTTTTTCTGCGCGATTATGTCATTAGATTTGCAAATGGGAACGATCCGGCAATGAAAATTAACAATAAATATTAACGCTTTAAAAATTTGGAAAGTTTTGAGGGTGGTAACCCTAAACATTTTTTCACCCGTGTAACTTCTAGCGCAGTGATTCAATCGAAACGAAATTTATTGGTTGGGTTTAGTTTAACGTGAAGCAGATTTGGTGTATATTTTGCTTTGCTGCTGACACAGGGTAACGAGCTTTAGCCATTTTCGTAACTATTGCATCAACAGATGCTTCAAATTACATACACATATGCTAAACATTTGCAATAAAACTAAGAAATCAATTTTTAAATTTTCCGAGTTTTGAACATTTTTTGGATGGCAGCTTCAAACAACGTTAACCGCTAAAGCTTTCGACGAAATCCTGCGATGAGAACGAAATTCAAAGGAAAAGTTGATTTAAATATGAGCTTGTGAAGGTTAACTTATTGCTGCTTCGTTGGGAAAATGTTGCCAGCACTGAACATTTTCATCATTTTTGTTATAGTTTATTTCTGTTGCTTTGAACGAGGAATGGTTGATATGATTCTACAAACTAGAAACACTAATGTTCGAAGAACAGTAGAAGAATCGTGCAGGTTTTGAGTGCATATTCCACCACATGAGCTGCTTATTACGGCCAAACTGTTTCAAATGTCACGTTTTACTTTGGTCTCAAGAATGCATTATAACTCATATGGTAGAAGGTTTCAGATATTACCACTGGCATGGGTTTCAAAGTTTATGAAAGAAAAACACTTGTTAATTATATTCGTTATCAGTTGCTTATTTCACCAAACTTTGAAAGCAGCATCTCATACAACATCAATGAAGAAAATGCTCAGTGCCTGCAGCACTGTAACTGAAGTTGGTGTTTGGGGCTGCGATCCGAAAAATTTGCAGAACTTTGGGAATTGAAACATTGGTTATTTATTTTCATTGTAAATGTTTCCGGTATGAATACTAACTGTACGCATTTATTGAGACAAAAGAAGCACAAACGACTCGTGCTGGCAACCTTCTGCCAGTATCAAAGCCAAGAATATATCACATCTGCTTCACGTTGTTATATTACATTCGAAGTTAAAGGAGTATAAAGAAATTTAGGGTTACCTACAGCAAGTTTTTTCAAATAATCGAAAGCTTAATATTTGCTGTTTATTGTCACTACAATATCATTACCAATTGAAAATTCTACAATAAAACCGCTCAATAAAGATATTGCAATTAAACACAAAACCAACAATAGCTGGCAACCCTATAGTGGGTTTTCAACAAAATTTGGCCTAAATAATGTTTATAATAGGTTCCATTAATTGTATGAAATTCGTATTGATTTCATGACTGCACTGGAAGTTATAGGGCAAAAAGTTTTCTTTTCCCGAGCGAATTTTCAAAACCAAAGACACAAAAATTACCATAGCTGGCAGCACCAATCGAATTTTTCAACCAAATTTCTATCAAACAGAGTTTAGAGTAAGGTGCAGCTACTGTGTCAATTTCATGAAAATCTGGTTACTAATTCACATTTCATAGGGCAAAAAGCAGTTTTTTTTTCTTTGTAATTTTTCAAGATGGCACCACTGGCACAGAGTTGCCCCCAATTCAAAATCGCTTCTATCAGACCTGGTTCTACTTAAGTTCAATGCATTCTGTAAATTTCAATGGTATCTGATTATTGGTTCGTGAATTCCCGTGAACAGAAGTTTTTGATGCTAAAAATATAGGTTAACTGGGAGAGGGTTACCGTTCTTGTCCGACATGAGATTTCCAAAGTTTTACTTTGAACGTGTAGATAAAGCATAAGATTTGAATACAGATTGGTTTTATTGTAAGAAACGGACATTTTTAGGATATTCGATGATTTGAATGTTTTCGCTTCCAAATTTTTATTTTTTCAAATTTAAGACACCAAAATTATCATAGCTGGCAGCTCCAACCGAATCTTTCAACCAAATTTCTACCAAACGTGGTTTAAAATAAGGTCCAGCTACTGTGTGAATTTCGTCAAAATCGAACGATTCAATCAGAATTTATAGGGCTAAAAGCAGTTATCTTTTTTAGTTATTTTTCAAGATGGCACCACTGGCACAGAATCGCCCGCATTTCAAAATTACTTCTATCAGACCTGGTCCTAGTTAAGACCAATACAGTCTGCAAATTTCAATAAATTCTGTTCATCGGATCGTGAGTTTCCGTGAACAGAAGTTTTTGATGCTAAAAATATAGGTAAATTGGGCAAGGGTTACCAGGCGTGCCCGTCATACCATATCAAATTTTATTTTTTGTCTATGTAAACAAAGCACGAAATTTACATATGAGTGGTTTTTTTTGAAGAAACGGCATTTTTTCAAGAGAGACGATAATTTGAAAGTTTTCACTTTCAGTGCTTGCCCTAGCTTCAGGGTTGCCAGCACGCTCATCAAAAGCTACACAAATTTACAACTAAATAATACCAATAAGTTCTGAAAATTTGGTAATGATTAAATGGCTCTGTCAAAAGTTATCGCAATTTAAAAATTTTCAATTTTTCCCGATCTCTTTTTAGGCACCCAGCGCACACATGGGGTTAAAAAATTCCAAAACATTATCCGATTCACATGTAAAACACGTTCGAAATTTATTTTCTTAACTTTATTTTTGCAAAACTTATTTGTGTACGGAATAATAGGTATATTAAAAATATCACTAAAATGGCCGCCGGCGCCAAAGGGTTAAAGGTTTTTAACTTTTTCTGAGACCTGGCACTATTCTGCATATACACCAATGTGTCCTGAAAATTTCAGCTCAATCGGATGGCGCGTTCCTGAGATTTTTTCACTGAAATTTTTTGATGATGTATATATATATATATATATAGAAATATGAATTTTTGGCCAAAGTGATTTTAATACTAATGTTCCTCTTCGAACATTAGTAAAAAGTGAATTACGTCTTTCCACATTGTCACTCAAAGACAATTTCTTGGAAAATTAGTTTTCTAGCGGTTCAGGTGTGCTAGAGTTTTTTAGGGAAAAAAACGACAACGTATTTTTAGCATGCAAAACATGGTTTTTCAGAAAAGTTTTGAAATCGTGTAATGTCGGTGGTAGAAGACCAAACTGTTGGTCATTGTGTTGCCTCAGTTAACGCATTCGTGAAGAATAAAAACAGGTATTAGTGCGCGCAACTGGCTCACTAAACACGAAGAAAGAACGCGGCCATGCACTGCTTCACGGACGGAATCAGATTCAGATTTAACCATTCCTATAAAATAACTTAAAGAGTAGGCACTCATTTAGAAAAAGTTTTCCTGATTCGAGGGAAGGAAGGTGTAGGAACGGAAGACGATGACTATAAGAATAGTAGGTAGGCTGGAATTTTAAGAATAAAGTACGAGTAAATCTGCTTTGAATAGGCTCCAACGCAGTATTTAACTAGACATAATGAGGACACCACACTCAACAGCAATATTCAAGGACGCTACGAACGACGGAGAGAAAAATGTGTACTTAGGTGGAAATATTAACGCAGGTTTAAGTGGATCTAAGAATAAAACCTGATAATTTAGAGGCCTCGGTAGTAATGTATGAAATATGGTATTCAAATTTAAGCTGTGGATCAAATATTACACCAATATCTCTAAAATTATCAATAATCTTAAGAGGAGAGCCAGAAACAGAATAGGAGGACATCAAAGATGACATTTTACTAGTAAAAGATATTTTGTGGCATTTCACAATGTTCAAGTAAAAACATTGGCAGCGCACCAAATCTGTAAGCTATTAAGATCGGTTTGTAAAAGTGTACAGTCATCATGCGACTTGATCACTCAAAACATCTTGAAATCATCGGCATACAAAAGACAAGAAGATTGAATTAAGAGAGGGAGATTGTTTATGAACAAAAGAAAGAGAAGAGGACCATGGATAGACCCTTGCGGAATACCCGATACCGAACAAAAGGGAATTGAAGAGCAGGAATTTATAGTTACAAAACAAGTATGACCAAAGCTACAAGAGTTAAACCAGGAAAGAGGACCAGCTATGTCATCGTTCCTTAGCTTTTGAAGAAATAGCTTATGGTTGACAGAGTCAAAGGATTTGGAGAAGTCAGTGTAAAGTACGTCGACCTGCTTTTGATGATCAAGAGTGGATGCGACCATATGTGTGAAGGAAAAAAAGTTGGTTAAAGTGGATTGACCTGCTCTTGAGCTAGGTTAGGCTGGGTAAAGTAATAAACTTGCTAGTAGACCACTTCTCAAGGATTTTGCTAAAAAGGAAAAAAAGTAAGAAGGAAAATGGGACGGTAGTTTGAGATGCATGTACGATTACCGGTTTTATATATATGGATGTTGGCTATTTTCCAGAGAGAAGGAACGAGCCAGAAGATATACTTATATTGAACAAGCTAGATAGAGGGACGTACAGAGATGGTGAAAGAGATTTAACCAGGATAGTCAGAAAACCGCCAGAACTACTACCGATATTGGCATCGATATCATTCATCAGAAGTTCAATTTCTAAAGGATTTGTTTGAACGAATGTAATTCAAGAGAAGGTGTAGGGAGAAGATTTGGGGATTTTTTACCTGAAACTAAACTATCCCGGTCCTCACGGAAAACTGTGTAGTCAGTTAAGATTTCCGAATCGAAGATATCAATAACTTAGCCAAGTGTCTGTAAATCATATTATATCGTCTGAAGCTAAAGTGGCAGAAAGCCTGAGCTTATTAGTTTTGGTCCTGGAGCTCTTCACTCATCTCCGATGTAAATTCTTCCAAAGAATTCCAGTGAATTACTTAACAAGACTACCAGAAAGCCGACAATTATTTCGTAGAAGATCGTTGATGCCAGCAGATACAGTAATATGAAAAGATGCCGCTTCATGGTTCGGTAAGTTGTCACGTGTCAGTTTTTAGCAGATAGGATTCCCAGAGCTTGTGGTATGGCTAACGTTACAAGCGTATTGAAATTAAATATTAGACTTTCAGACAATTTAGCAATAGAAGACAGTTTACTAACGGCTGGATAATTTTTACTATCTGCTTTATAGTCAGTTTGCAGTTACATCTGCAACAGGTATTCTATTAAAACACACAGGAAACCGCAGGACGAAAATTTATCAAAGAAGTAGAAAGCAAACCTGCTAGACTATGTGAACTTGCAGACAAATAAAAGGAATAATATCTGGCTAAAATCCTTTTATATGATCAAGGAGTACAAGGAATTTTCATATAAGCCAATCAACATCAATGATTGTAAATGAGGATGAATCATAAATCAGGTCAGGATGTACTATACACCTTATATAATTTCGCTGTGAGTATTCATCCGAACATTGCTCGCCCCAAGTAAATAGACAATATTGTTGTAGACAGATGAATTTACTTATATCTTAGACAACTTTAACGGTGCTCTTAGTTCCGGATCAAGATATTTCACAATGCCAGAATGTAAGTATTTTGCTTTCATTTAAACTTAAGATAATTTAACACTTCTCTTTGTAAGTCAATAATAGTCTCTTGTTCAAAGTGCAATTATTTGTCGCAGGACCTTTGCGATAAGCCGCTAGTTTTGCATATACCAGCTAAATGATAATTGTATAAAATTATGCCATTTATTTTATAAAAATATGTTATTATGAAATCGTCATTTTTACGTCCTCTATTAAACCGCAAATGAATAAAACCGTAAATTTATTTTCTAACTCACACATTTAAAGCGGTTATTCTTTTGAGAGATAATCTCCCAACAAATCATTATTGCATTTCATAAAATTAATCAGTCGCCAATTACTTATCGGAAGCACACACATTCTTGAGATGGCACTTTGGAGTACCTACCAACTAATAGCCAAAAGGCCATCAATAAAGTACCCAGCCAAGGTGCAATGTGTGAAATCGGAATGCTGTCAAATTGACAAATAATTGTGTCAGAAATGTTTAAATCAGTATTACTTATAAAAGTAAATTCATAAACCATAACTAATTGGATCTGCTGGGTGCCTCATTTTTAATTGATAAAATTCATTTTCAGCTTGTCTACCTGCTCATGTTTCGAGCTGGGAATATTTCAGCATTAATTAAATCTCTGAATAGATGAAGATTAATTAATTTACCAAACAGCAATCGTATCAAAATGATAAATTAGATATTTTTCCTTAATTTGATTACTACGTCGGCTTACAGCTCACCTCGACGCGACGTTCGCATTGTTTGTCTGGCTAAATGCAACTCGGAAATTAATCTGCGGGAGACGTACTTACAAACAACAATGGGAAAATTGTGCAATTAAAGGTCTAACCATGAAGCAATGTACTCACAGCCATTGTTAAGAAATTTTGGTAGTGCATCATGCGGATTTATCTTCAAAGGTTACTTTGATTGTTTTAATTTTAGACCTTCAAGAAAATTGATTTCACTCGTGTATGTATAATTAAATGCAAAGAATAAAAAAAAACAAATACATCCGAAAATATTTGCTGCGTTTCAAATAAATTTATTTCCATGTTCTGAAAAAATCAGCAATTAAACGTAAATGATATTGATCTTAGAACATGTTATTCTGGAGGGTTTTTTTCCATAAATTTTCACTTTGAAGATAATGATGATGATGATGATGATGATGATGATAGGTGGTTCCATATGCTGAATTTAACGCGCATGTAAAGTAATCTTTGTCATTGGAAATCGTAAAAAAATACACAAAGCAAAATCGTGTAAGCTGATTTTTTTAGATGATAATGAGAATATCTGTTGTATTTTTTTCTTTCAATATTACTTAAGTTAGAAGAATTGACTAGAAGAACTCAAGAAATGAAAAAACATTGGAAGTAGTAATGTTTACTTATGTAAACGAAATTTTATCATGTGTAAACTCGTGTAAAAAACAAGCTGGTTCAATCTTCTTATGACAATATCCTGCGATCTAATTTGGACAGTTTCTATACATATTGTGTTCAAAATAACTTATCGCTCAATCTAACCGAATGTCAATATGAATGTCTGTAAAAAACAGATCTACGTTTCTACATACATACACCATCAATTTATCACAACTTAACTTGATTAAAGGCTTAGGAATTCTTGTGGATTCTTCCTTGAGCCTCACGGATCATATTAATGATATCACGGAACAAGGACGCAGAACGTTAGGCTTTATAATTAAGAATACACACAGTATTAACAATATAAAATCTCTATACTTTTCGCTTGTTCGTAGTAAATTGGAGTACAATCCTGTCGTATGGAATCCTTACTATAAAATCCATTCTCATCACTGGAAAAGGTTCAATGCAAATTTTTATGTTATATTCCGTATCAACTTCACATCTCCTCTGAAGCCATTAAGTATCCCAGCATCTTGTCTCCTTTTACTGATTTTTGAAAAAAATTAGTATTAGACTCGTTTCGCCGAAAATTAGGCTAAAAGTAGACAAAGATTTTTTTCAAATTTCGATTTGTCATAACTTTTGGCAGGAGCATAAAGCTAGAACTACACTGGTCTCACGTAACGTGAGCTCACGTGTCGTCACGTTATGCGTGTGGAGGCATGAGCTCACGCTTGGAAATACACTAGTCTCATGCTAGCAGCTCACGTGTGTTGCAATTGCATATCGACGGTTTGAGGTTTAACTAAATTTCGCTGCGCACATAAAAATTCTGTTACAATTTTTTCCCACAATTTACCAGCATCAATGTATTTCGCCATTTCACAAGTATTCATGCTTATACATTTGCAACAAATCACTTACCTTATACATTTCAATCAAATCAAATACCATGCGGTAAAAATATTGGCTAAACGTGCTCTCACGTGACCTCAAAAATCTGAATTTGCAGATTATCAAAAACGTGAGCTCACGTGAGCTCACATGAGCCGTGTGACGTGTCGCCAGTGTAGTTCTAACCATACAAAATGGTACTGCAGATCTATCACACGTGTGGTCAGCTGATGTGACCACACGTGAGCTCACGTTACGTGAGACCAGTGTAGTTCTAGCTTTAGATCATCGTGAAATTTGCAGAGCGTATAGATGTCAACTGAATCTATATTCGCATAGACTTTTAAAACTGTTCGCAAGCCTGTAGCTACGGCAGGCACTTGAAAAAAATCCTTCAAACTATCGACCCACCTGAAAAACCTTCTTTTCGACCTTCTTTTTGAAAAGAAATTCAAATTATTGATAAATTTTAGTCTTTGCTCATCATGTAAAATTCAAATTTTCTAGATTTCATGTTGCACAAGAACGGCAACCCACCACCGAATTTCCTGTATTTCCAGCACTCGAAACTTCTGTTCACGGGAACTGGAAACCGAATAAACCTATCAATATGAAATTTACAGAGCATGCTGGTAATAACTAGGACCAGGTCTGATAGAAGTGATTTTGAAACGCAGGCAGCGCTGTGGCAGTGGGATCATCTTGAAAAATCACTAGAAGAAACTGCTTTTTGATAATATTGGGTCGGACAATCATATTGCTATGTTATTTATTTGTATGAGCTACTCATTTTCAAATTTGAGGTGGTACAATGTCATACTTCAAACGACGTGTCATGTTGCAAGTGACATCTAACGAGAAGTGTAAGAGAGAGTTATTACAAAGCTAATGTGTGGTACGTAACATTTTGAAGAAAAATTTATCTCAAGTGGATTTTTTTATATAAAATAATGTGCATATATACTTTAAGTGCTCTAATATTTAATCTAACATATATACTGAAGTACTCGAATAAAAGCAAGCCAATTAGACTAATATGAATTTCGGTGAAATTCTACAAGAAAAAGCATGAGATGAAAAACTGAAGAATAAAAATTATAAAAAACAAATTATTATTGACATATTAAGAATTTTACATATTATAATTCAAAAATAATAGTTGTGAGACTTTTTTTTCCGGTGAAACGATTTTTTCTCTTCACGAGTATTTGGCCAGCTTTCGAAAAATTGCGTTCTGATGGGACTGAAGTCGCATTCTTTGCTGAACCATTTGATAAAACCTCGGGCAGGCAACTTTATTTTTGATCCCACCAATTAAGTGGATCTTTTAGACGAGGTATCAATGGCTCTTGTAAATATTTATCTAATTCAACAAGCTCTTCTGCAGCAGGATCAGTATTTTGAATTATAGCACAGACTCCCTGATACTACGATATAATTTTTATAAAAAAAATACTAATACTACAAATACTACGATATTTTATTGGCGGGCTTGATTCTGCGCCCGTACTGTCTTCCACATTTTCTTCATGCAATGCAAAATGAATATCGCAAACAGCGCATTTTAGATTAGAGCATGCTCGTTGATAAGCATATTTTTTCGACGAAACCATAACGCTTGAAACGTGGATCTAAAAAGGTACTTTGGGTGAGGGTAATATTGTCTTCAATATTCGCGAATCTTCTCTCTAATTCGCCCAAAATAACCTGTGCCATGTTTTTAATAGAAAGAGCCAGTGATTCCATTTCCAAAAAGCGACTACACTGTTTTTTTGAGTGCGTTTATTATCAGAATAACTTCGGAAATAGTAACAGTTTTTTCTGAACTCATTTCTTCAGTGACATCCTTGAAAAAGCTCAATAATTTGATCGCACTGGATATTATTTCAATGTCTTATGTGTTTAAATTTTCGATTTTAGGATGTTCTATCTCTAAAATAGACATAATACTGTTTTTTACATCTAAAATGTTGTCAAACATGTCGTTCCAACGTGTAATGACATCCTGTTTGACCTTTGACCTAACTTTTTTTGCATAGCTTTCAATCTTTCAGATGCAAGTGGACTTCATCGAAATACCTCTACTATACGCCTGATTTTTTGTTGCGTGGGACTTATTTGCTTCAATCTTTCCTGAACTATCAAATTTATTGTATGCGCGATACATGGAATACGCTTTGAATTGTTAATTTGTATAGCGGCTTTTACGTTACTGGCATTGTCTGAGGTAATAGCCACAATTCTATCGGATATACTCCACCGTTCAAGCATATTTTTCAGCTATTTGCCAAGATTTTCCACCGTATGTCTATCTGAATATTGGTGGCACTCCAACATACACGATTGTAATTCCGTATTATATAGTTATCATTGGGCTGTAATATCCATCCAACCATTGTGAGGGAAATATATTTCGCTTTCGAGAGCATTTGTTCAACTTTTTCTTTCGCCAAATTATAGTAGTTGATCAGTAGCACATTAGATAACATTTTTCGCGATGGTAGTTGGTAGTTAGGATTCAGCTCATTCACAAATTTTTTAAACTTCTTGCTTTCAGCAATACTAAATGGTAGATATTTTTTTGGCACCAGTTCAACCAAACTTTTATTTATCTGTTCTGTTTTTATACTAACGAAGGGCTTTTGTAAATACTGGGCTATTTTAGAATAAGTGACCCGAGAAATACTTTTTGACGCGCTAACTCTTGTGGATGGCTGCACCTCATCAGGTAAAGCAATAGGCTCAATAATGTTTACCGTCGTGATCGTGGCTGGTTCCCAGTGCTCAGATGAACGTAAAACTGGAAGATTTTGATTTGAAGAAGCATTCGCTACATCGTTGCCATTGCCTTTTTCTCGAACAGCAGCGAAAACTATTGGATGTTTTGACTTTGTGATTGACCACCACCCTTATAGGACATTAGCTTCCCACACAAATTACACTTGGCTTTATAATCACCTAAGTCGATAAAATATTGCCATGCCGCGGATTTTTTTCGTCGTCGGCCATTCCTACATAAAATTAAAAGCTAAGGTTGGACTTATCAGTACAACAAAAACAAATATATACTGGAAAAAACCGTGCTATCTTTTGTCAAAGCAAAGAGTTTAGTGGAATTGAAGCATCATAATATATTAAAATCATCATAAATTTTATAATGCGGGCTAAAAAAAGAGATGAAATCTGATTTCAACACGCTTAAAGGCGAGGAGCTAATTCTACTGTAAGATATGACAAACGGCGTTATGTTTACTTGCAGAATAATAGTAATAATGAAGTCATTTTATGAATGACCTACATGACCTAAATTGCTTGTATGACACAATACGGAAAATAAATACAGTGTACCAATAATGTCTTCGTACAGCAGCTATTTGAAACTCAAGTGTTAAAAAACAATTGTTGTAAGAAATTTGAAAAAATTTTATGCAGATTTATTCATTAAATTTTTTTATTTAATTTAAAAACAAAAACTAATCCATTTATATTATTCATTTCAAAGTCATTAGCTACAAATAAAACAAAGTCCACAATTTGCCTTCAATAATGTCTTCGTACACTTACGAAACAGTTTATGACCACTTGGTTTCAAATTTCTCTTGAAAATTTGTGCAGTTTTGATGGTGTTTTTTTGAGTTGTAAGCTTCCCCTGGCTTTCTCCATACTCTAAATCTCCCATGAGACCCGAAAATGTTGTTTGTACGTTTATGTTAAGGAGAACAGTACTGCTACTAATCTACTAAACAATTTCCCAAAAATGGTAGTTAATTACCACTAAATTTTCCGTTTAAGTATTGTGCAAATCAAACTCAAAATTAAACTCGCATGCATACATTTTCGCCATGTTCAGCAATCTCTGTGCATCGAGTATCACAAGAAAATCGCTTCAAAATTAAACGAAGCACCTCAATGTGACAAAAATGAGGTGCTACAAATCAAACTCAAACTAAACTCGGATGTATTCATTAACTCATTTTGTCCCATGTACTATAATCGGCGCGCCTCAAGTATCTCAAGTCAATCGCTTCAAAGTTAAGCAAAACATCTGAATATGACAAAAAAAATGAGGTGATACAAATTTGAAGCTTGAGGTGATTTAACATTTTGTAGCTGTGTATGGGACATTTGTCATGCATCTTGTATAAGTAACACAACACTACTTTTCGGTCCATAACTTCCGATTCAGCCAATAAATTTTAATGAAATTTTATTTTAAGCCAAATTTGGTAGAAAAATTACGATAGAGCTGTGAGCGTTGATTTGTCTCCTAAATTTTGTAAATTTGCTCAGCAAAATAAAGCTTTTTTCCCTGTTAGTTTCGATGTAGTCTTCGTGTAGTAAATGAAGTTTATTGTAAGACAAATTCTGTAGGAATTTCGTTGAACAACATGAGACTGTCAACTATGATAATTTTTGTAATTTTTTTTTTACATTTCTTTACTAAGCGATGTTGTCATTACATTTTTTAATAGAAATGATCTCGCAATGATAATAAACAACAAATATTGAGGTTTCAACAATTTGCAATGTTTTGCGGGTGGTAACCCGATTGGATGATTGCGCTGGAAGTTTCAAGATAGATCCAGATGGTGCCTCTTAAGGATCAATTGGTGATACCTCATCTAACCAGCTCAGAAAGCTGTGCTGGTACAAAGCATTGACTAGAAGTCTGCAGATCTGATACGGGCCAAAATAGAGTTAAATCACTTCGGAATGAAAAGGATCACAATGTAGGCTGAGGTCGGAAAAAAGTGAAAAAGCAGCAGAACGACAATGGTCAATCGGTTTCGGTATCCTGGTCGGAAGCATGCTAACATTGCACTAATATAGGGAGAAGCTCTGAATAGAAATGAGATCTATGATTTCGGTGTGAAACTCAGTGTGTTCCAGTCATCAGTTAGGTCACAAAAATAAAACTTAATGTAATTTGGACTAGACAGTCTCATTAGCATTTATTGGGTTAATAAACCTACATTTACTAATAGAAAAAGCATTGATATAATTGATTTTACCTTATAGCCTTTTCTACTAAAACGTCTTTTCTGCTCAAACATCTTTCCAGCTAAAAACACTAGATGAGCTCATTGGTTTCCATATCAAGAGCTTCGACTGATGTTGCGTGTTATACAATATGCTTTTTCGGGAGCAGATGAATAGAGGTAACGCTACATAAGGTGATTAACTCAAAAAATCCTAACATCAAAAGGAATACACTTACATATTGGGGGGCTTTCAGGAATGTGGCAAGTAGCATTGATGACTTAGTCTAAAATGGTATGGCGGAACTATCCACAAACAAAACGTTCCCACAAACTTTGCCGGACCAAAAATTCAAATCTGGGCCGGAACAGTCGGTCTTACGACCAGACAATTGCCGAACTTGTGCTCTATTGCCACATCTACTTTTAACGAAAAGACACTGAAACTCGTTGATAATGTTAAATTTTTCAGTCTTATACTAGTTAAGAAACTGAAGTGGAGGTCGCATGTGATGCGCAGCACATTTCCCGTGCTGATCTACGTACTGTAATACATACATTTACATGTGTAATTAGGCTGTAAGGGAGTGATCGCTCGGTGGCAGCAGAAAAAAAAAACAATATCAAAGAAATAACAAGACTGCAAACATTAATTTGCATAAGCGCCTTAAAAATTATACCAATTCCTAGGCTGGAAATTTTTCTGGAGCTGATACCCTTGGGTCGGTTCAACCTTAAAATCGCATTTTTTTGCTTGCATGAATGTCGATGCTTACCTTTCTTATTCTTTTCTCTAAACTCACCTTCTTGGTACAATTGCGATCCAAAATAATGTGCTTGGTGTGCGAATTGGCTGGCCGAGAATATGTGGGAATTGAGAAAAGAGGTTGGTGTGTAAGGGACAACCATGAGTCCCTTGCTCTCCGACCTCTTTCTCATTCTATATGCTAACAGCGAAGAATGAATGCTAACCAAATGGGCTCTCGTTAGAGTTTGAGATGAAGGAATTCAGGCTAATTGACTTGCAGTTTTTCAGATACGCTTGGCTAATTTGACCCGAGCTGAGTGTAAATGCAACTTTAGCGAGCTTTCAGGGAACAGATACTTGACCAAGCAGTAGGCAACCTATGTAAATTGGCATGAGCATTTGGTGAGCATTCCAGTCCTCTGTAGCATGACAGACAACATTCCATCCACACTTGGGGACTTGAAGTTTTAATGGCTCAGATTAATTTGTACCTGTACAAATTCAGCAAACCCAGAAGAGAATGGCCAGCAAATGCATTGAATGTTGTAGTTTCTACAAAGTATGAATTTTCTCCACAAAGTATGGATTACGAAACTTCATTAAATAGAATACTTCTTCCTAATCCTAATTGGATAATTTTTTCCGTTTATTTCGTTGGCAGGTTATATCCTTGCTACACGCCTGCATCCTATTCAGAATTCGATGGATAGTTTTAAAATATCATAGCCTTGAAAAATCTGTGATGGCATTTTCAGTAAGTTTAATCCTAGGCTTATTTTTCTTTTGCTTCTCCTCTGGGTTGGCCTGTTTGTATTTTTGATAAAACTGTTCCTTCGTTTTTTCGCGTCTCATGATGCCATCTTTGACCTTTTGTTTACATTCACAATTTTAGATGTTTTCTTTTAAGTTGGTCGCTTTTTATTTTGAAAGATTAGTAAATATTTCAGTTCGATTCTGGTATATCTTTTTTTCAGCCTCAACTGAAAACAGTGAATAAAAAATACGTGAATCAGTTTCTTGCTGTAATTAAATTGTGATAGCAAGCAGATCACACGAAAGCTGCCGACACAATGTATTGAAGCATTCGTTTTCCAGGAAAAACCGAACACTTAAGTAACGCTATAATGTGAATGCTCTTTTATGCAAGTAGTTTTAGATATGCTACAAGGTTAAACGAAAGCTAAGCTTTTTGTGCTTCGTAATTACAAGGATTTAGGTAATAGAAGAATGAACTTATCGTAATCCATCTTAATTTATGTTAGACCCAATATTAACGTTACTCTGAATAAGTCGTTTGCGCTGCAAAACGAAGAGCGGCAATCAGTATAAACAATACTCTTAGAGTAGCTAATTGCATTGTCCAATTTGATTATTAACTGTATCAGAAAAACACCCAACGCTGAGTATCTAACTACATGCGATTGAGGACAACTACTTTCATACTTGAAACCAAACTAGAAAAAAACAAATTTGCTGTTTGAAATTAGGTACTGTAGCAAGCGTAGTGTGACATGCTTCCAGAAGATTGTTTGCATGATTCACAAAATTTTGCAATATTGCATCACCTCTGCTTTGACACCTCTTTAGCTTCTGCGCCATCATGCGACAAGACCAGGCCAAGTGTCTAACCGTCTCAAGTGGTGACTCAATTGTAGCCTGAATTATCATACTTACCGTTCGCATCTAGATAAATGCACGTATCTATATCTGGCATTTATATGCCTCGTTGGATTCCGACAAATAGTTGTGCCATCTTAAATTGACTAAAAACAATTTAATACAAACAACACCAGACTACCACGAAAACCTGGTTGCGGCGCGGAGCGATACCGTCAACTTCGCGCTCTACCAACTACCAACCTGCTCAGTGCGCTTTCTTTGAAAACATGCGGAAACGACTTCTATTTGACGACGATTGTCGACTCGGGTTGCACTATTCAAATCGAGGAGGATCGTGCGTTATAGTGTCTACAGACGACGAACATGGTTCGCCAACTTGGCGTGCGAACACGTGCAATTGTTGTTGTACGCAGGTAAACACCTCAGGTTCGCCAACATGTGCGCGAACTTTGAAATCTACCTCTTTTTGGGTTCGGTTGGGTTCAAACTGATGTGTGCTGTACGGATGTTCGGCATTTGGTGCGAACGTCTGTATCGAAGTTGGCGAACCAAGTTGGCGAACTAAGTTGGCGAACATGTTCGTCATCTGTAGACACTATTACAGAAGATGAATGAACATCATTAATCGGTTAGCAAGATGTTCCTCGTGTCTCAAATATTGGGCTAATTGTTTGAGCCTACATGGTTTAGGTTGAAAGTCGATTTGATGGTAGTCTAGCAACCTGTTTCCACGAGAGGTTTTCGGAATGGAGAAACGGTTACAAATCAAGTGTTAAGTAGAAGTGATGTAGGTGTGAATTATGTGCGATACGTGCCACTTGGAATGGGTCTTTTACTTAAAAATATCTTTGTCTCGATTATATTGTCTTGTTAAGCTATGTTTATGTTCAGGTAACTTTTTTCGAAACTGAAAGCTACGGTAGCCAGTCAGACATCAATTAATCTTTTTGACATCATCATCTATAAAACTAACGAATTCGTTAGAGTGTTACTATGGTTTATGGTTTGGCACAACACATTGCATAATAAAGGCTTAAAATTCTAGTTTCAAAAGATATTTAAGCTAAATATTGCGTACTTAATATTGTTGCTATGCTGCTCTATACGTTTTTTAGAATTTCTATCAGAACCCTCTAGTTTACATAGCACTAGGTTGTTCAATAAGTTTTGTCGTTCAATACTAGCTAACGCTATAAGATACGTCGTTTTATTTTTCTAAAAGGAGTACTATTTTTTCACGTGTGAAGGTTCATGTAGATCTATCTGTCAACTTATTCGTATATTTGCAGCTGTTCAAAGTTGACGTGTCACAGTATTTTTGAATAATCGAAAAATTTCAATATCGTGCAGTAGTAAAATATCTATTTTTGGAAGGTGTAGCACCAAAACAAATTCATGAACGATTGTTAAAAGTGTATAAGGACTTTTCACTTTCACTTCGAACAGTAGAAAGATGAGTTGCTGCATTTAAAAGTGGTCATACAAGTCTTGGAGACGATCCATGTGCATCAATATTTGAAGCTATAGCAAAAATATAGAATATGATTAGGGATGATCATCGAATAACCGAGAGAGATTAAATAGCAATATTTTGGCTGAAGTTTTGGGTCATAGAAAGACGAGTACAAAATATGTGCTGCATTCGCTAGCAATGGAAGAAGTGCACACTGGTACGCGACTTTCTCAACAATATTTGGATTGTTTTAGATAAAATTTTATTAAAAATAAAAAAACATTGTGTGCATCGTTTTTATTACTGTAGATGAGATTTGGGCTTGCCACCATGATATTGAATCAAAACCAGGTGCGGATCCAGGATTCGGTCTTAGGGGGGGTTTTTTCACTTCGAAGTGTATATATATCTTTCCTTAGTTTGGAGACCCTATTCGATAGTTTTTGTTTAAAAATACTGAAACCTATTGTAAGCGCTATTGTTTTGTGTGGGCGGCAAGAAATAGTTCTTCGTGGTCATAGGTGCGACGGACCTTCGTATCAGAATGAGGGTGGGCCTAGCACTAACAACGAACATGATGGGAGAAGAAAGTCAAACGAAGGGAATTTCCGTGCTGTTCTACGTTATCCAGCTGAGGGTGATAAAATTCTGAAAAAAAAAATATTATTTCGTTGCCGAAAAAGGCGTCATATTTGAGCAAATCAATTCAAAATGAAATTATCGATATCTGTCACGAATTGATCAGGAAAAATATATTTGATACAGTCAATAAAGCCGAAGGATTCTCAATTTTAGCAGATAAATCGACCGATATAGCAAGCATAGAACAATTTTCCATTTGCATTCGATACTTGGACTCAAAATTGAATATTTGCGAAGATTTTCTTGGATTTGTGCCAGATATTACCGTTTCTGGACAAGGTTTGGCGAATTTAATCAGAAATTATTTACATGATGTCGGCGTCGATTGCTCATTTATGTATGGTCAAGGATACGACGGAGCTCCAGCAATGAGTGGCAAATTTAGTGGTGCACAGGCCTATCTGAGATCGTACTTCTCCCTGGCGATTTATGTACATTGCGCCGCACATCGCTTCAGTTTGGCTCTTAACGCAGCTTGCGAAGTATCTGGAATAAAAAATGCATTGGAAACTATCGGATCAATTCAAACATTTTTCCCTTGGCCTAAAAGACAGGACATTCTGAAGAAAGAAATTTCCAAAATAAAAAAAAAAGTGTGCAAAAGAAAGAAAAATTGAAGTGGACTTGCCTACAAGGTGGGCTCAGTCTCATGAAGCAATTGCAACGTACATCGAATTGCAGCCGGCCATTATTGAGGCATTAGAAGAAATGAAAACGTGGAATGATCGTGATACGTCACAAAATGCAACACAACATTTGACTGCGATTTCGACGATTGAATTCCAAATCGCCTGTCACATTATGGAATCAGTTAATTCGATTGTTCTGCCTTTGAGTCGGGAATCGCAATCGAAAAACCAAGATCTAGGCGAAGCCACCAAGTTAGCAGATGACGCTTTGAATGAATGCAGGGAGAAGCGAGAAAATGCATATTGATCTTTCCATGTTATTTATGAACATGTTGCCGGAATTTGTTTCCAATACGAGATTGCAATAAAATTGCTACGTCGTTACAATCGGCAAAAAAGTCGTTCCAACGTTGAAGCCAAAAGTGTGGAAGATTATTATAGAATTGCATTCTACATTCCGTTCCTCGATACATTTCTCATCGATACATTTCTCATCTTAAAAGTCAGTTTGAGGAACACAAATCTAAGTATCTTTAAAAGTTTTGGACAATTGTTCCTCAAACAAGAATTTGATCAAAAAAATGCGCAGACCTTTACAAATTTTGTGAAGGATTGCTCAGAGGGGAATTTCATCTCAGAAGTCAGAATGTGGAGACAACGAACTCAGGATCTGAATATCCAAAATGCACTTGATTCTTTGTTGGTAGATATTTTTCGATTAGAATTTTTACGTGCAGAAAAAAGTGATTTGCAAAACTTAAACTTACGGTATTTTTCGGATAATCAATAGCAAGTCATTCAAAGATATTAATTACATTTTGCGAGTTTAGCAGTTTTACCTGTAACTACAGCAACTTCAGAAGGATCATTTTCGATGTGTAGAAGGATCAAAAGCTACTTGAGGAATACGATGGGACAGGAGCGCCTGAATGGCCTTGCTTCTTTGAATATCAATACTCGCATTGAACTTACCGAGAACGAAATTCTTCAAGATTTTTTCAAAAAGCCTCGAAAATTCATCTATGCTTGAAAAATTTTGTGACTCAATCTTCAATTTAGAGTCAATTATTATGATAATAAATAAAGTTTTTATATTCCCTATTAAATATATCTCTAATCATAATTTTCTGTTTCAATAATTTATATGAGATTTTTCAATTCCGTAACCATAAACGAGAACCAACAGTTAACAGCCGTTAGAATAAAAAACTTTGAACTTCCCTTTTGGAGTAGTGTGAATCCGGTAGTTAAGCTCTAAAGCGAGCTAGAATCCAGAAATCATTTTTTGGGGTGCAAAAGGAATTTTGTTTGTGAGCTATGTCCAAACTGGTAAAACTTAGGCTGTTAATATATGCTTTTGGACCAACTAGATGTAAAAATTTGTGAGAAGAGACCGGATTTACATAAAAAACAAATTATTTTTCATCAAGATATCGCACCCACTTACACACCTCAAAAAACCATCGTGGAAATCAGTGAATTAAAGTACAAACTGTTATTCACCAGACTTGGCGCCCTCTGACTTCTGGCTGTTCTCACATCGCAAAAACCATTTTCATCGAACAAAGAGGTAATAGCAACGATAGAAACGTATTTCAGCATTGTAGTGGATTCTCCATAAATACGAAGATCATTGGAACAGGTGTATTGAAGTTCAGGGAGATTATATGATATGATAAAATGTATTTCAGGCTATATAATCGTAAAGGTTGTTGAATTGTAATCATGGTTCCCTTCTTGTCTATAAATCAGCATAGACAACGTATATCGTCTCTAAAGCTTATCAAAGCAAAGAATAATTGATACGGGAAACTCGATCGTTTTGCGGAATAAGCCTAACAGAATCAAAATGGAATTGTTTTTGCGGGATGATTAAAATTGAAACACATCAGTCAATTTTGCGCTGTGAGCTGGTGTCTGATGTGAATCAGTGCATACTTTCGAAACCACTTTGTCAAATAAAAATGTTCAATATTATTACAATTTTTTTTTTCAATTTTAATCATCCCGCAAAAACAATTCCAATTTTATATAATCGTGTTTTTTGTATCGAACAACAAAACTTATTGAACAACCTAGTACCTACATGTGTTTACGTTTCACATCCGTTTTACAGCAAATTATTTAATCAAAAATATTTGTTATTATACGTAATTTAGGCTTCGAAAATGTAATTTTACTTACTAAGTTACTTGCAGAAAGATGTTTCCAATCTAGAGGCCATAGTAGTTTGTAAAACTGACTGTAGTCCTTTTTGATTCGTTTTTTTAAAAATTTTTTTTTTTAACTTTTTAACCGTTGGAAGACAGTTAGTGATGACTCTGTATGAGAGCAAGTAATGTTTTTTTCTCAGAAAATAATTGAGTTTCAGCCATTGTATACTCACACATGAGCCATGAGGTCACTGAAAACAATTAACAGCGAGGATATAAGATTTTTTTAAGGGCTCTTGAACGGCGAGTAATCCAATTATGATGGGAGTGAAACTTTCAAAAATGCATGTTTCGAGATCGTTCGTGAATGAATGAATGTAAAGAAATGTTTCCGTTTGATGATATGAACTAGCTACAGTCAGCTCAAAAAGTACGAATACGGAAAGAGATGTGCAACAGAAAAACCCAAGAACCTTTTTTATACTTATTACGTCATTATAAAATATGAAAATAAGGTATTTACATAATAAAAATTTGACTCCAAGTTACTTCATATTCAATTTCATAGCCATATAATCCTAGCTATTTCAAGCATCTGAAATTATTTCTTCTTTTGATTCACACTACATACCTTACCTGGCTTAGTATTTTGCTGGATATCGCCTAGACTTTCTATTGGCATTCTTGTCATAGAGCTTATAAATTACCTCGTTTTTATAAAGCAATGGCATTACATTCTCTCGTAGGTCTGATTAGCTTTTTAGTTCATATTGTTTCGTCCGTTTGTCTCATAAATTCCACAAGTATGCTATATGAACGGAACAATTTTTAGGATATTTTACCCAATTTTATGTATCTCTTCTCTTAGAGTGTATAGGGTGCATATGGACAGTGACTATTTATAGTATATTTAGACATAGTTGCATAGTAGAACGCTATGAGATATTTTAATATAGTTTTATGACCTAAGTATAGGACTTTCGTCTGAGAATCTGGGCGAACGTAGAGATACACGATAGTACTTCTTACAAGAAATTATTTGATAACATACAAAATTATTTAGATTCTAATAACTAAAACATGTTAAAGTTTCCCATGTTTCCATGAACAAATTGCCGGTAAGCATAGCCGCATATACACGCATGGCAAATGTTGCCGAGCTGAGTGTGTAAATGGTCACCTTGTCTATTCTCGCCTGTTTTTTACATGCGAAGACATGGAGGGGAGTAATTTCACAAGTTCGTCGACGAAACGTTCGTCTTTTGTATAAACAAGGCATAAGAATATTTTCTAAAAACACTGCACAGGACATCAAATGGCATTTGTTTAACAGTAGCTTACCGGGCAATAGCAATTTAAATTTCAGTGATAGCTTGTTCGTATTATCAAAGTGAAAATGGACGATAAATTCTTGAGCAAGTGCGAGAAATTCTTGAGCAAGTGCGAGAAATTCTTGAGCAAGTGCGAGAAATATCCATTTTACATGACAAAAGTGGAAAAAAAGAGAAAAAAAATATACACGACTTCTTTCAATAGGCTTTTCCATATGTACACTGCCTAAAAGTAGGCAAGGATTTTTTTTCAAAATTCGATTTGTCATAACTTCTAAGAAAAACAATGGATTATCGTGAAATTTTTAGAGCGTATTGATATAGACTAAAATTTTACACACATGGACTTTCAAGACTGTGCGGGCAACTCTGTAGCTAAAGCAGGCTCCTGAACAAAAATCCTTCAAATCATCGACCTTCCTGAAAAATTTTTGATGTTTGAAAATGAATTCAAATTATTGATAAATTTTGACTTTTATCCACCAAGTCAAATAAAATATTTAAAAATTCCGCAGTAAACAAGAACGGCAACCCGCGATGAAATTACCTCTATTTTCAGCACTCAAAACTTCTGTTCACGAGAACTGACGCTCGGATAATGCGATCAATATGAAATTTACAGGACATGTTGAAATTTGCTAGGACCAGATTCGATAGAAGTGATTTTGAAAAAAGAGCAACACTGTGGCAGTGGTGCCATTTGGAAAAATCGCTGAGAAAAAAAAATGGTTTTTGGCCTATAGCTTCCGATTTTTGTCTCCTAATTATTGTAAATTTGCTCAGGAAAATAAAGATTTTTTCCCTATAACTTCCGACGCAGTGACGAAATCAAAACGAAATTCATGTGAAAAGCATATCTTGTTGCGATTGTAAGTCTGTAGGAATTTTGTTGAAAAACCGTGAAAGAGGTGCCAGCTATGATGAATTTCGTAATTTATTTACATTGTTTTATCGAGCGATGTTGTCATAAAATTTCCAAATGGGAATGATCCTGCAATGACAATGAACAACAAATATTTACGTTTCAAAAATTTAAAAAGTTTGGACGATGG
Organism: Nemotelus pantherinus; assembly: GCA_963978885.1. Lineage (NCBI taxonomy): Eukaryota > Metazoa > Arthropoda > Insecta > Diptera > Stratiomyidae > Nemotelus > Nemotelus pantherinus. The sequence goes on from OZ022264.1 coordinate 218,042,757, forward strand.
TAACACTAAAATGTAATTCACTCCTATAACTTACAGTATTTTATGACATACGTAATTTATGACATACGACTTCGATTATATAAAAGCACTAAAAGATTATATAAAAGCAAAGCATCTAAGTTATATATCTAGATGCTTTTAGAATCGTCAAAAATTGGTGCAACTGCACCAAATTGTTTATATAATGTTATTTTATTTGAATAAAGCTCTTTGCCCTATAGCCTCCAGTACAGTCATGGTATAATAACGAAATTCATATGGCAAATTTAAATTATTGTAGACAATATTCAGTAGAAACCTAGTTTGAAAAGTAATGATAGGGTTGCCAGCTATGATTGTTTTTGTATTTTTTGACATAGCTTTAGTAAGCGATTTTATCATAAAGTTTTCAAATCGTAGTGGTCTTGTAGTGAAAATACACACCAAATACTAAGATCTAGAAAGTTTGAAAGCTCTTGCGAATGGTAACCCTAAATTTCTTTTTATCCCTATAACTTCCAATGCAGTAATCGGAACAATACGAAATTCGCAGAGCAGGTTGACTTCAACGTGAGGCAGATATGGCTTCAGTGCTAGCAAAGGACTGCTAGCACGAGGTGTTTTTGTTATTTTCGTACCAATAAATGCTTGCATTAAGTATTCACATCGCGAATATACAACATATAACAATATATATGACAATACATACAATATATAATATATAAGACAATAACAACAATATAACAACAATATATAACAATACACTCAAAATCTGCACAAATCCTCTACTGTTCTTCGAACATTAATATTTCTAACGGTTCTGATGCGCTAGTTTTTAGAATATGAACAATGCGTATAAAGAAAAGTAAAGTCCGCTGCTATTTATGAGGCAAGCGACCCTACACTTTTCTGTAAACAGAACATTTTAATATGTAGTTGGAAGCCATTATACATAGTAAGATTTTCTTAATGTTGCTTTAACTATGTTGCTATGAAAAATACATTTGAGTATAGTGCGGTTGAACATAAATATGCGAACTTTTACGGCGAAATAATGCATTTTTTCCCCCCAAACTCAGTGTTATAAAACTATAGGAATATTAACCAAGAAAATTTTTCTCAGTGTGATTCTTGGAAGTTGGGGTGAACTATTATTACTTTTTTGTGTGAAAGAGGATTCACAACCTTGCATGAAAACGAAATTATTCCTAATGCTAATTTTTTCCGCACTTGCAATTTGGTTTTCTTTTCATATATGAATATACCTCACATAGTTCATGGGCACTCATGCATCACCATACAGTGTTCTTAATAGATAACCTTACGTTTCGCTTCTGCAATTCTGTATTTCTTTTCGTCATCCGTTCTCCCTGTCTTCTATTTGCTGATGTCTTTAAGATGTTCAGAGTGATTGATTCGCTTGATGATTGTCACCAGTTGCGTTATGATCTTTGTGCTTTGAGCGAGTGGTGCTCAAGGAACTTTCTAACACTGAATGTATCTAAATGCCACCTAATGTCTTATATTTGAAAAATGTCTCGTCTTATGTTTTCCGACCCCTTATCCGGATCGTCTCTTGCGCCTGTCGGCAATTTTAAGGACCTTGGTGTGCTCTTCAACTCAATGCTTAAAATTGATAAAAACATCGCTTGCATAACTACTAAGACCTCTCGTTTGTCCGGCTTCGTCCTCATTTGTGCACTTCTATTTTATTTTTATTTTTAAGCATTACTTTCTGTAATTGGCCAGTTTATTTGTAAAATGAAGATAAATATGTGCTTAGTGTCCCCTTAACGGCCAAATTCAATATAAATAGCAGTTTCTAGTAAACTAACTTCAATATGAACTGAATGGGTTGAATAGATATCACTGGTATTTTATGTGTTTTCATTAGCCAAATTAGCATTGCTAGCTTGATCTCTATAGTGAATCAAATCTTCACTCGGTCATTTGGTAAAATATACGAAATAAGTCTTCACTCGGTCATAAATGCACTTGCTCATACGTCCAAGAGCGAAAATGCTGATGAATCATCTCAATACTCCAAATCATGTATCATAGTGAAAATACCTGACGAGATAATTAATGTAAATGCCTACTTCAAATCATCATAATATCGTGTTGACGATAGCTTAACGTTAAACCGTCGCAAGTAATTGTCTGAAATCGTGCATCCTATTAAATGCTGCTCCCATATCACTAGACAAGATCGAAATCTACATAACATCAATGTCTATCATTTCTCATCCGCATCTTGTACTTATGCGAAGCACGTATATGAATCACCGTTATAGTTTTCAAATCGAGGTACGTAACACCTAACAACTTCAATTTCTTATGATTGAGGGCAATAAACTGTTTAATTAGGTACTCATAATCTTTTCATTTTCATGCACAATTATCGTCTGTTAAAGTGTTTTTCGGTAATTCACGATTCTCAGGAATATTCGGTAGATTCGATTGTGATGGAAAATGGGTTTATTAATACGTATCCATGTTCGGAAAAGATTTCAAGAAAAATAACAAAAAGTGGCATTATACAATGCTAGATGTGCCTGTAGATTGAAACAACGTTGAAACAATCTTTCAGCTCATGTATGCGAAAAAAACATCATATTTATGGCCGCTGAATTGTTTCAAAGGTGTGAGAAATTGGTGAAAGCCAGACAAACATTATTTTGAATAAATCTTCGATTCCGAATAATTCAATGGTACCTAATTTATCTTGACGGCGAGTTGCCAATCACGTTGATTTAAGAAGTACAACTACATAATGATATCTTGATTGCATACTGATTTTGAGATGCACATATCTGAGCAAAACTAACTATCATCTAGATATCCATGCAGAGAAATCCTATTTATTCGGGAAATAGATGTGCTTAGATGCTGCTTTTGATTGCATTTAGAGAGGCACACTCTGCGTTTGATACATGACCAAAGATTGAAAATTTCGAAATTTAAATTTGCTTTTCTGATTAAGAGTTTTCGACGTTTGAAGCATCAGAAAGGCTGATTCACAGGATAAGGAAGACATTTTCACTGTCTGACTATGTTGAATAGTAATATTATTGTATCCCATGCATGAAATCGACTTGGCTGTGGATCATGTTCCATCATTTTTCACTTCAATATTGGTGCTTAAAAGTGCAAGTATCACGTACTGCGAAGTGGAATCATAAATCTATGCGAAATTTTGAAATTTATTATGACATTGTAATAAGCTCACGGCACTCAATGCGTATAATTGACCTGTAATAGATAGTAGCACCATCTGCACGCAGTCTAAAAATACCTTAAATGGTTTAAAAGATTTGAAGTGAAATATTCTCATAATCGCTTTTAACATCGAAATTCAATCTTCACTGCACTATTTTCTTACGCCAATCAATTCAAATAACTAGAAAAAATGCCAGCGCTTTAAGACTTTAGGTATTTACCATAAGAATATTAGATGGTTTGAAGGATATATTTGTAGCCTTCCCCTAACCAAATTTTGCACCGAAAACACAATATTGAAGAACAGTTCAAAGCAATTAAAGGCAAATTGTTCTCAACAACTTTCACCTGCGCACTTTTAAAAACAGAAATTCTACGAGGGTGATCAATAAGTAATCATAATCGGTTATTTCTAGTTCACATAAAATTTAAAAAAAAATTTTTTATTGCCACATATACTCACTAAGTCAAATTAAAAAAAAACATAAATAGGCCACGATTCCATGGAGGTACATTCGGGTTCAGCACAATGAAGACAAAACGAACAGCTCATAAAACAAAACAAGGAACTAACAGACGTGATTCTTGACAAAATTGGTAAAAATAACCAAAAAAAAACTGAGGAGAAAACTGACTAAATCTCCGACACAAAATGAGAAAAAAAAGACAAAATATTATAATGACACAGCAGGAGAAGGTTCGGAAAATGAGCAGCAAATTAGTTTTGAAATAGATATGGAGGTGCAGGATGCTTTTTCCTGTACTCAAGTACTTTCGCTAAAAAAATAAAACCGCCGTGCCCCCCATACTTGGGACATATGGGCTAAAGTTTGACAATATTGGCAAGGCGGAAGCCTTTGCCGGGGTGTTGGAGCTGCAATTCCAAGAAACCCATTCTCTAGAGGATGACCTTAGTGAGGAAGAGGAATTTTCTGAGTCAGTTAATCGGCTTCTTGCCTCTGTGCCAGCAAGAGACTCTCGAATCAGACCAACTGACTTCGAAGAGATCAAACAAATAATAAATGGGTAAGACAAGCAGAAATCACCTGGGCCAGACTCTATTGACAATGAATGTCTAAAATATCTTCCCGACAACACACTGGAGGCCTTGACGGACATAACCAACGCAATATTCTATACGAAGATCTTTCCAGAGGTCTGGAAGACAGTGATTATTACTGTGATGCCTAAACCAGGCAACGACCTCCAATTCGCATAAAACTGGAGACCAATAAGTCTCCAGTCTTCCGTAGGAAAAATCGCTGAGCGCCTTCTTCTCAACCGACTAACAGAAATAATTGAAGAAAAATCAACAATTCCGGAGGAACAATTCGGCTTTAACCCACTACATTCCACTGAACTCCAGCTCGCAAGAGTGGTACAACACATACGTACAGGTCTCAACCAAAGAAAATCAACGGGCTTGGTCATGTTTGATGTGGCCAAGGTTTTCGACAAAGTCTGGCATGCGGGACTAATTTTCAAAATGCAAATATTCCAAATCCCAATACCATTTACACAACTCATTGCATCATTTCTCCAGGGCAGAGCTTTTTGTGTTAGAAAAAGGAGGTGGAGTCCCGCAAGGTTCACCACTCTCGCCAATATTGTATAGTTTGAACACATCATACATCCCCGATATGCTCAATGCAAAAGTAGCCTTGTACGCCATTGATACATGTATATTTTATACCTATATCTTTAAACCTGCAAGCCTACATAGATATGTTACTGGATTATTTCCAGAAATGGAAAATCCAAATTAACGCCGAGAAGACGCAATCTATCTTCGTAACGAGACGACAAAGACAACAACCACCACAACTAACAGTCGACAACCAGACGATAGACTGGCAACGGCCAGCCAAATATTTGGGACTAACTTTCGACGACAGACTCTCATGGATCACACACATAAAGAACAAGAGACAAACAATTAATGCAATATTAAGTAGACTACAACCATTAACTAGACCAGCCAAACTGAATATGACGAACAAGACGCTACTCTATAAACAAATAATTAGACTTACGTTGACTTACGGAAGCACTGCGTACCATCAGACTTGCAAGACAACTACAAATCTGTCAAAACCTCGCTCTGAGAAAAATATTTAGAATTCCATGGTATGTTAGAAACACGGACATATACAGAGAACTGAGGATCGACCCAATCGACATTTACATACGTGACAAGACACTAAAACTATTTGACAGACTAGACGGACATCCTAACAGTACCATGAAGGAACTGAAATATATCATCAAGTATTGGATAATTATTGGATAATAAAACGCCGGTGCTAACTGGTTTAAGGCTGATTTATTACTGACCTTTTTGTACTTTACTTAACTGTACTAAACTAATATAAATGTATTGTGTGAGCTAGTGTAAGTGAGACTCAGACTCAGATTAACTAAAATTAATGTAGATATTTCAGTGTTTCTCAACACTCTCCCTCACTGAAATATTTAATTACAATTCATCAGTTTTTCTTTTAAATATATGAACCTTTCTTTAGGTAAGCTTTTTGTGAGAATGTCTGCCTTCATTTCATTTGTGGGAACATACAATATATCAATTACTCCATTTGCTTTTAATTCTCTAATATAATGATGCTTGATATCGATATGTTTTGTTCTCTTATTATTAATATTATTTTTAACTAGGTTTGCTGCTCCTTGACTATCAGAAAAGATATTTACTGGTAATTCAACAAATTTTTCAAAATTTAACTCAATTAACAAATTTTTAAGAAAAACTAATTCTTTACATGCTTGACTTATTGCCATATATTCCGCTTCGACACTGCTCAATGCTACTGTTGGTTGTTTCTTTACTTCCCAGCTGATTGGTCCATTTGCTAAATCAAACACGTAGCCAGTATAGGATCTCCGGTCTGTTGTGTCGCCACCCCAGTCTGCGTCTACATAGGAAGAAAGAGGCTTGCCGGTTTTCTGGAAATATAGGCCATGATTAATTGTTCCCTTTAAATATCTTAAAATCCGCTTAGCCGCGTTGAAATGTTCTTTATGAGGCTTCTTGTTGAACTGCGACAGGTAGCTTATCGCAAACATGATATCAGGTCTCGTATAAACTCCTAGGTACATGAGCGATCCGACTAACGATTGATAATCACTTGAATTTACTTCTTCACACTTATTACAAGTTCCCGCTATACATTGTTCAAACTTTGTATTTATTTCCATTGGTGTTGATATTTCATTGCAGTTAGTCATTCCATACTTTTCCAATAAGTTTTTTGTATAGTTCACTTGTTTCACTGTCACTCCTTTATTATTTCTATTAATTTCAAGACCGAGTATAAATTTAAGTTCACCTTTATCTTCAAGTTCAAATAAATTCTTTAAAATATTCTTTACATAACTAATTTCATTCACGTTCTTTGACATTATTATAATATCATCTACATAAACAGCTAGTATCACTGACTTGTTTACGTATACACACGGATCCGATTTTAATCGTTTCAAACCAATTTTCTCAGTGAGAGCTATATTTAATGCGTTATTCCACTCTCTCCCTGATTGTTTCAATCCGTATATGCTCTTGTTTAATTTGCACACTTTATTCTTATCAACTGCAAATCCCGTTGGTTGCTCCATATATATTGTCTCAGGCAACTCACTATTTATGTATGCGTTTTTAATGTCTATTTGATGCATTTGCAAGTCTTTTTCCACTGCTATCGCAATTAATAGCCTTAATGTCGAGCTTTTAAAAACTGGACTGAAAGTTTCGTTATAGTCCACTTGATATTTCTGATTAAAGCCTTGAGCCACTATTCGAGCTTTGAATTTGTCAATTTTGCCATCTTCATTATATTTCGTTCTATAAACCCATTTTGAACCAATAATATTTTCATTTTTCGGACGATCGACTAAAGTCCATGTATTATTTTTTACCAAGGCATCATATTCCTGTTCCATTGCACTAATCCATTTATCTCGATTAACGTCCAATAGTGCTTCTTGTATACTCTGTGGATCTTGCTTTAAAAAAACATTATTTAATTGAAGTCTGGTTGGCTGCTTTAATGTTGATCTGTCCCGTAATATCACTCTCCCCATCGGTTCCGGTGTTAAATATTCATCTTCGCTTAAATTACTTTGACCACAATCACATTCGTTTTCATCTTCATCAGTCTTAAGTTCATTTTTCATTGCAATATTTTCTTCCATATTATCGTCTTCCTGTTGACTTACGTTTTTTGTTGTCGGTTGCCATTGATCGTTCATTTCGAATTGGTTAAAGTATACACTCTTCAGATTGATATCTTCGTAAAATTTGACGTCTCTTGAAATTACTATTTGTTTAGTGGATTTATTCATAACTCTATAGCCTTTTTGCTCCTCAGAGTATCCTACCAAGATATACTCCTTTGCCTTTGGAAGAAATTTGTTGTTTCTCTCCCCACGTTTTATTGCTATTACCTTACTTCCAAAAATCCGAATATGTTTCATTGTAGGTTTTTTGCTGAAGTAAATTTGATAAGGAGATGATCCATTTATTGCTCTGCTTGTGCATCGATTTCTAATGTAACAAGCGGTATTAACAGCTTCTCCCCAAAGTTTCTCGTCCAAATCGTATTCAGCAATCATACATCTTGCCATTTCTATCAAAGTTCTGTTTGTTCTTTCGGCAACGCCGTTTTGCTGTGGTGTATGTGGAATTGACGTTTGGTGTTTTATGCCGTTCTCTTTTAAATATTCTTGAAAAATTTTACTCTTATATTCACTTCCATTGTCACTTCTCAAGGTTTTTATTTTCTTCCCTGTTTCATTTTCTGCTATAGCTTTAAACTCTTTAAAGCATTTAAGAGCTTCATCTTTTGTTTTTATGATGAACACTTTTATGTATCGACTTTTGTCGTCAATAAAAGTTATGAAATATTTCGCACCACCGTATGATGAACAACTTGCTTGACAAATGTCACTATGAACCAATTCCAATAAGTCGTTGGATGTATTTTCGCTTTTCTTCGGAAAAGGTTGACTGCTTAATTTCCCTTTAGCACAAGTTATACATTCAAAGTTCACATTTTGTATTCCTGACATCCTAGGTACTACATCGTTATTGATCAAATTTTTGATATCTTTATAGTTCAAATGCCCTAGTCTTTTGTGCCATTTAATAAACTCGAAATTTTTATTTTCAATTGAATTTAGATGCTCAACCTTGCCATCTATTATAAATAGTCCAGATATTTTAGTTGCATTCATTATTGTCTTTCCATTTTTTTTAACAAACGCTTTATCTCCGATAAAATTCACTGAATAGCCATGTTGCGTGGCTTTTGAAACCGAGATAAAATTCATTTTTATATTAGGTATGTATAGCACTTCATTCAAATCTACCTTTCCGTACTTTGTATTTAGTGTGATTTGCCCACAAATACTGGTTTTTACTTTTCTCTCATCAGCTAATTCGACTTCCGTATCGATGGAACAAACTTCGTTCATCATATCTCTATTGTTTGTCATGTGACAGCTTGCACCACTATCTAAGCACCATAGCTCATTCGACGGGTTCGCAAAATATGCTGAGGCGAAAAGAGCATTATTTTTCTTGTATCGGCACTCATTTGCGTAGTGCCCCTTCTTCTTGCAAATGAAGCAAGTTCTATTTTTCTTATTTGTATTTTGCTTGCTATCAAAAACTGTGACTGGTTTGGTACGAGTACGAATATTGTGCGAATACAATACAGCTTCACTATTTTCCGGTTTGGGTTCAACATGTTTCTTTCTTTCTTCTTCTTCAATCAACTTTAGTTTGAGCTCTATGAGTGATGGCTCTCGTTTCTATTGCTATTACGAAGTTTTCGTATTGTTGTGGTAGTGAGCACAATAGCATAATGGTTAAAATTTCTTCGTCAATTTTAATTTTCAGTTCACCCATTTTATCGATGATTTGGGAAAAATCATGCAAATAATTTTGCATACTATCACCATCTTTAAAACGTAATTGTATTAATGATTTGTATAATGATACCTTCTGCGCTGGTGTATTCCTTTCGTACATGCTTTTAAGTACATCCCAGGCTTCCTTAGCAGTTTTACTGTACTTGATGTGCATTAACTGGGCTGTCGAGACACTAAGTCTTGTATGTGCTAATGCTTTTTGGTCTTTCTTTTCCCATAAAGTGATTTTTGCCGCGTCTTCTTCAGGACACAGAATATGGCCGGACACATAGTCCCATAAGTCACTACACACCAAAACACTTTGCATTTGCAATTTCCAGCTTTCGTAGTTGGATTCCGTGAGCTTATCGATATTCACCGCCGCAGACGACATATTTGTTTTCCGATATGTAACGTTTATTGGAACGATTATTATTATGATAACGATTTTTAAATCACTTTCATTTTATGGTTCTTTTTACTATATTAATTGTTTCGGATAGACCTGGGCCCATAACCTATTGGATAATAAAACGCCGGTGCTAACTGGTTTAAGGCTGATTTATTACTGACCTTTTTGCACTTTACTTAACTGTACTAAACTAATATAAATGTATTGTGTGAGCTAGTGTAAGTGAGACTCAGACTCAGATTAACTAAAATTAATGTAGATATTTCAGTGTTTCTCAACATCAAGCAACCTCGTGGTCGATACCCTAGCCTGCGACAGCAAACGACATAGTGCGGAGTATCTGCACTAAGGGATGATTTTGTGTTAGGGCGAGGAGTGAGATGGGCTAAAAAAGACGCCCACCCAGAGGATCGGAGTCAGAGTGCTGAAAGCAGTAGCTCCAGAAACAAGACAGTTCCAAGGGACAGATGCATTCATTTGAATACGAACAGCCGAAAAGAGAACATCAAAATGGAGAAAAACTAAATTAGAGCTACCATCAAGTACCTCTGTTTAAAAATATGGTCTACCAGCGACATACACGGCGACATGGTAGAAATGTTAGGAAAATCTGCTCCTCCATATTCCACCGTCACACGCTGAAGCAAAGAGTTTAAGCTGGGAAGAACATCTAATGAAGGTGAACACCGCGAAGAACGTCCAACCACGTCCCTCACTGAAGACAATGTGAAAAAAATCAAACATGTCATGTAGATAGATCGAAGAGTGACCATCACGCAAGTAGCTGAAATCACAGGGATCTCGAATGGCAGTATTCAAAGAATCGTTGCCCACAAATCACATTTGAAGAAGGTCTCTGCACGTTGGGGGCCGAGAATGTTAACCGACTGACGAAAGAAGAAACGAGTCGACATTTCGAGAGTGAATCAGATCAGGAGATTTTTTTGTCACGTTTCGTGATCATGGATGAGATTTGAATCTGCCATTTTTATCCACAAACAAAACAGCAATCGATAATGTGGAAGCAACCCTCTTCACCAACGCCAAAGGAATTCAAATTGTCGAGCTCGGCGGGGAAGGTGATGCATGAGTTTTTTGGGACGCTGAAGGAAATATCATAGTGGAATATTTGGAAAAGGGAGCCACTATATTAGGCTCTTTCTACGTATACCAAATAAGAAGATTGCCGGAGGCTAGTGAAGAAAAGCTGGAGTGTTGTTTCATCAGGACAACGCACTGGTTAACAATGCTGCAGTTTCAATGGGTGCCATTTAAAAAAAGAGGATTCGAACTTTTACATCTTTCCTCGGAAAACTTTTTTTACGTCATCCAGTGACTTTTACATATTGCCTCGGCTCAAGGAACACCTGCCTATAGAAATCAAGCTGCTCACTAGCTGGAAAATACTTGTTTGAGTACTGGGCATTCATAAGGGCAACGCAAGAGATCAGCTGGACAAGGAATGGTGTTTTACAAAAGAAAGAAATAATTTTATACCCCCGCCATCCATGTAGGTAGTCAACTACAAAATTAAGTCGACCATGCTGAAACCAGGACCTGCGGACACAGAGAAAAAAATCTGATCACCGATCCTGAAGGCATTCAGGAGCAATTGGATATGCCCTTCAGAAAAAAAGGAGAAGATCATATAATGTGCCACAATTATAGGGAATTAACATTGTTGAATACTTTCAGTATGACATTTAATTCTGCTCCATAAAACTGTAAGGTCCCATATGCAAATACCATCATTGGACAAAATTGAAGTGCCTCCGTCCCAAACAAATCAACATTTAATCAAACTTTCAGGCTTCGGCAGGCGATAGAAAAATATGTGAAATTTAATATTCCATCACACCAACTATTTATAGACTTTATTTGCAGTATAATCAAGAAAAAGCTTTATTAAGCTATGGGAGAATCTTGCATGCAAAATAGTGTAGTTTGATCACAGCTACTGTTCAACCCGGCTTTGGCAATCCGAGACTCTTTCATGTCAACAAGACGCACTATCGTCAGCAACCGCAGCCAGATACTGGATGAATCAGATGACATTGATATAACCACAGGATTTACACAAGCTATACGAGAGTCCTTCATTCAAATCGAGTAGGTGACACAACAACAGGCTTCACATAAATGAAGAATAGGTGAAGTACATGGTTGCATCGACTGCAAGAAGACACCTAAAGCTGGTCAAACAATCATGATAGTGGAGGATGAATTTAAACTAACGCTGTCTATTAGCTTCCAAGGGTGAATAAAAGCAGGTAAGAACAATATGGGCGAAGAAAAGCGCGGGTGGCTGCTCAAACCCAAAAACGCCTACTATGGTCTATAAAAGCTCTTTAAATCTCGAAATTCAAATTTAACTTCAAAGTTACTCTTGCACAAAACAAAAGCTGAGCACTTTGAAAAGGGAAGACTGTACTGGAAACCCGTTACTGGATGATGTACATAATGTAATTTTACATTCACGTTTCTGTCGAAATTCTTGCGTTCATTACACAAAAATGAAAGAATATGAATACGAAATGGCTATCAGTGTACCCATGCGTGAGTGTGCCTTTTTAAATACACGCACAACATTGCTCTCTCACAAAAATTCCGCTCAGTGCGCCCCTTTCTACCGCCCCTTTCTACCGCTTACTTTAATGCTGTGTCTTAATGCTGTGAACACCAGATCGGTGTAAAAGCGTGCAACGGGCAACCCGGAAAGAAACGTCAACGTCAGTTTGATTTGTGTCGGGGACTGAAAACATTGACTTTCAGTCAAAATTTGTCAAATAAAATTTGAAAATTTTTCGGCGTATTTGGTGGAAACGTATACTTAGGTTTGTGCGCAATAGTTTGTGTCGGCTTTGCGAATAAATTAGCGGTCAAAAATTATGAAATAGTGCGACAATGAAGTGCCACGATCCAGACTGCAAAAGTAGCTGCCGAAGTGTTTCGCAGGAGATATCGTATTTCGGGTAAGTAAAATTAACCTTTGGCATCAATTCCGTTATGTTTTTGTGTGAAATCATAATTAATTTCATTCACAAAAAGCATTTTAATCTCTACTTGCCGGTTTGGGGAAAGAAATGTAAAACGGCGTTCAAAATGGCGATCTCTCGTGGTTTTTACATGAGCGTTACCATTAGTGATGGGTTCAAAAACGCCAAACAGTTTGAAAAAAACGTTTGGCTGCAAAAAACGAACGAACCGTTTTTCCAAATAGCGACAAACAGTTTTTCTAAAACGAAATTTTTTTTCTAAAACGAACAGCATTTCTAACACGAACCATTTTTCTGCAACGAATACTATTCTAAAACCAATAATTCCAACTATTCTACAACGAATAGTTTTTCTAAAGCCAATCGTTTTTCTAAAACGAATCGTTTTTTTAAAACGAACTGTTTTTTTTTCAAACGAATCGTTTTTCGTTTTTCTCAAACGAATCGTTTTTTTAAAACGAACTGTTTTTTTCAAACGAATCGTTTTTTTAAAATGACCTGTTTTTTCAAACGAATCGTTTTTCGTTTTTCTCAAACGAATCGTTTTTTTAAAACGAAATGTTTTTTTTCAAACGAATCGTTTTTTTAAAACGACCTGTTTTTTCAAACGAATCGTTTTTCGTTTTTCTCAAACGAATCGTTTTTTTAAAACGAGCTGTTTTTTCAAACGAATCGTTTTTCGTTTTTCTCAAACGAATCGTTTTTTTAAAACGAACAGATTTTTTTTTTTCGTTTTTTTTTTTAAAACGAACTGACTGGGAAATTAAGCAAAAACGTCAATTTTTTCAAAAATTTTTTTTTTGTCTAGCATGAGTTCGGGGACCATTCTGAGTTGTTTCGGGTTGTTTCCATACAAGTCTGGGAAAAAGCGGCCTAGTTTCGAAGATACGGCAAAATGAAATCCACCGGAAAAACTAAAAGTAGCGCTAAAAGTGCCAAGGAGGAATAGGTTGAGACTATTTGGATCACCAGTTGGCGTCTCTGGGTGTGCTGAGGCCCTCTTCGTGACTGGAGGTCGCCAGGAGGGTGTGTCCAACCCTACCGGGGCTGTAAAATTAACGAAACCGCGTGAGGTAAGGTGCCCCTTGGTCTCATGTCCAGCCTCAAGGAAGAGGTTGGCCCCCTAGTGGGTGCATGTTTAATGTTGAAGGACCGTCTACTTCCGCGGCAATTCAATCTGATCCTTTACCTGGAAAAATGAGTGCATGGTGTGTGTTAATCGAGATAGTGGCAGATAAAAAGCCGACGGCAGACAGATTTAAAAACAAGGGCTGAGAAAGAAGTGAACCGTTATTTCAAAGACGATATTCTACCACGTCTTGATGAAAAAGGCATGCATAGCTGTCCGTTGGGCTGGTGGAAAAAACATCGGCAGTTGTATCCAAATTCGTCTGAAATATTCAGAACAAAGTGAAACATCGTTGCGACATCCGTTCCATGCGAAAGGATTTTTTCCAAGGCAGGGAACCTGATAAGTGATAGAAGAACTCGTCTGACATCTAAAATGATCATGTTTTTGAATGGCAATGCTTGAAAAGACTGACCAACAGAAAAATTAATAATAGTATATATTTTTTTATTATTTTTACGGTAAATTATGCAGTAAATGTGTCATGAAATGATTTGGAACTCTTCTTTATTGCAGTAACAGTTGGTTTGATTTCTTTCATATGGCATACGACCATGTGTGTTGATTTTTTACGACTACGTACAGTATGTATGATTTAACGGTTGATCAAGTAGATAATATAATGGAAAATAGGTACCTTACAAGTATCAATTCAGTTTGGAAGCAGCAATGAATGTTTACGTTGATGACAGGAAGCCATAATACATAAAATATGTATTAGAAACCTGATACGTAAAAATCCATTGCACTGAAATAATTGAAGATTATTCAAACTATGAACGATGTTTCTTATTTGAACTACATTTCAAGTATATATATTGCGGAACAGCATAAAATTGGTTCCTTTTCGTTAATTCAAACTGTTTTTTTTCAAACAGTTAAAAAAACAGTTGTTTTAAAAAAAAAACAGTTCGTTTTGGTTTTTTGAAAACAACAGAAACGCCCATCACTAGTTACCATATGAACTGTGTAGAGCGCACACCAGTACCTTCATTCGAAGTCGAAAATTGGCACATTTTTCTCGGTCGATTTTTAATCCATTCTCTCTTATATCTGTGGTTCATTATTACGAATTAACTTTGTTAGTGGTGTGATAGCGACAAATCTGACACCGCGTATCCAACAAATAAATATCTCTTCAGTTTAACCTATAGTACTCTCCGTTGTTTTGTGGCTGGTTCCAGGGGCCACTGTGTCATAGGGTGACTTGCATAGTGGCTGGGCGCAGGGTTCAACGGTTTCTGTGGGAGTTGTGGCTCAGAGGATGATGAGGAGTCCATTCTCTATCTCATGCGCCAGTGTCCAGCTCACGCCTAAAAGAGAATAGCCTCTCTTGAGGTGCCCTTTCCCTTAGCTCTGACTGATTTATACCTTATTGAACTCAGGGATATTATACTGTTCACCAAAGGAACCAAATGGTTCGAACAGTACAGTGACTGAAGAGTATCTGTGGTATCACAACGAGCTTCTAATGCGCCTAAATGTGTCTTTCGGTATGACTTCCTGATTGACAGCTACTTAACATAACCTAACGTAACCTAAATCAAAGCCGCATTGGAAAATATATTCATCATTATCCTAATAAGCCGGCTAAAGGAATCCCATCGGAAATTTCAGCGTTTGAAAAGAACTGGCCCATTAAGACTTCAATTATTATTATATACTACAACCTATTTTGTGTGGTTATCCGCTTTGATTTTCAATAATTATTCACTTTTGGATGTTGTATCCAATCTCATTTGAAGTATTGGGCTAAACTTAGTTGTCACTTATTTCATGTCAATCATTAATCTTTCATCCAACATCCAGAAGTTTTCATCATCATAGATTCAGTGGTAGGATTGAATAACTAGCTAATTAAGGTAACGTTCCTGAAAAATTTTGGGTGAACATTTAGCTTACTAATGCACATCTCATGTCACTTCATCTTAAATGTTTTCTCTCGAACTGTGACCCAGACTTATGTTACTCTTTACTTTAAAAAATCGAACCCTTTCAATTCAATACCACACCCAAAATATCTGGTTTGTGTTATCCGGACGATGCTCCCGTATTTTTTTCGCACTATCTTTTCGCTGTGACAATGATGTAGCGAAAAGATTGTAAAATTACGAAGTATGTTTTATAAAGATATTCTTCTGCTGAATTTGAACTTACCACGAACCTGTTGTTGATAACAAATCTGTTGATCAGACTACTCGGCGCTCAACTGGAATTTATTTAAATGTGGTACATCGATATCACCTCATACAAAAAGCATTTCGTGCATTATTCTCCACTTAACAGGGAACACTTTAAAGAAAATTTTCACTGAACCCAAGCAAACATACTTGTTTGTCTTCGAAGATGTCACCAGTTCATACTGCACAATACCAAGAGCTACTCGAACACGATTTCCAAAGCCTGGTCGCAGTCGAATCGTAAAGATTTACAGGCTTTAAGCCATGTTGTCATACAAAAAATAAAATCCAAGTAAGCTTGAACCTGGACAAGGTTTCGTTTTCATTTTCTAAAATTGCATGGTCTGTATTCGAAATTACGTACATACATACTTGACTGGGCCCTGCCTCATTGCAGCATTCCGCGGCTTCTCACAGCTTCCAAACTTGCCTCCAAATCGAATGTTCGGGCTTGTTGTTCGCGCGCAGCGCAGCATCTTCCCATTTTCTTTGCGGAAAAGATCTTCAGTTGATCTTCATCGCTCGAGTAAAACGTTCGTGCAGATAGTGTCGCTGAAGTTTCGCAGTCTATGTGAAATATTTATTTATGTTGCCATATCGTGAACTCCTAATAATATTATTCGGCCAAATATAATAACAATTAGTGATCAAAACAGATTTGTGATTTTCAGAATTGTTCATAGAATTAAGTGATTTATGTGGCTATAAAGCCAAAATTTCCAAGTGTGAGTTCGAAAAGGATTATATATTGAATTCGCGTCAGAAATAACAAAATATCCAAAATAGACTGTTTGGAGGATTTTGGTGTCAGTGATACCCATACGTTTCGTGAAGAAGTCATTTTCAACCAAGGTAGTTCAACATGAATTGGGTAAGTCTATATCAGTGTTCTTAAAAATTGTCCTTAGTATCATATCGCCCCAACAATTCAAAGTTGATTTTTGCACAAAATCATATCAATATTTCTTTCCCCAAGTACAAATGGATTTCGGTGAGGAACATTGTGTTGATGATGTGAATTATAAGGATTTCGATTCGTTTGGCGGCTTCATAGCCGTACTATCATAATAACGTCTGTAAAGACATCAGCTTTTGTGTGACACGGACTAACAAAATGGGTGGTATCGTTGTGTTAAAGTCCCTCATTCTTTTTGACAATATAGGTAGATTTAAGTATAAAAAGTGCCAGTTTTGAGCTAAACGTGTGTTTTTCTATAACTATTATCACAGGTTTAATATCATACTAAAACTTACATAAACAGAAGTCGGCATAAGTATGTAACTTTGTATATCATTTCTGAAGAAAAGTACTATAAATCGGGGCTTGCCCATCCTCGAACCCAAAAAGAAAATTTAATCTACATCTAATCATCGATAATTATCAAAAATTAATACAAGCGGTTTTCAGTAATTTGAATTCATTAAGATGCTTCACTTCGCACAAAAGCGAAAAGCACAAAAAATCGTTTGAAGTTACATATTCGTTCTATGCAATCTTTGAAACAGAGATCAATGATGAATCAACAAAAAAAATCGACTCTTATTTTGCGTGATCGGCATAAGACTGTTATTCCTTTCTTTATTTTTCTGATCGCAGTATCATGCATTACCGCTACATGTAAAAGTTTTCAACGAAAGTATCAGTAATACAGATTTCGTACATTTTTTTCAACTTGTGAACCCTCAAAAAATCTCCTTTTTTCAACATGAGCAAAACGATAAGCTCACTAACATTCATTCGTACTAAAGTTTTTTATTTTTAGCTAATTATTCGTTGGTTGCAGCATTCAATTACCTTTTAATCAATTATCTACCATCATGCCCATGAAAGACGATGTATGTGTATTTTGGGAGAGGAAGTAATTTTTCGTATTAACAGGCATTATTAAGTATTTGATTTGCTTATTTGAGGTATTTGTTTATTAAGTAATTCAAGCTAGCAGAACCATATCTAATTAGCTTACAACTATAATAAAAGTATCGAAAATAATCAAACAGAAACGATGAAAGACATAATTCAAGCGATTCATTAGCTATACATTAATTAAATTATAATAAATAAGAATGAAATGCAAAAAATGGAATTTTAAGAATGAACTAAAAAGTAATTTCGAACACCCCTCTCCACAGTTCGAAAGTGAGGAATCGGGTGGTGCAAAGGATCAAGATTATGATTATTAGTTATGTTCTCAATATTCTTAATGTGAATAATGTATTCATGACGTGTGCACTTCTGAACGTACAAAAGACACATTTTTAACAATCGTAGTTGCCGTTAAAGTTGCTGTTTAGTTTCTTGGCACATATCGATATTTCGTTGCAGACCAATAGACAATGAAGAAGAAGATGGTTAATTCCACGGAAAATCGACCAATTTTCAGATAATTTTTGAACTCATCTCCTTGGAATTTGGAAATATTTTGTTATCCAGAAGAGCTGGTGAGCTTATTATCGAAAATGAAATATTTTTGGAAAATATGGTATACCTGT
The DNA here is from genome assembly GCA_963978885.1 of Nemotelus pantherinus. NCBI lineage: Eukaryota > Metazoa > Arthropoda > Insecta > Diptera > Stratiomyidae > Nemotelus > Nemotelus pantherinus. Next base: position 218,061,084 of record OZ022264.1, read on the forward strand.
ATTTGCGGAAATATGACCTCTTGAAGTTTTTGAGAAACGTCGGTTCGTGTTGCATTCAAAAAATTGTATAAAACCTTCTGCTTTGCGTAGAGTCTTCAAATATGGCTTGTTGGAAAGGATAAGGTGTAGATATCCTAGAAAAAATAGTTTGAGAAACGTCCTGGCCAAAAAGGATAAAAAGGATCATTACAGTGTCCTTTATCATTGAATATTTCAAAATGCACACTTTCGATTTTCTTATTTTTTCTATATATTATATACAGTTACACAAACTACAAATCCGCAAAATTTCAAAGTGGAGCTCGTAAAAATACAGTCGTAAGAAATTTTTAAAAGAGTGGAATACTATAATCGCTAAAGAAAATTTATAGAAAATGGTTTGAAAATAGATTTAAAACTGTTTTGCAATGTTATTTGAAGCCTGCAGAAGACTCTAATCTAGTTTCTAGCGTAGAACGATCTGTATAAGTCCATTGCTTATAACTAATACCGCTAACGCAATTTTCATCAAGTTTTTTTTTCACATTACTAAGAATAACGGGTGATCCAGGGCAATCCTGGCAGCTACCAAAATACCAATCTGTTTGTGGAGGAGAGCATATCATCAAAGATAAAAAATTCTTATAATTAGCCAAGCTTATACGGAACCCTTTGTTAGAAAATTTATTTTTGGTCCTTTAATCATTAATTTAACGTTTTGATGTATAATGCACACTCAGATAGAATGTGTCCCCGATGCTTCCGCTAAATTGAAGTATTTAGGCAGTCTGCTGTTTGCATTGGTGCAGTAGAAGGATTTTATGAGACCAGTGACATGTGGATCCATACTTCTTCGCCTTTTCGGGGAAGTATAACCTCATCTAATTTTTTTTTATCATATATGGGGCTCCGTCAGGGAATTCGGACACTTCTTTGGCACGTGGTCAATGAGTCGGCAAAAGTGATAAAAGTATACACTTTGTTTTATTTTCTTTAGCTTTTGAATATTCTTCTTTGATATTATTTACCATAGATAATTCATTATTTGTTTATAATTCATTATTTGTTTATCTGTGGGTGGTTCCGGCTTTATTTTAAATACATTTTTGTACAGTACGCTAGCAAAGTTGTTTAACTTTCTTCTTCGAATGTCCATTTTACAAAATTTTTTGTTTATATGAACCCACGACTTTCCTTAACTTCAACTACCTCCAATCTATACCTGAAAGCAACTTCTTGGAATCAATGTTAACTACAGGCATTGCAATTAACCCTACTTTGAAGTTGTAAAAATATGCAAAATAGACAAACAAAGGAAGTAATTTAAAATATTTTTACAGTATATGTGCTAGAAACCTTAGATGTGGGGAAAACCCAAAATAATCCTAATTGTTCACGGCCAGTAAATGAAAAGGAATCTGCTTTCTTTATTTTTGTGTTATGATTGCTTACAAATGAATTTTCTCAATTATCGCAAATAATTTGTATTCTAGTGATACATGTACAGAAAGAATGGAAGTACTATTCCTTTAAAAATAACAAAAATAATTACCCATAGCTGAAAAATATTAGACCTTGATTTTGCAAAAAAAAAACGCAGAGCCACCATCAAGTTATTTCATTGTAAACATATATTGTTAGTTTCACCTTGTGTCGGTACCATTTTCTTTAAATTTTCTTTGGCGGTTATAGTATTTCGTACCCTTAAAATTTTCTCACAAATGTACTTTTACGAACCCCACTTTGAAATTTTGCAAATTTGTAGCTACTTACAATATATAAAAAAATCGAAGGTGTGCATTTTGAAATATTCAAGGATAAAGGACACTGTAATGATCCTTTTTATCCTTTTTTGCCAGGATGTTTCTCGCACAATTTTTTCTAGAATATATACACCTTACCCTTTCCAACAACTCACATTTGAAGGCTCTACGTAAAGTAGAAGATTTTATACAATTTTTTGAGTGCAACACGAACCGACGTTTCTCAAAAACTTCAAGAGGCCATATTACCGCAAATATTAGATATTTTTAAAAAACATTTATTGGTGCACATATGTAACTCAACTACTTATATTCAAAGTGAAAATTTCATTGAAATCTGACGATAGCGATCAAAGACCGTTGGTCGATTTTCCGTGGAATGACCCAGATAGAATACCATCGATATTCCAGCACATGTCAAGAAATTGAAATATATCTAGCTTTTTAAGGTAAAATTGGTCTTTCAATAAAACCTTATGTTTTTAAAGCCAGGAAATTCGAATAAGATAGATCTTAATCCAATCTTATTCACGAAAAGAAACTTTTGAGCAAATAAACAAACGAAATCTAAAAATGCGGAGTTATTTTAGTATCACTGCGTGATTCAAAGGGCTTAACTTTGATTCACATTTTCCAGTTAAAGTCAAAATTTAGTCTTTTTCCTCTCGGTACACTCAATATGAAGCACGTTCAGCCGAATCGGTAGTGCACCAGCTGCTAATATTTGTCCCTGGTCACTGTTCCCTGTTTCAAATACAGCCATGATCACACATCGGGATTTAGGTTGACCAAGCCATGAGTTAGTGCCTGAGTTGAAAAAGTGGGTCTTGTAACTGAATATTCTACACACTTATACACTGATTGTGAATGAAGTTGGGCTTCCCTATCCAACTTCCCCCAGGCTTCCCCAACTTCAACCCCTCACGAAAAGTGTTGTTGGAGGCTGTCTGCTTTAATATAGGCTACTTTAAATTTTAAGAATAAGGAACAGAAAATATAAGTTGAACGGAGTCCAAGGTGCATCTGGTGAGAACATCACACATAGCTACGCTATTCTGGATAATTACTTTTATAGAATACAAAAAGGTGTACAGGTATTAAAGAATTAGCAAAAAACTTTGGTGTTATACTGCTCAGATATAGTACTGAAATCAAACACTCTATCAAGATAATTTTTAAAATCAGCACCAGAGATAATAACATTCAAAAGAAGTGTTCTATGGCTACATTTGATGATCGTACAAAAAATTAAGAAGAAACCGGTTTGTTCTTGTACAGAATATACCCAATATGAATTATTGAAGAAAGAAGGTTATTAACAAAAAGTAAAGGTAGGGATTGCATTTGAGCAGTAGAGGATCAAAAATGGACTCATATGGAATTCTAGGTATTGAATGTGAAGAAACTAAGGCAAGTCATGCAAGATTACTATCATTTACAGAGGACAAAATAAAAAACGATGGTAACAAAAAAACTGATTCATTTCAGCTAGAAAGTTTGTAAGCAATTCATATTTTTGTCCTTATTGATCTATTACAGATGCGAAATTGTTTAAGGACAAAATGTCAGTAATAGTAATTTTTGTTTCGCCAAAGTCATGTTATTCTCGCACCAGTAAAGTTTGGGCAATATTAATAAAGTATAGGTAATAAAGTAGAATTATATCAAGTATAAAAGTATTCAAATTTAATCCTTAATTTCAAATGATAAGCAAATTATAGTTACATTTACAGCTTTTTTTGTTAGATGGTAGTGAGAGAAAAAGACGAGCACGAGATGTCATGCAGTGAAAGAAAACTTTCACTTCTTCTCCTTCTGCTCTGCAGTATCATTTTTTTTTTAAACCAGAAGTACACACCCAATTTAGATGGGTTCCAGCGCCCATGGTACCTTTTTTCTATCGCTTTGATGTTCTGGCAAGATCCCTCTGATTGCTCGTCGCTTGCTGCACTCAAATTTCTTCAAACTGGCAAAAGTTTATCTTTTTAGCTGTCTTTAATGACTCAGAAAAAAGAACAGATCATCTCAAGGCAAGTTAAAATAGAGCAGCTGTCAAACAAGGAAACTAGAGCAATTGAGAGGCAAAAATTTCGAGCAAGTTAGAGTACTGGAGAGGCAATTCTGAAAATTCATTAATTTTCAGAAGGTCAATCTGTCAATCCACTAATTAAAAATTGTACTTCAGTCACTATTTTTTATTGAAAGTTGGTTCTGTGACAGTTGGCAAACAGCTAGTTACTTGCCCGATCTTGCTGTACCAGAAAAAGTAGAGCCGAAATCGTGCTCTAGATTGCTCGAGTTCAACTTAGAGCAGGTCCATGAAACACAAATCAGAGCAACTTCGGACTAGTTAGAGCAGCCGAAAGGCTCATCAAACCATTTTCTTGAGATATCTCAACCTAGCTCAGCCTAGAGCAGTTCATTAAGCAGCTATTCTCACTGAATAGGCTATTTCGATGAATGTATGAAAATACGTCACTCAGAAGAAACAAGCTCCATACTAAACTCCTTCATTTAACCATCAATATTACAACAGACATTGTAATTCTTTCATTTTATAAAAATTGGCACATGCTACATTATATTTTTGGTGAAGTGAAATACTTGCATTTTTAAACAGCAAGCTTTACTGTTAGAATAACAATCACACACCATTTATAATTCATTCTGACTTATTAAGCCAGGCTCCCTGGTTGTTCGTAAAAATATTGGATCAAAAATGATATTCCCAGGCAGCTTTGGATTTCAAGCAGCTTGTCCCTCCAAATCCAATCATTTACATTTGCAATTATAGCTGCTTTTAGGCAAATTGCGCTTAAGTCATAGTTGTAGCGTCAGAATCACCCAATGTCACCATTCCTCAAATATGGGGCCAACAATTTTCCGTAAGACTTTCCTCTCGAACGCTGCTAATAGATATCTTTTGTTGAGCACATAAGTATCAGACCCATAATTTTGTCCAGTAGTAGCTTCGATGTTTCGGGCCAAATTTCACAATTTGGCAGACCGTATGAGGGTTTGAGGGATTTGAAAAAAAAAATGTTTATTACCGTACATGAAAGTTGGTGCAAATAGTAAATATGTTAGTGTTGAAACATGCAAGCCTGAAATATATGAAGATAATCGTGTACAAATAAAATAACCTGAGTATTATGGTATAGCTCTTATTGGCCTCATTAAGAAAAAGTTGCAACAAGACCACATCTGAAAAATGCTGAAAGTTTACTAATTTATCCCCTTTGGCTAATTTAAAGCACTCTTAGTGTAGATACAGCTCTTATTTTATACACATTCTAACGTCCTGTGACTTATTTTTGTGTCTTGTAAACGGAGAAGATATATATTACAATTCTCTATCCATCAATTCTCTATCTTTTACTGGCTGAAACGAGCCTCTGACATTGTTTCCTTTGAGCGGTAGACGAGCTGCACGCACATTGAAAAAAAATTAATAAAACAATTTGCGGAAAAAAACCAACTGACAAGTTTTAATAGTTCCCAAAATTGCTTCATCTAATATTACAGAAATTTTCAATATTTAAGAAACCAGAATGACCCATCCATGATAGTGATGGAATTTGTATACGAAATCTTTGACAAAGCTGGGACCAACAGAACATTGCATTTCACAACGGAAAATTGTGTTGAAAGCAAACTTCCGTAAAAAAAAGTATGTTGGGTCTTACATGGCCTGAGCTTGGCCAGTAATAGGGGAAAATTACTTTTAATCGAAAATTCTGAGTTGTTTAGACCTTTCAAAAATATAAATATGCATCGATATCGAATGCTGGTCCTCAACAGGTTAGGTTCGGCTCAGTCGAATGGCTGTCAATTGAAGAATCGTGTCGAAAGACACACATAGCTACTGTAGAGGCCCGTTGTGATACCACGAATATACTCTCCCACAGACTTGTTTCCGGTTACCATTCGGTTCCATTAAGTTAGTAAAGTACAGGTTTGTTCTGAGAAAGAAGCGTGCCAAAAATGAGGCCATTTTCTTCCTCGTCAGAGCCGAACATTGATATAGAAGGTGCAGATCTGATCCTGTTGGTCACTTGAACCTGAAACTTGCACCCATCTACTGTGCAGTGGCTCATGGAAACAGCTACTACACTGCAAAGAGCACTACTTTCAATGACTTTTTTGCGATCGCTCAGGATTATTTTTCAGCCTACGGCTTCTTAGGGTCCTCAATCTATTTTTGCCTTTGGCTAATTTGACCTATGATGTCCGTATAATAATGGAAAAATAACCTGAGACTTCCGGCAGTGAGATGCCAAGTTTAGTTTGGTCGTCAGCCAAAAAGGTTACTCTATTTGTAATGATGCATGCTGCCCTTGCACCTTATTCTCTGGGTCATAAAGGTATGCCCAGATTTAATCTTCAGTGACAATGAACTTGAAGAAGTCCTGCTGCTTCACTTCAAATGCACCCAGGAGCTCTTAAAAAACTTTCACTTGCCTCCCTCCGATTATCATTAGTCAAGTGCTTGGGAAGCCATTTAGCATAAATTTTGTTATATCCCAAATCAGCAATTATTCCTTGTACAGAGCCTTAATGCATGAACTGTAACAAGTTTGTCCCCTCGAACCAGTTCATCAGCACATTCTCGATTCGAATCCATGTCTGATGTTGTTAGACGGCGCTTCTCAGTTTATCTGCAGTTTCCGTTTCTCCGCTTCCGAACTTCTTCACTAAAATTATTCAAGCCGTTATGGATTCTTTGGTTGCACAACCTTCTTTTGAATTCAGTGGCAACTCTTTATTTTAGCTTTAGGCACAAGGTTCTTATCAATCAATCTGAAAAAGAAAACACTACACAAGTAGAGTAAGGCTACCTGTATATCAAGCATGAATAGTCCAAAAGCTGCGAAAGAAACAAAATTTAGAGGCATAACTTTCTGACGAACTCTCGTAACTAGGTTCTAAAAGGAAAATTGGTATTTAAAAAATATATGGCATTTCATTAATCGAATTAGATTAATTCAATTGATAAAATGAGAATTTCATATGTTGAAATGAGAATTTTATGCTTAGAATTTTAAACAGAATTTTATATGTTGAATATACAAGGCATTGAAATCATTTAAAATTTAAAAAAGCATTTTCAGAAGAAAAAAATATAATCTGAACGTTTGACGTATACTCAATTGATAGCAGAACTGGTAATTCTTAATGCCCGTTTTTAAAACTAAAACTCATATAAATATGTACATGTTTCATGCTTTCAAGTATACGCATCATTTTTATTATTCTCACGTTCTTAGATATGAAAATAGATCGATAACGGACATATACGGCAGCCAGTCTGCGCAACTCTAGTAAAAACTCGCTTCTATCGCAAATCAGTAAAAAATGAAAACATTTCTCGTAAATCATGTTTATATTTCCATTATGCAATGTCTCAAAGCAAAAAAAAATATGAAAATAGAAACCTGTTGCATTTTTCTTACCTCTTTCCGGTATCTTATACATTCCTACAAAGCATCGCACGGAGTGTCTACTCTACGCGTGAAGCATATTGTACGTCGCGAAGCTGCTGTCGGTACATTTTTGTACGTCTGAGGAAAACCCGCATTCAATATCGGTATTTTCCCTGTTATTGAATGCATATTTTCCGCTTTGATTACTTTTGCCTTTTGCTGCTTCACAGACAAGCTCCACCATCATCATTTCATTTCATTTCAAACTACATATCTTGTTGTTTTCATTATCGATTGCAATGATGTATTGTTTTATTTTTCGGAAAAATGGTTTTCAAGCAATTTTTGAAATGCTACTTGTGAAAATTTCAATTATCACGGTTCATTTTGAAGAAAAAAGCAGTAATAAATTTCATAATTATCGGATAGTAGCTTAACATCGGTGAAACTATGAAATGCTTTTTTCAAAGGTTCGTGACATTAACAGTTCAAAGAAATGCTTCACACCAGCTTAGACTTTAATGCAAAACGTACATAGTCAGTGCTTTGCATGTTGATGGTTTTGTTATCATTTCATCTTAGTCATGAAGGCTCGCTTCTTCTGTTTCCATGCACATCATGCTGGTAATGACTTTCTCACAATCAAAAAACAATAATAAATTCATATCCATTATGCAGAAGAATGCAGACAGACAATCTGCAAGCACACTGTGTACAAGAAAATTAACAATTATTAATTAATCGCCGCCACATGTGCAACAATGACCGAGAAAATATGTTTGTTTACAATAACATCGTGAAGTAAACTTCGAGATACACCTTCCAGGCGGAGTTGACAGAAGAGTTAAAAATTAAACTCACTAAGAAATATTAGAAGCATGTGTGTGTGTTTTTTTTGTTCGTGCCTTTGAATGAATGCCGTGTATTTTTAGCATTTTTTGCAATAAGATTTTCAAACACGATCACCACCATCGGACGGACGGTTCAATGCACGCTTCTGCATGATGTGAACATCCGATTTATCCACGTAATTTATTAATGTATGCAGACCATTCGCGAAACATTTTTATAAATGCACGTCCTACTGCGTCGGAACTTTTTTTTAATGTCATTTACTTGATACCTGTTCATTCATTGATTGTGTAAGATAACTAATGATGTCATATTTTAAGAAAAACTGCTCTCCTGTCAGTGCAATTTAAAATAAGCGACGTAAAACTTGGATTCCTAAAAGAATATTTTTTATTGAATATATATGGTAATTAAATAGTTGTATGCAAATAAGCACCAGTTGCATGCCTACAAAATATTCACTAAGCTAATAATTTATAATTTTTGATGAGTCCCAATAAATGCAGTGGTTTAATTGCCCATGTGAGCTACACAAGCAGGAAAGAAAAGGATTGAGTCCCATTTCATTCTACCATTTTTGAAACGATATTGCCGTCTAAAAAGGATAAACAACAACTAGCAAACAATTTTTACACTTTAAAAAAAATCAGCAAACAGACGTCTGGGCACCGATTAATGAAGCAGCTCAACACCATTGTATAAGCTGACTTAAGCGGTATTTATTTTATTGGTATAGATGCAAAATAAATTTTAGGGGTAGAGGAATAAAATTAATGCCAAAAGAAAAGGCAATTCAAATGAAACAGTTTCTATATAGGATATGAATTATTCATTTATTCATTTATAGTCCAAGCCAACAGAAACGAGTCCAATTATAGACTAGACAAAAATATAACGAAAAATATATAGGCTACGAGATTGGATTAGAAAACAATACAAATAAACTCTAGCGCATCAGAAGCGCTAGAAACACTAATGTTCGAAGAACAGTAGAGTATTTGTGCAGATTTTGAATGTGTATTCTACCACTACTTACTTTTCCTACTTAAAACTAATACACCCTAAGTAATAATAGAATCTAAGCTTATTTCAATTTCGATGACTTCATCGAAAGTTACAGCGATAGAAAGGTGTTTGGGGCTGCCATCCAAAAAATGCCCAGACCTTAGAAAATTTAAACATTGGTAGGGTTTGCAGCGGTTGGACCAAATGTGACCTGACCTATAGCGCGGACTAAGTGATTTAGTCCTAGGGTGTTTACATCGACCTGACCCAAAATTTGATCAGGTCGAATTTAGTCCTCGTTTGTACGTGACAGCTGTCATTTAGTTCAATTTTAGTTCATACACTGTAATTATCTTTTCATATGTCTCCCAAACATGATAATATAAATGATTTTGAGTCAAACGAGAGGGCTGCGAGCTTCAATTCACGCGAAAATCAAGGCTTAGGTCGAGTGTTTTCACAGCGATATAGTCCACGACCTATTTTAGGTCAGGTCTCTTGAACTACTGGCCTATCGTTAGGGCTGGGTACTGGGTGTTTACAGCAGGTGGACTAAATAATTTAGGTGGAATTTGGTGTATAGTCCGCGGACTAAACGTCTGATGCAACCGCTATCATTCTTTACATATTTTCATTGCAAATGTTTATGTAAGCATTTATTGGTACGAAAATAACAATAACGTCTCGTGCTGGCAGCCCTTTACTGACATCGAAGCCAAAAATATGTCACATACACCACGCGTTGAAGTCAACCCACTCTTCAAATCTCGTATTGATTCAATGACTGCATTGGAAGTTATAGGGATACAAAGAAATTTAGGGTTCCCACCCGTAAAAGTTTTCAAATTTTAAAGGGCCAAAAGCAGTTATTTTTCTCAGTAATTTTTCAAAATGGCACCACTGGCACAGAATTTCCCAAATTTCAAAATCGCTTCTATCAGACCTGGTCCTACTAAAGACCAATACATTCTGTAATTTTCAACCGTATCTGCATATTGGGTCGTGAGTTCCCGTGAACAGAAGTTTTTGAATTGGGGAAGGGTTGCCAGTCGTGCCCGTTGTAAAATTTCAAATGTTTTACTTTGACTATATAGACAAAGCACAAGATTTATATACGAGTTGTTTTGTTTTTAAAGCAACAATTTTTTAGGAAAATCGATGATTTGAAGGTTTGCACTTTCAGCGCCTGCACACGAATTTACAATTTAATAATACCAATACTTCTAGGAAGTTTCATAATAATTTGGTAGCTTCGTCAAAAGTTATCGCAATTTCAAAAATTTCCCAATTTGCAAATTTTTAGGCACCTAGCGCACACATGGGTTAAAGAAATTCCAAAACGCTATCCGATTCACATTTAAAACACGTTCAAAACTCATTTCGCAAACTTAATTTTTGCAAAAATTATTTGTGGACGGAAAAATAGGTATATTAAAAATATCACTAAAATGGCCGCCGTCGCCAAAGGGTTAAAGATAATTAACATTTGGTAAGATTCAGTCCTATTTTGCATATGCATCAATGTATCTTGAAAGTTTCAGCTTAATCGAGTGGCGCGTTCCCGAGAAATAGTCACTAAATTTTTTTGAAGATATATATATATATATATATATATATATATATATATATATATATATATATATATATATATATATATATATATATATATATATAGAAATGGAAATATGAATTTTTGGCCAAATCGATTTGAATACTAATGTAAACAATCTAAAGTGTTGACCGTTTTTAAAGCGTTGACGTATTCTTAAAGCACTTCTGATTATAGGTAGCATTCGGGGAAGAGAACCACTGCTAAGGTTATCGTAGTGATTAGCTTTTTGGAGGGGATATAAGTTGTCCGATTTCCGAAGTGATAGAAAGGTACCGGTTGAAATGCTAAGGTTAAAAATTTATTTCTGTAAAACCCAAAAGTGAAATGAAAGTGAATTAGCAAAAAGATTCGGAACGCCATCAGCGCCGAAGCCAGTGTTTGCAGCAAGAGAGCGAATTCATAATTAGTCTTCCAAAGGATTAGTGAAAAAAGAAGACAAAGTACAAGTAGTTGCGAGAAAATTAATTAACGGCTTAAATGAAAGAAGGGAAGAATTAAGTAAAAAGCCCACAGGTATCTTGTGAAGAAGAGGTAGACCTATCATGAAGATGCATAACAAAAAGAATGCCAAAAGTATTTTTAAGACATCAGATTTAACCGAAAGGCATCGGGTAACCGCATGTAATAGAAGCTTCAACAGGTTCAAAGTAACCATGTATCGCATCATTCACTGCCTGCCAGCAGGAGCACGTAAGCTTAAATGATTCGATCACCGAATTGCACCCGTTGCCTTGCAATCATGATGAGCCACTTTCTCAAACTAAATCAGTTGATATTCTCCGGTCGTTAAAAAAGAACGTTGACAAATTATACCTGGGTCTTAGCAACCACTTACCATCACCTACAAATACATTTTGACGTAGTTTTGGCTGCCAAACTGATACCTGCGAGGAAAAATACAATAACAAAGCATTGTTTGCTACTTCGGTTACTAAAGGTTTAACCACCATTGCTTGTCAGCCTGATGTCTTGGACCAAAGCAGTCAATACATTGTATTTAGTAACCTGCATACTTCTTCCCAAGCATCAAAAAAACCTTCAACTAATGTAATGGGAAGGAAACATAAACAGCCGAAGCCGGTTCACACTACATCTACAGAACTCTCGAGTTTAGTGCTTAACATCTTAACGATTGGAGAATAAAATAGCACAGCAATAAATGGTTTTACATAAAGCAATGTGAATGGAAATGAGACATCGAATTCCTCCAAAGCCTTTAACGTTGATCAGACTCGTGGGGCAACGTCTGAAAACGCAGACAAAATACCCAATATAATAGGCGTCACTACTGATGATTGGACTTCCCTTGGACAGAAAGACATCAACAACCAGAATTCTTCTTGTTCATTTAAAGCTGCGGCTCAACGAAAAGTGTTTTTTTTATCCCACGTAGAATGATCTCTTGGCAAATGTAAACAGTATTCTCTAATACAGCAAAACGTTTGCTCTGGCCAATTTTATATCTTGTACGAAAAACGGGAACCATCAGCGTGTGCTATCATTCAAAGCTATCATGCCTGAGTTGTACTTCGAAACTGTTGTATGTAGTTGCTGCTGGCCTTCTTCCTCCATCATCAACGATTTTGTTCCCAAGCATCAACTTCGAGAGATGTACCATAATTCATAATTCAAAAAACGGACAAAAGAGGTCTCGGCGTACTACGCCAACTTAAGGGGCTTACAGGGTGGGCCATCTAGTGGTTTCTTTTTAAATCATAGGTTATTTTGACACTGGAAGCTGTTTCTCGCTCGAAATCTTGACAGAAAGTCAGTATCATACCTCTGCGGGACAAAATGAGTAGCTTTAAGCTTGAACAAGACTGGCAAATATTGAAAACGTATTTCCAAAGTGAGTGCTGTGTAGCCCAAACAGTGAGCTTTTGAAAATTAGTTACGGTGCGCACAGACAAGAATGTGGCTGCTGTAGTCGAGAGTAAACAAACAAAAGCGAGAACAAACAAAATTGCCGCATCTGGGGCTCGGAAAATCCACACGTTATTGTCGAGAAGCCAATGCATCCACAGATAGTGTCAGTTTGGTGCGGATTGTAGAGTGGTGGCATCATTAGACCATTTTTCTTCGAAAATGAGACTGGGAACATCGTTTCGGTCAACGACGAACGTTACAGAACCCTGTTATCCGACTTTTTTTTTACTGAAATTGGTTTTTGCAAGATGGCGTGCCATGCCACACAGCCCATGCCACAATCGATCCATATACCAAATTCCCAAATCGTGTTACCAGCCGTCTTGGCGATGTCAATTGGCCACCTCGGAGCTGCGATTTGACGCCTTTGGACTTTTTTTTGTGAGGAACCGTGAAGGACCGATGTTGTGCCAACAATCCAAAAACGCTTCAAGTACTTAAGGTCAATATCATCCAAGCTACAGCTCAAAGCCATCAAGAAGGTCTTATAGAATTGGAGTGACAGAATGCGCTACTGCGAAGCCAGCCGAGGCAGCAACTTGAACGAAATTATGTTTCTTCATTAATGGGGATGTTTATTCTTACTAATAAAGCCATAATACATGGATTTTGTTCATTTTATTGCATTTTTAAACAGAAACTTGTATTTGGCCCACTCTTTACGTTCTAAAATTAATGATTTGTACGTCAATTCTTCAGTATCTAATTTCGACATAATTGGTTTTACCGAAATCTGGCTGTGTGAAAAAATCAACGATGCTGTTCAGTCAGTCAGTTAGTCAGTTTTTCGTTGTGATCGCCAATTTACATAAAGAACTGCCAATACCTTGACTTGATATACCTGAAACTAGTGGCATAGAATACGTCTGTATCATAATAAAGTTTCATCAAAGAAGAATTTTTGTGGTGATACTATGCATCCCACCATCCGCACCAAACTCCCCATATGACTTACTTGGCGTATAACGTCACCGAATATGTATGCCGCATAATGGAATCGACCGACGATCTCATTCTAATGGGAAATTTTAATTTACCGCATGTAGAGTGGCGACTCTCTGATAGATCTTAAGCACGTCAACTGCTCATCATGTCAATTTTCAAGTTAATGAGGAACTGAGTCGAACTTTTTTAATCTTTTTAACTTTAACTTCACGAAAGTTGACTTTGATACGCGAAGAGAAGTACTGACCGAATGCCACCGGTCTTCGGTTGTGAATGAATCTTACGTAAACGTTGCAACTATAAATTATGATTATATCTTATTCAGTTGCTTTGCTCGGTGTGTACCTTTGAGTAACTTTGTACCTTTAAAACGCTTTCCATGGATCAACCCAGATTTACTCAATCTCAAGATTTTGAAAATCAAGGCGTGGAAAGTGCACAGCTCGTTACGTCTAGAAGATGACTATAAACGTTATGCTGATTTACGAAATAGGTTTGTATGTGAAACCTCATCTGTCTATTCCAACTATATGGACAAGCTTGGGCAGTCTTTCATAAGCAATCCTAAACGTTTTTGGAATTTGGTAAACTCAAAAAGTAATCATGACGGATACTCTGGCTCTTTTATATCTGACGGCATTATCATGAACGATAGCAATATGTAACTTATTTGCAAATTACTTCCAACCTGCGTGTGGACTACCTCCCTGCGACTTCAATAAAACTAACTTCAATTGATGGATTCCCCTAAAATGAAGTTGGGAATGAAATACCTTTACATCGACATTACCACTATCTAAGGCATATAACACGTCTTGAAAATAGTTTTCACCCCTGTCCTGATGGATTGTACTTAAGTAAGTACTTAAGCGCTGAGCCAATTTCTGCTCACCATTATTAGTTCATCTTATTAATCTATCGATTTCCTCCGGTATTTTTCCAAAGTTCACCAATTCCACGCCACAAAAAGGGGGTGAAACTTTAGTTACCTAGGTGCTATCTTTTCACTCTAAGTCATTAATCTTGGCTTGCCAGTATGGTTTTATTGAAGGTAAATCTACCATCACTAATCTTTTAGAACTTGCAAGCCTAGTCATCACTGCAATTGAAGAAGGTAAACGAGTTGACTACATTTACACCGACCTCACCAGGGCGTTCGATAAGCTGGATCATGTAAATTGCATCTTCTTGAATTCCTTAATAAGTTTATTGACTGGGTTAAATATTTTCTCTCAAATCGCAAGCAGAACGTTTGGTTTCATGGCATTCTATCCACTGGCATAACTGCCACTTCAGGTGTTCCACAAGGCAGTCAGCTTAGTCCCATTCTTTTTGCTATTTATATTAATGACCTGATCAATTTTGCTCCAGGACGAAGCAAAGATTTTAAATACAATATAATCACTTGATGATTATGCCAAATTTCATTAATTGGGGAGCTCTAAACCGACTTTCACAAAATGTTGATAAATGCTCAGCTACCTGTTTCTCCCAGAAAGCATGTCCCATTATTTTAACAACTATTTAAATGACACTCTGTTAGCTCGATCCAATAAAGTTTGTGCTCGAGTA
Organism: Nemotelus pantherinus; assembly: GCA_963978885.1. Taxonomy (NCBI): domain Eukaryota; kingdom Metazoa; phylum Arthropoda; class Insecta; order Diptera; family Stratiomyidae; genus Nemotelus; species Nemotelus pantherinus. The sequence goes on from OZ022264.1 coordinate 218,076,161, forward strand.
AAACGAAGAAAGAGGATAGGAAGCGGTCATTGAGGTAGGACGCGAGCTCCGTTTAGAAACGTTTATAGACGAATATAGGAGGATGGTGAAGGAGGAACACGAACAATCAAAACTTCAACCAGAGATGAGGGAATGAAGTTACTGCAAAGCGTTCCTTCAGAGAAAATTAAAAGCACCATCTCCTAAAGAAAAACCACAGATGGACCAGTCAGGATCTTTGGTTGAAGGAGATTAAGATCTAGACCACTGGACATTGTTCACTTTGCTTCAGACTTTGTCTTATTTGAAATCAGAAAGCAACTTTTAACACTATCAACATTATTTAACAATGTATTATTGTATTTTCCCTTGAAAATTACTTCGTAGGATTCTGATTTTCTGCGTTTAAAACAGTTAACTTTACACAGAACGATTCACATAACTGGCGAGGAAATTTTAGCGATCATACTTATATCACAATAACTCAGTTGTTAAAATTATGTCACCGAATAATGTTTTCATTGACTAAATGCCAAACCTCGGACATTTCCAGAATGTCCGATTGCATGCTTCTAGGCTGTTCTGGTATTTTTTCGTCCAATAGAAATTCGTTTATTCTTATACCGGATTTACACTCTCCCCGAGATATGGCAAATGTTGCCGAGCAGGATAGTGTAAATGGTCACCTCGCCTATTCTCCTCTGTTTTCCTCCATTCACACACATGCCAAGCACGAGAGTATGAATGATGTTTTCCCCGGCGTCTACCTGTTTTATGAGGGTTAATGAGCGTCTCGTATAGTCGTATTAGCTCGAGGCCGCTCAAAATGTTGTCAGTTTTATGGTCTGGAGCAGGCTCCGAACTTATTAACAAATCGATTTGCTAAAGAGTCATGAATTGAACGACTTCAACCACTGTACAAGTTGGTGAGTATTTTTCATAGGGGAAAGAATAAACAAAAAAATGTATCGATATGAGCCAACAAATAGCCGCTGCTGCAATATAATATGAATTTAAAATTTAACCAACTTGATTATACTTTAGGAAACATTAAAAATGGGTTGATAAAAAATAATCAACATTATTTTGAATTAAATTGCATTCAAGTTGAGACAGTTGGCCAATACGAAAGAAATGAAACAAATCACTTCAATGAACTTTGCTCTCCAAAAGTTTTATGTTGTCAATCTAACTCTTTCGTAATATCAGATTTTTACAAAGGTCTAGTGAAATAAATTGCATCAGGTAACATTCAATACAGAGGTTTGTATCCACAAGTCCTTTAAATTATCGGCTCCTTCAAACTACTTGGAACAAAAACCGTAAATAATTTAATCTGAAACAATTTCCTCACAATTACAAAATAAAAGATATTATTTGAGCTATATTTTACTGTAGGAGCTACACATTTTTTCATTACAAGTATCGATATTTTGATGGTCATCTGCCCTTTCTTCACTGTCTTTTGGTTGAATTATTAGACACTGAAGAAATGTCGAAAGATGTCAAAAATTGAAAATATATCTCTCTTCTCAATGAAAAATTAAAACTGCAATAGTAAGACAGCTCAATAGTTTCCCAAAGAACTTACGTTGACTTGTTTCTATTCAAACTTATTTATATTTAAATACATTTCATATTTAAAATTGACATTAAATGCCGACAAAAAAAAAGTCGCTTGAGACAAAAATAGCCAAGTAAACCTTTGCCAATTTACAAACTATTTATGCTGGCGTTGCAACTGCCTTTTAAGAAGCGATATGAAAAATATAGGAAATAAAAACACACAGCGATGAGATTCAGCAAACCAAAACAGTACAATGGACTCAGTTCAACATATCATTATTCGCCTTCTATACACACCTGTCTGCTGTATTTAGACTAGAATTGTCAAAATATTTATACAAAAATCTTGAAAAGCCAAATAAGTAGTGTAAATAAAAACTACCAATATAGCTATGGCAAGTTTTGAATGAATCTTGCTTAGACTATTGTGGAATTTGTTCGTTGTGGAAGACTTTGAACTTGCTAGTTGATTTGAAATAATGTGGACGTAAATTTTTATTTGATTTTTCCAAACGGAGCCATTCGTTTTAATATTACATCAACTAATTATAACTAAGAATTACCATAAGGAAAATTGATTGTAATGAAAAATAATCAAATAATAAAACTCTCATGAAAATCTATTTCAACTTGTTCTTGGTGTTTATCAGCATTTACATTATTTTTTTTTATTATTCTAAGTTTCAAACCAAATGATCTGGGCAGATTTTAGTATTAGAATTAAAGAAGCAAAACATGTATCAAATTTAAATTAATTCACATTTGATACTTCCAGTATATTAAGCAGCAATAGAACATTTCACTATATTTTATGCGTGCCATGATGAATAAGAAAATTTATTTTGTAAAACTAGCACGTTTAGATATTATGTTTATTGTCTCAAGTATTAAGAGGTAACTATGTTCTTAGCAGGCGAGAAAGCAAGTCTGCCTTAAGTCTAATAGACAGACCACTAAAAATGATGGCAAATAACTTCGCTATAACGTAAAGAAATTTATCTCGTAATCTAGCTCGACATCTGTAAATCTATCTTTTAAACAAAAATTGTTTTTTGAAAGGATCACTTGATTTTGAAAGATAAGATAATTGAATCAAATCAAATAAAATAAAACTGGCTGATGAAATGGACTGATGTCATCCGATTTTGAGAATACAAGATAGAGGAAGTATATTTTATTTTAGAGAATATTTGGTTATTAAAGTATGCTTAATTTAAGTTCCAATTGGTGGGATTAGGGAAGAAGAAAGAATTGGTCGAAGAGAATCTTATGGGAGGTAACTATAGCTAACAAACTATATTTGAAAATGATACGCAATAATTCTGATAGGAGACATTTTAGGAAAAGCAGATAGAGTTTTTGTAGGCCTAAATAAAGCCCGTTTTAATTTCACAGGAGTTAGCTCTCCTCTAGTCACTAAAATCAGGAAAAAATCTTTTTCCTTTAATAAACCGCACTATCTTTTCTAAGTTAATAAAATTGAGATAAATTGGAGGGTGTACCAAGTGCAGCCACCATCTTCCTCACCAGAGCCGGACACTAAGATCGCGCACGGATTCCTCCTCGTCCTCTGAGCTACAGATCAGACAAAAAATGCTTGAACCCTGCACTGAACCGTTGCGCATGCCGTCCTATGAAGAAAGTCCACATCGCAGAGCACCACAAGTTAAGCCTGGTAGCTGATGCTATGTATACACAGGACTATTTTATTATCGCACAGGATTATTCATCGGCCCATAAATTCCCAGCATCCTTGAGGTATTTTTGCCTAATAACTGTAGCATCGGTATTTCTATTAAAAAACAGGATGAAAGCCTCCAAGACTCGCCTGTTGACTTGCTTCACAGTTGCCCAGTACCCCTACGCCCAGGTACCAAAATCGCCGAGTTTTGCCGAATCGCCCATATTGCCGAATAACCCGACATTTCTCTAAGAGATACATGGCATTCAGCGATAATTATGGACACTGCACAATGACCAGCAATGGACTTAATAGCCACTTGGCCATCTGTGAAAATAGCAAAATTGTTTCCGAATATTCGACTACACAGAAGCTAGTATATTGCCTGAAAAATAGTGTGATTTCCACTTAGAAGACAATACAATGGCCTGAGAAACAGCTTGAGTGTCAGTTCATCCAAATATACACCACCTCCGGCTCTATTATTTAACTCTGGGCCATCAGTGTACACATGGATAAGTCCACTTTTGAGGGTGACGTTATCATGGCATTCATTTCTGCCAGAAATCCGAGTTGCAAACTCCAAATCGAGCAGAAAGTCCGAAGTGATGTAGCTAATACCTGCTTGGTTGCTCTATTCCATGTTGAAATAAAAGCATCAAAAATCAGCTACTGTAAGATTACTAGATTGGTTGGTAACCAATGAAGCAGAGCCAAAGTGATTTAGTAGGGATTCTGCGAAGTTCAGTTCAGTCCAGTCACCAGGAGTGCAGCTAACCTTCATACTTTTTCAATTTGTCGTTTGGAATTAAGCTTAGGAGTAGCGTACTACCAGAGCACGACTCCGAATAACAGAATTGTCTCAACCACTGAAGTATAAAGCCAAGCAATATTACGAGACTGCAAACTCCATAGCTCCCATAGCTCTTTTGCAGCAGTACAGTGCATTATAGCATTCCGTGTTCTTTCTGCTATATTTAAAATATCGAGGTGAAGTATTTGATCATCTGGCTCAGGTCAATGGAGACACCGTTCAATTTTGGTAAGTCAGAACGAGTAACTTAGTACTTCTTTGTAAATAGTACTAGTTCCATTTTGCTTAGATTCTTATTCAAGCCGCTCTCACGGTTCTAACGTGAAAGTATGTCAAGAATGTCCTTTAATCTTTCCAAAAGCGTATGTCATCTACAGCAAAAAAAAACACTGTTGCCGGCACGGTCCAGTCTTATTAAACGAGTATTTACTGTGATGTTCCACAACAAAGGAGAGAAGATTCTACCGTGAGATGTGCCCGTGTTGACGCCTCGTCGTACTTGAGCATTCCCTATGGAAGACACTATCACTCTATTTTTAAGCGAGACTCCCACTCTATTCTCACGATGGAAGCTACCAGCCGTATATCAACAAGCAGCATCGAGAGTACCTCAACAACAATGACGATTTGAAGATCAGTTTCAATAGGCTGACCTGTGCAAGAAAGAATGAGGAGAATTTTCGCTAAGAAACTAAAGAATCTAGTGTAAGAATGCTGGGAGCAAGAAAAGTGCAGAAACAATCCTCAACTAGATGATGATCAAGTCTATGATCCGATTTACAGAAAAATAATTGGAGCTGCTTAGTGAGAGCCTAAATTACGTTTTTAACGAAAGATCTAGTGGTAGACATCGAAAATGCTGTAAGACATTACATTACTCCCAAAATATCAATATATATCAAGAAAGTGACATTAACCCTACTAAAATGACATTCAGTTCAGTTACTTTGTTAGACCATGTAACAACCACCGTCAACACTCAATCAGTTGCTTTTAAAGTAGAATACTCAGAATGGCCAGGTTTAGATCATCATACTTTGTATATAACAGCATCTGGTATTAAAAAGCAACTGCAACCTATAGTTAAAAAGAAAATTTCAGTTTTATATAAACTACTATATGTTGAATCGGTACTAAACAAGCTTAGTGAAACGCATGGTGAAATTTCTTTTAAAAACATAATTACTATTATTCAAGATGCAAAACAGTCAGCTTCAACTATTAGGGAAATCAGAGCTAGGAGAGGCAACAATTGGATTACGGAAGATTTAATTAAGGAAATGGATAAAAAGAAAATGTTACATAAAAAAAATGATGCTTAACTTACTTCTGAATACAGATCCTTGAAGATTAGAGTATGCTCCATGATCAGAATTGCTAAGAAAAACTATGTTAAAAAACAACTTATTTCTACTGATCGTGATGTTAGGAGAGTTTGGAAATTCATCAACCAAGAACTCTTGTTGGGCAATAAGATAAACAAATCTATCTCTCTCATTACTGCCGATAATCTCGTTGATCATTTCAGCTCTATAGATGAAAATCTTACTGAAGACTTAAAAGTGAAGTTTAACGTTGGCAATTTTGAAAGGCAGAGCATTCCATTGAATTCAAAGTCTCTTTTTTTCGAGCCTACTGATCCTGGTGAAGTGTTTGTCATAATTAGCTCATTGAGGAATTCTTCACCTGGAACTGATGGAATAACTTCCGAAAACTAGAAATTAGTCGCTACTCAGATATCACCTTATATTTCTGCAATCACTAATAATCACATTACCAAAGGTGAATTCCCTTCAGAACTGAAAGATACCATGATAGTTCCTATTCATAAATCAGATGACGATTTAGATTCTTCTAATTACAGGTCAATTGCTTTAACAAGTTCGTTTAGCAAAATTTTCGAAAAAATTAGCAATAAAAGACTAGTTAAGTTTATTGAAAACAGTGTAGGATTTCATACACATCAATATGGTTTTTCGCAAAAAAGTAACACAAGATCAGCAATAACAGATGCCTTACAATTTATTAATTGTGAACTTGATTCGAATAAATATGTGGCTGCATTGTTTATTGATTTAGCGAAGGCCTTTGATACAGTTAATCATACCACTTTGTTCGAAAATCTAAGCGAACTTGGAATAAGAGACTTGACACTGGCGTTAATTGGTAGTTTCCTAGAAGACAGAAAAATCCTGGTTAGGTTTAATGATGAAATAAGTAAACAACGAGTAGTTAACATTGGTATTCCTCAAGGGTATATTCTAGGGCCAACTTTATTTTTACCCTATATTTATAATTTATATTTCTTTGGCCTGACTGGAAAATATATTATTTATGCTGATGATACCCTTTTGCTATACTCTGCTAACTCTACTAAACTTCTGGAGCGACAAATAAATAATGATTTAATTGTTTATGGGTCCTGGCTTTTGGGAAACAGGGTTACAATCAATACCTCTAAAACTAGTTACATGGTATTCAAGCAGATTAATAAGAGTGAGATCTGCCTTAACATCAGAATATATGGTGAGGAGATACAAAGAGTGGCTAGATCTAAATACTTAGGACTAATTATCGATGATAGATTATCTTGGTCCCCCACACAAGTAATGTGAAATCTAAGTTGGTTTCCCGGGTAAGGCTGCTTAGAATGAAATGTTACTTGGATTTAGAGCTAAAAAATATGATCTACAACTCTTTTGTGCTGCCTAAGATTAGGTATGGTATTTTGAATTGGAGTCAAACTTCAGAGATGAATATTGACTCAATTCATAGAATACTCAATAGGATAGTTAAGGTAGTGCATGGACTTGATAGACTGACTCCAAGTGATATACTATACAGACAAACGGATAAATTCAATGTAAGGGATATTATATTTATGGAAAAAGCTAAGATAATATATAAAATACTCAATAACAATATAAGATCTTCGATATGTCCAATAAGACACTGTGATTATCACAGCTATCACACAAGATTTAAAGATAATCTCAGGCTTGATATCGCTAGAACGAATAGAAAACATATAGATCCTATTAGATTAGCTATAGAAATCTTTAACAATTTACCTAACTCTTTGAAGAATGCTAGGTATTTTGCCGTCTTTAAAAGGCTGCTGAAGAATCACATTAGAACCATGTAAAGTAAATTACGTACTATTTACCGCTAGTTTTTACCGATTGCTGATTTTTGAAATTTAAAAAAATTTTTTTTTTCTGCATCCCTCATACCAGCACTCTGTTGCTGTCTGGGAAGCACTTTCTCTCGTTTTGTTTTCTTCTTGAAAATCCTTTAATTAAGTTTTATTTATATTATGAAAGAGCTTCTTCTTCTTCTTTGCATGCTTTTTATTTTTCATCTTTTCCACTAACTTCCCATCAACTAACTCTATCTTACTTTCTTTATTCTCCAGTTATCCTATTGATGTTTTCTTTTTAATTATTATATAATTTAATTTCAAATTAAATGTGTCGAGAGTGTGGTTTGGGATTCCTTTCCTATTCTATTCCCTTTCGGGGGATGATGATAATTTTAATTGCTTGTTTCTTGACTAAGCGGCTTACTGCTGCTAGGAAGAAAAGGCTCTGTAATGAAGCTGACCCCATTGTGTTATTGTGTTAGCTTAATCCAGCATTTTCTTTAAGATGAAAAGGAAAATCGAAAGGAAAAAGAAATGCATGAACTTTGTTACTTGTTAGGCTGAAAATATTTCAACCGCTCTCTGCCGCACTTAAGAATTGCTTTGGTATTTTTGTTGCTGAGGCGTAGGAAGATATTGAATGACAACATTGTTTCTTCGTAGTGTATTCCTTCTGCGGTTTCTTCAAACCAAATCAGTTAAAGTTTGATATCCATATGAATGAGTAAATATAAAGCAAACCTACAATTTTCAAATAAATTAAATTGTTTGTATTCAACTGAAAGGATACTTGTTTGATTAAACCACAATTCTGGTTATTTTTAAAGGTTACTTGTGGCCATATATGTAAATACATTGTGCGAATTTCGATCAAATGACGTGCTGTCAAGGATATTTGAATACTCATTCATTTCGTTGAGAACGAAAACTGGTTTAATCAGTAAAATTCAAAAATATTTGTTGTTGATCTTTTTGTATTTAGTATTCCACTTAGTGTTATCAAACCTATATTGCAACTCAACGCCGTGTATTTTATATCCACTCATATTATCAGTGCCATTAAAATGAAACGTTTTCACGCTCAGTTTTTCATAATCTACGACTCCAGTTTTTATGTAACGAAACTAACAATAGATATGATACCAGTACTGAAAAGTTATGCATGTTTTTGAAAAATATTACCCAGATTGCCTTGGTCTTGTTCTAAAAAATTCAGAGAAATCTGGTTTGCTAAAACCACGTTATTTTGAATTACAATCACGTTTTTCAATTAGGTTTCATTGATTTGATTCAACAGTATTGTTAATCACATTGCCAACGAGTATATCTCGATTAGATTGTAAAGAACATATAATTCAGAGAAATCATTAATAAGCATAATCTATAATAAAATATTCAGTCAACCCACGTATGCTGCTATCTTGCCTTCAAGCTAAAAGTCAATCAAATGTGGTCGCTCTACACGTATGCCACATAAAACTAGCAACGGATGAAAGCTGTACACTCAAAAAGTTACAGTAATTATTTTGGCGTTATAAAGATATGTTTATGTAATTTTAAAGCTAAAACATCTAAAATCCACATGAAATTACGAACTCTTTTTTTACAGCCTTAGTAGAATGCGGTTCTATAATTTCACACTAAAAATTGACGATAAAATCATCTCAAAATATACTGTTCCAAGCCAAATATTTGCTGCAGCGTTTACAGACACATAACTTAAGTCCAGAAAACATTTCATCCTGCATCCACAGAGTCTACCATTCACGAATATAATCTTAGTTCCTTTTTTTTAAAAAAAAGTTAATAATTTATTTCTTGTAAATAAGCGTAGTTATTATCAAGCTGCATTCATTTACGAGTATGTTGTCAGTTTTTCGGTATGTGAGTTTAATTTGAATTTCAAGGCCAGCCATTTACGAAATTTATGCAAGAACTCTGTATAAGCTTATAGCATAGCATCTGTTGGAGAGTCTGGAATTCTGATAAAATCTTCTTCAAAACAGGTTTTGAATTTTTTCACAAACACAACGGCCCCATGCCAGTAAATTAACACGATTATTTACAAAATTTGAATAAAAATTACACGTTGGACAATTTTTTCCTTCACTAAGCATGAGATTATTAATGATATTTACATATGTATGGCTAATTCATTAAATGTAGCGAGTTCTTTCGAATTAACATTTTATCCACTTTCAATGGTGTTATTATTATGAATTGGCCAAACGTTTTGCAAAAATCAGCACAAGTCAAAAGTCTGGACGAAAGGAAACTTTGAGGTCATCATGCCGTAACAGGATGTAGTTTGCATTCACGGTGGGTCATTTACACCAATTGATTTACATATTCGTTCTTTAGATTGAATTCGAGACATGAATGAATCACTTGCCCCCGAAGATATGGAAATGCATATTTTCAGAGAAGATGATGCAAAAATACAGAAATTGATACGCTGGTGACAAAAATAGATTATTGTGATGCTACTATAACTGAAATGAAGATTCTGATTAGCGAATATTGATTGTGCCTTTGCTACCGATGTAATATGTAGGACCCTCTACATTTTGCTGCTGAAAACAATGCAAGATTTGTCTATTTGTGTGTTTTTAAAATCGCAAAACAGATGCATCAACTAAAAGTAATTCTTGAGATATCGAAGTCCACGAAAAAAAAATTCAAAATTTTTTACTTAAAAGGTTAGCACTTGCGGAATTATACTAAATGGTGGCTCAAAATTATGATACTTACTAATGCTAGAACACTCTAGCTGCTGAATTCATCAGCGGGTACTAACGAAATATTTCTGAGTCTGAGAAAAAATACAACAAGAACTATCATTGTTCGTAGGCTAGCCAAGATCTTCTAAGCATTTTACTGATATCTCCACCTGTGTACACCTGTTTTGCTCTTTTGTCCGCAGTATCCTTGAATATTATTGTCAAATATGGTGCCCACATTTTCAGTACTTAATTGATGCCGTTGAATCTATACGACGCAGGTTCACCCGCACTCTGCTTTTCAAATTCAATTTGACTTACTGTGGGTATAGCGCGAGACTTACCATGCTACAAATGCCATCCCTGAAATCTCGTAGGCTGTTCTTCGATGAATGCCTCCTATTTAAACTACACCATCGACTTGTCCCATCTGACCTCTGCAACCTGGTTTCCGTCCGTGTATTGGATCGGTCATGTAGATCAACTTTAACATTGAATGTTCCATTTGCACGGGCTGATACATATTACTTTTCACCGCTGCTACGTTTACCTAGGCATAACGAACTCAGACTTGGTTCCCTGCCACCGACCTTGATGCTTTTCAAAAACATGTTAAAAGATAAAGTAATTACTTATTCTGTTTAATGCATGCTCATCTTGGCTAATTGCATATTTAAATTTTGGATTCTTATTTTCTATTAAATTATGATACTCTTGTTCGTTTTATATATATTTTTATTTTTATTTATCATTGTCTATTGCGTAATTGGACTTGATCTGTTGTTATAGACATTAAATCAATAAATAAATAAATAAAGACAGGTACAGAAATACCACAGCTTGACAATCGTTTCATCTAGATCAAAGTTACTCACAAACTTAATCAGCAAATACTAAATATATTGCCACAAAAAAATCATAAAAAGCATTGTGTAAAAACACAAAATGGGTTTAATAGAAACAAAAGTAATCCCACGGCAACCCTTGTCGGATCTAGAGGTAAAAGTTGGTAGAGAGTCTCATTAACAAATTTACAATCCATGCATTCGTGTGTGAAGTGATGAGTTGCACTAATCACTTTACCCCTAATTTAACAGAGGTACCTTATTCTGACCTAGGTGAACGCAATTCTCAGACCAGGGACCCAAAACACTAGCAGCCAGTGCTGTGCTCGCTGGACTACACGAGTTTCAATCTTAAAAGTAGACTCGTGCTTTTAATGCGTTCAACATAATCTTCCATACATTTTTCCAAAAGTACAATTATACAAGCTGAAAAGCTAGATATGATAGCGTTTAATACTGAAATAAAAGGTGAATTTTGCTTTCAATAAAAACATATTGGTATTGTTTAAAATTTGTTATGAGATAATAGGTCTGCTCCGTTACTATTTCCAGTTTCGAAAATGGTGTACTGATTTTTTTATGTTTTCATAAGAAGTGTACTGGCATTATCGTGTTTCTTCTCGTAAGACTTTACCCAAACCTTTTTCTAATAACGATTTCTGGCTAAGTAGTTTTAACTTTCAAATAGTTCCACAATAAATTATTGAAAAGGAGATATAAATTTAGACGTCACTTTTCACTCTTCTAATTGTTCTGCTAGTTTTCACTCGAAATCTGTTTCTTTACTTTTATGGTTTATGGTAAATTTTCTCACACTACAGAGGCTAATTTTTCCAAAAACGATTTTCACCTAATATGTCTACTTGCTCTAAATCGAAATTCAAAACCACCCTATTGTACGAAGACATCGAAAACTTATTTGACAAGAAGTACTTGCAGCCAGTAACTTATTTATTTCTTATTTTACATATTCAAAAACTTTTCATCCTGCTTCATTGGCTACCAACTAATCAACTAATCCTACAGATAGCAAGGTAATCTTGCTGCTCTGAGACAGTAATGTATTTTGGCATGGACTATAACATGGTTCAGCTATGCTAAAATTTTAAGTAAATGTCTAGATAAGGTATCCACCCACAGACGGGGTGGGGTGGGCGTGGAATCGGTAGAAAAAAGTGTCGACAATACAACCCCATACAAATTTTGTGGCGGTCATCCCACAAAAAAAGTTCTGGCCTCATAATGAATGAAATATTTTAGCTTAGGGCAGACCGGGGTTAGTTGACTATAGGGGTATGTAGACTCATTACGATTAACTAAGTAAAAATCGA